>JBBWWR010000121.1:0-384651 GCA_039583875.1 Platanthera guangdongensis
CATCCACCACCATCCAAACTTGCTGCACTAGCAATTGCTAGTGGCGTGTGTTGCGAAGAGGTGCTCACGACCCTCATTCCACCGTTCTAACCAAGCATACATCCACTAGCCTTCTCGTCCATCTGCCTAGTGAAACAGAAAATCTGGGCAGGGGCCGTCCAATCGGTTTAACTCACCCCCCAGCACCTCGCCGCCCCAGCTCAAAAAACCCCAGCTTATCACACCCCAGCTCGCCGACTTTCGATGCGTCCGAATCAAGGCTAAGTCAAACATTGCAGTATATTGTTTGAATGACATGTTCAAGAATATTCTAAAAAACTACTTATTAAAGATCAAGTTCAGGAATAAAATGGCGGGGCGCGCAAGCAGGGGGAGCGCCAGGATACGAGTACCGGTCGGCTCTCCATAGGAGCCGCCCACTCACCTACTCCGACCTTGCGACCCCCGCCTCCAGGCTGCCGCGCGCGGAGAAGCTCGCGGATCCTTCTCGAATTCCTCTGCGCCACCGAGAGGCCATCATCTATCTCGTCCAGGAGCTGGGAGGGGGACATCAGCTCTCCAGCCTGGCCGCCTCGCACCTCATCGGCGAGACGCGCGTATCCGCGTTGGAGCATCTCGTTGACCCCGTGCACCTCGCGCAGCCCGCACACCAGCTTCTTGAGGAGCTTGACCTCCCTCCTCGTCAGCTCGCGTTGATCCACCTCAGGACCCAGGTAAGAGTCCAACGAGCTTGGGGAAGGGAGGCGAGAGTAGTGGGCTGCCCGCAAAGATTCCTAGGCAGCGAATTGGCTAGGGAGAGCTGTCAAGACAAGCATCAGCAAGAAGAGAGACTCAGGAAAAACTCATGGGGCAAGAATCCAGGCAAGACTGATCGGACGAGCTCGGCGGCTCGAAGGAGATGCGGGGAGGGATGAACCTCAGATCCTTCCCGCGACCTGGGCCGCGAGCCCCCGGCGGGAGGAGCTCGAATCCTACCGTAGGGACGGTTCCCAGACCTGCCCCCACAGCCACGTCAGTTTTCCGAGGAGAGGGGGGGTGCATCGGTGAGCTCGGCCTCTGCGAGCTCACTGGCAGGATCCCAAAGAGAAGAGGGGGGTCCTGGGGATGGTCATCCGGTGCCATGAACCGCGGGTCCGCAGGAGTCGTCTCGCCTCGCGGTATGGGCTCTCGCGGCGTGACACCCCCATGTTGTCAGGTTGACCATCCAGGTCGTCGCCGACTACGACAACCTCTCTATCCTTTTCAACAATTGTCCTGGTGGAAAAACTGATCTCGTGCTCCAGGGTGGCCCTCAGGTCGTGGTAAATGGGCTCAGCCTCCTGAAGGAATGACTTCAACCTCTTGGAGCCGGGCTCGGCAGAATCAATTTGAGGAACTTTGGCAAGGAAACCGCCGTCAGGGCAGCTACGCGAGCGGAAAGCGGAAGCTAGCAAGTTTAAGCTCTCTGGAGATCTCCTTGGGAAGCGGCATCTTGGCAAGGTTAGAGCGAAAGGAAGGGCAAGAGTCAGGCAGGAGAGCAGGTACATATATATAGCCGCAGGTGGAGCCCACCCAATGATTCCCTCCAACTCCCCAACCCGCGCTCGCCGCACACTTGGGGTTGGATGTTTCTTTCCGAGCTTTGCCAAGCTCAAAAAGAGCGGGGATTATGTACAACCCCGTGTCTGGCGAGCAAGGTCGCCCGGAACCAGAGATCGGCCTGAAGGCAGTAGGCGAGCTCGGCAGTCGAAAAGCCGAGCCCGAGCTCAGAATTCGTCGACCAGAGGTCGGAATTCGTCGACCGGAGATCAGTATTCGCCGACCCTGAGCTCGGCATTCGCCGAGCTAGTCCAAGCTCGCGCCCTTGCAAAAGAACTCGGCAACAGTAGGCGGGCAGGACCTGCCGAGGTGATCAAGCCCCCCCAGCTCGCCTGGATGAACGAGGTACTCTTTACTATTTTTCCCCCGCTGGCCTGCCCATAGCTCTTCAAAACAGCGGAGTTTGGATGTTGGCAGACCTAGCCAAGGGTTTTTTGGTAATTTCAGGTCGGTTCTTTTGGTTATTGGCAGTTCAGATTCTAAAAACTATAAATAGGACCACAGCGGTACCCAGAAAGCAAGCTTCATGCTTTCCTGCTATAGTTCTCAAGTGCTTTCTGAGGGTACCATAGAGATCTGGCTAAGGAGGAGGGAGAAGGCTCTGAGATCTGGTTGGTGTGGGACATCCATGCCGAGCCCTTGGGTCAGTCTTTCCTTGTTCTTTGTTTTTGCTTTGCTTGCAGGAGTAAAGTATGCGCGAGACCACCCCTTCCCCAAGGGCGAACTCCACAGGAGACTGAGAAATCGGTTTCAACATTCGTCAATTTGAGATCGACGATCGTTGAGCTGAGTTCAGCATTGTCGAACGACTTTTTCTGCAATCTTCAAAACTGCCTCGTCTCTTAAGTCTTGTGTTCTCTGAAATCTTCTAAAGGTAGGTTCAGTAATCTAACCTAATGTGATTGACCTTGTTTGAACAGACTTAAAGATACATTAAATTGGAATAACAAAAACTTTATTATCCAAAAAAGGTGAGTATTTCAAAGGTATAACCTCTCTTTTATAGAATGGAGAAGATGAGAGAAATTACAAATAAGCAATATGGGACTAAATAATTACAAGTATATGCGCCTTTACAAATAAATAGACCAAACAAGTCGCGCGGTTAGACGAGTAGGCTAACCGCTTGACATCCACTAGAAGGAGAGAACAAGCTGACACAGAGAACAAGCCGCCAGAGGATACCACTAGATTATCGGTCTCCAAGTCGCCTGAGACAAACTTCCAGACCGCACGGATACCAAACAGCAGCAGTCCGCCCGGCCTTTGTATTGCAATAGATGCCAAACAGCAACAGCCAGGTAGACAAGCCGCTGAGATAAACGGCCAGACCGCCCAGCCTCTGAATGGAAACAGACCGATAGACCTCCATACTGCAACACTCTCCCTCAAGTTGGAGCATAGATATCGAACATGCCTACCTTGTCACAAATGTGGACAAAGGAAGCGGACACCGGTTTGGTGAAGATATCTGTCAATTCATTGTCAGAAGTGACGAACGGAGTACAAATCTATTTCTTCAAGATCACTTCCCGAATAAAATGACAATCGACATCTATGTGTTTTGTTCTCTCATACAAGACCACATTTCAGGAGATTTATATCGCGACCTTGTTATCGCAGAACATACAAAGAGGATAGTTGTAAACCTCTCCTAAGTTAAGCATGAGAGTTCGTAACCATTTCAACTCACATGTGGTCGATGACATACTATGATATTCTGCTTCAGCACTAGACCTGGAGACCGATGAGTCCATATTTTATACCTATTTTCGGACTCATCTGGGCTAGTTTTCACGCGTTTGCACTTCACTTTTAGTTCTTTATCGTTCATATCTCATCTTATCTTTATTTCCATAGGAAATGCACATTTATGCCCGTGGTTGTGTATTTTTTTATTTTATACTTTGTACTCCCTTTTGTGATTGTCTGGAATGTCTGCACAGATTAGTGATTGGTTTTTCCTTTCGGTACAGGGGTCGTGTGCGTGTTCCGGGATGGTTGTGAAACAGGAATACTGCGCACGATCATGGGATATTGTTGGGTATTGTATCCACAACGTACCTGATTTGAAGAAGCCCCTGGACAAGCTAAGGTAAATAGACAATGTATTTGATAAAATATTTCAAGTTGTGCTTGCAGTTATTCCATGCTAAGTACACACCAATGTCAGGGTGCAGTAGGTCAATATACACAGGTCTGCACGACGTAATCCCTCGTTGAGCAGATCAGTGTGTTGGCCTACGTGTACTCTCTCTATTGGAGTGTACTTATTTTCAATTACAGGGCTGTGTTAAGGCAATAGCAGACAAGGAGCAAGGATGGGTCAAGGAGCACCTCATGGGTGGAAAGACGAAAAATCGTCTAAGTGTAAATCGACGAGAATCACCAGTGATTCTCGCCGATTCGGCGAGAATCACTAGTGATTCTCGCCGAATCGTCTAGAATCATTGGCTGATTCTCGCCGACTCGATCCAGCTACTTCAAAGCGAGCAACTCTGATTCTAAGTAAGAATCGACGAGAATCACCAAATGATTCTGGCCGATTCGGCGAGAATCACTAGTGATTCTCGCCGAATCGTCGAGAGTCACTGGCCGATTCTCGCCGTCTCGACCCGGCTAAATCAGTGCGTGCAACCAAGTCAACTTTGACGAGAATCATCTTTGATTCTCGCCGAATCGTCGAGAATCACCTTTGATTCTCGGCGATTCGACGAGAGACACATTTCGATTCTCGCCGATTTTGACTTGTGCAATTTTCTGGAAAAAGCTGGACCGGACTCTGCCGCTGCACTGTTTTGAACCGGATTTAGGGTTTCTTCTGGAGGGACCCACAACGGTCATTTAGGAGTATACTTGTGTATAAATACACCCGTATTTTGAACAGCAAAATATAAAAACAGAAAGAAGCCGAGCGACGACCTTGACCTAAAATCGCGATTTCCGCTCCGCCGCCGCCGTCGCCGCTCGAGCAAGTTGATCGCCGGACTTGATCGTGGTTTCTTCCAGATCTCCCGTCGACAGAGGCTTAGCCAAGCATAGCGTCTCACGTGTCTAACTGGAGATCCTTTGTCTCTTGATTTGTTGACCGGGAAAACCTTCCCCGTCCGAATCGATTGAGACGATCGATCCTAGTGTGACCGTTGGAAGACCTAGCTATCTTTTCTACGAAGTTTGGATCTCCAAAGTACTGCACCCACACACCGTTGTCGCCGCCGATCCCGTGAACCAAGCCGCCGCCCATCTTGCCGCCGCCGGTTCCGGGGAGATTCTCTCCAAGAGAGATCTAGGGTTGTGGACTCTTCGTGGACTTCAAGAACACGTCGTCAACGAAGAGGGACACCTTAGTCTCCAAAAGTAGTTTGTATTTCTTGTACATTCTAGTTTTATTTTTGTTGTAAAGGAACGTTGGTTCCTAGCTGTAAGGGTTGGGTGCAACCCGTGTTGTGGGAGTGTTGACTCCTACGTGTGGAAGGGTTCCTTCCGATAGTGCAAGGATTGGATTTCAATCCTGTTGGTGAAGAGACCGAGTCGTCCCTTGTTGGGAGATAGGTCGAAGGGAGAAAGTGTATGTACCCAAATCGGGGAACCACTATAAATAGCTTGTGTACTCTGTTTGCTGTGCTGTTTTATTTTTGTGTGCAGGTACAATTTTAATTCCGCAAAAACGCTGCACGTCACCTATTCCCCCCCCCCATAGGTGAAGGTAGTCGACACTAGGTGGACTTTCAAGTGGTATCAAAGCAAGGTTCCTCATTAAAAAGGTTAACACCTTGAGTAGAATCCTACCGCTAGTGTCAAGACGAAGGCAAACATCTACTATGGACGGGCTTAAGATCACAGGCAAGATCCCAGTGTGCACCAGGCTCAACTTTCCTATCTGGAAGGAAAGGATCAGGTTCTACATGGAAGCAGTTGATACTCGACTCTTCATGATCATGGAGGAGGGACCTTATGTCCCCACTAAGGTCTCCACCATTGATCCTACCAAGAAAGTGCCGAAGAAACTTTCTGAAATGGACAAGGACGAGATGGTGCTAGTTGGACTTGACAAGAAGGCGCAGAACATTCTGGTCAGCGCGGTTGATGACTCAATGATGCAGAACTTCTGCAACTGCAGGACAGCAAAGGAGATCTGGCATTGCCTGATCATCTTAATGGAGGGCACTGATGAAGTGAGGGATGATCGTAGATCCCTCCTGAACCAGAAATATGAGGCCTTCAGACAAGGGCCTAAGGAAGAGATCGGAGTCACCTTCGAGAAATTCCTCAAGATTTTCAATGCCCTCAAAGGATACGAAAGAGTGTTCACTAATGGCGAACTCAATGATAAATTGCTTAGGTCCCTTACTAAGGAATGGGACATAAAGATCTGCGCCATCCGAGAGTTTGGCAGACTAGCTGAAATAGACCCGCAAATTCTGTTTGGGAAGCTGATGTCCTATGAGCTTCAACTGAACACCAGGAAAGCAGAAGAAGAAGCAGAGAAGGCTGCAGCCAAAGAAAAGACTGTGGCTCTAAAAGCCATTCACTCCAGAAAAGGCAAGGGTGCGGTTTCATACCGTGCCAGGAAAAAGGATGAGGAGGAGGACTCCGAGCCATGCTCCTCCAGCTCAGAGCTGTCTGAGGAGGATTTCTCCCTCATCACCCGAGAATTCAAGAAGTTCCTCAAGATGAGGAATCAAAGAAAGAAAGACGGCTCCTCCTCCCGGCATCAGAAGAAAAATTATTCTTCTGACAGGTATGCTTCTAAACCGAACAAACATCGCTCCTCTGACATTATTTGCTTTGGATGCAATAAGCCAGGACACGTCGTGGCCGACTGCTATCAAGGCAAGAGAGAAAAAGGGAAAGGAGAGGAGCACAAATCCTCTAGAGATAAGAAGAAAGAGTGGAGCTACATCTCCAAAAGGCCAAAGACACTGAGTGAGTCTGATTCCACAGACTCCAGTGATGATGAGGAAGCCTACTTCTGGCTGGTGGGTCGCTCCGACTCAGAAGGAGAATGCCCCCCATTTACTGGGAAGGTAAAAGCTCACACCCCTCTCTCCGACTCTGAATCTGATCCTGAGTCTTAGGATGATGACCCTGAGGATAGCCTTTCGGCCCGTGAAGCGGAGCTCCTCGAGAAGTATGAGCTTCTGCTCAACACTTTCGAGGAGTGTCGTAAGAGATTGAAGGCTGAGAAAAAGGAAGTGAAATTCCTTAAGGGTGAGAGTGTCTCCCTAAGGGAAGAGATCACCAGTTTGATCTCTCTCCGACAGGAGCACCTAGACCTGACTTCAAAGCATTCAGAGTCTCTCAAGCTCCTCGATCTTAAGCAGGAGGAAGTCGACAAGTTGGAAGAACAACTTGCGGCAGAAAGGAAGATCGTCAAGAGCTTCTCTATGCCAAAAATAGTTCTTCCAGTTGTTGATACCTTCTCTGCTCAGGCCAAATGAGCTGCCATGGGGCACGTTGGGGTATCTGGTTCCTCATCCAGGAGAAACAGGAACCAGAGGAAGAATAAGGCCGCCAAGAAGGCCTCTGCTGCTGAAAAGGGAAAGGATCCGCTCAGTCCTGTTGCGTTCAGAAAGCCTAACTTTCCTTGCAACCAACATGATTTTGAATCAACCTTTGGTCATCATTTCCGTCCCTCGGTTGCAAAGCCAAAGAGCCGATATGATGGTTGGACTTTTCCCCACAACTTCGGTGAGTGTGCCTTCAAGGCACCTTATGAGGAAATCCACATGGGAAATTATGGTCAATTCTCTAGCGGCCATAATGGAAAGCAGGCACCAAGAGCCAAGCCTGTTATACTGAAGGAGCAGAAGGTGAAGAAGTCATGTGACTGCAATCACTATGAGGCCTTCACCTCCAGATCCAAGGCCTCGGCTGCACCCACCATTTCCAGGGTAAAGCAGGAGCCTATGAAGCGGTACAACAGATTTGACTGTTGGTGTTGTGGCGAAGTCGGTCACTTTGTCGTGGATTGTTGGTTTAATCCAAGGTATCACGAGACTCCCTATGTTAGCAATGCGAGGCCGTCCACTCGTATGGTTAACCAACCGAGGGGGAGTTTGCTAACCAAGAATCTAGGACCCAAGTACGATTGGGTTCCTAAGGGAAATTAATTTTGTTTTGCAGGAATGTCCAAAGGCCACCAAAACGCCGATCTGGTACTTGGACAGTGGATGCTCCCGGCATATGACTGGGACAAGAAGTCTGCTGCGTGATTACACTCCCGTCGAGAATGGACCCAAAGTTATGTTTGTGGGGTCAGATCGAGGAATCACCAGAGGTTACGGTATGATTTCCAACGGTATAATCTATATCACCTACGTGGCTTATGTTGAAGGGTTAAACCATAACCTGATCAGTGTAAGTCAGTTATGTGACAAATATTATGACGTTAAGTTCTGCAAGGAAAAATGCCTGATAATATCATGTGCCTCTTCTGAGACGGTGTTACAGGCATTAGGAGCCGAAATATTTTCTGCTTAAATTTTCTTAGTTTAGATTCATCTACCCCCGTATGCCTAGTGGCAGCTGGCAGTGAATCTCTTTGTGATCAATGGCATAGGAGATTGGCACATATTAATTTCAAGACAATTAGTATGCTGTTTTGTAAAAACTTAGTAAGGGATGCTCCCATTATCAAGTGCATCAAAGATAGCCCATGTCCTGCATGCCAAATGGGCAAACAGACTCGGGCTACCTTTAAGAGCATTGCAGACAAAGACTCTTCCCGGTGCCTTTATCTTCTTCATATGGACTTGTTTGGTCCAATGCAAGTTCATAGCTTGGGAGGCAAGTCCTATACGCTAGTGATAGTTGATGATCATTCTCGGTTTACATGGGTGTTCTTCTTAAAATGCAAGTCAGATATGTTTGACATCTTCACTAGTTTTGTCAAGTAGGTTCAGAACGAATTTAACTGCTCAGTGGTCAAAATCAGAAGTGACCATGGAACAGAATTCGAATCTGGTGCTATGACAGAGTTTTGTGAAGAACAAGGTATCTTTCATGAGTTTTCCTCCCCGCGCACTCCTCAGCAAAATGGAGTTACGGAGAGGAGAAATAGAACTCTCATTGAAGCTTGCACGACAATGTTGACAGACGCTTCTCTCCCAGAATACTTCTGGGCAGAGGCGGTCAATACAACTTGTCATGTACAAAACCGAGCATTGATCAACAGGCATCATCGTAAGACACCTTATGAGCTACTGAGAGGAAGGAAACCAACCATGTCCTACTTGAGGATTTTGTTGGGTTTCTCTATGAGGATGGCACAATGCTTGTGCACGCAGCGGAAAAATAAACATCAAGAAAAACCCAAAGAGATGTGGATCGGGCCATGAACGTTGAATCAAAAAGTTAATAAAACTAGGCAAAAATTACCTCGGTGGCGTTGAGTCACAACTCAACGGAGATGCTCCAAACTTTGCCTTCTTGCTAGTGGCGAGTTCTACGTGGAATAATATCCACATTTCTGCAGAAGTCCACACGAGCGGGAGAACACCGGGCTTTCCGTCACACGGAAAATCGGGAAGGATGAAAGGACCGCACCTTGCTTTCCACGGACTGCTAGGTCCGCTCCAGGAAAAGCAACACCAGCGACGATCGCCGGAAATGAAGAGGTCGACGGAGCAAACACGGCGGCGGCGGAACCCTTCTGTCGGCGGCGGGATTCGGGATCGGCGAACGGAAAGGCGGAACGGCTTCCGTCGTTTTCGATCGGGTGCCAAAAGCTAAAAAACTTAAGCCCAAAAACCCTAAGTGTTCTATTTATACTCAAAGTATAAAATAAACTTAGGAAAATCGCTATCCGCAGACCACCCAGAAATAGGGTTCAGAATCGGCGTGTATCAATCGGCGAGAGTCGGCGAGAATCGGCGAGAATCGATCAGCGAGCATCACCGTCGATCGGCGAGAATCAGAGTACAATACTCGATGATTCTCGCCGATCGTCGAGCCTCACTTGATGATACACGTCGAATCTCGTCGACCGTCGAGCCGCGGTCGACGATACCTGTCGAACTCGTCGATCGTCGAGAATCAGCATATTGATTCTCGACGATTCTCGTCGATCGGCGAGAATCAGAGAGACGATTCTCGCCGATCGGCGGGAATCAGAAAGACGATTCTCGACGAATGTTATCGACACTCGGATGACAATTCTTACCAGCCCTCCAAGGCAACATTTTCCCAAAACCGACGATCCTTTAAGGCAACACTTTGCCCACAACCCCATTCAGGTCGGTGATTGGCAACCTTTACCAACACAGTCAATCATCCAACTTCTCCACATCTCTTATGTGCGACCCTGCAGGCCCATACCGCGTTGGCAGTGAGATTACTTGTTTGATCACTTCCAGATCACAATGGTAACTCCAATAGACTCTCACTTGATCTCGAAAGTATCAAAGCAAAAACCTCACAAACAATGAGCGGCATCTAGCAATGCATCATTGCTCCCCAAGCAATAAGAGTTTATAACTCATAAGCCTATATGACCAATGTATCAGCGTTGTCTTTGTCCCTTTGTCCCTTACATCCGGAAAGAACTAGAGGCATGGACCGTGTCACCCTCGTAATAGCTCAATCCAAGTTTCTTGATCCAGGACGGAGTTCCAGAGAATGGTGAGTCCAATATCACATATTGACTCAACCAAGCATGACCATGCATTTCTCAGTCCAGTTCCATCAAGGGGCCCATGGATGCAACTCCTGTCATACAGGAGGACAAATCTCATATCTGCTCACACACAAACACCCAAATGATTCGTAACATGCCCAACAACCACCCTTATCATCAACCTTTCTCAAGGAAGACTTTAGATGGCATCAAAGCACGCTCTTCCTCACTTGATGAATGTTGTGACTTCAGGTCAAAGGATCACAACACCATTGTCAATTGAGATCTACTCGTGACACGATTGGATGACAATCCACAGAGTAGTCTCGGGTTGGGTCTGTCCAGTACAACTTGTTCACTAACAAGTACCCACGTGATGACTTGACATCACAATATCATGACCTGTGAGAACCGGTCATTAGTCAACACACGTGCTAGTCTTCATGTACCATCATCACCCTTAGCTTCTATGATGATACTCGACCAGGGACCTTTAAGAATGAAGCTTCAAATAAATCATGGGCTCTCACATTCAAGTCACGTACTTGATGTCCCATGGAAGCGAACATTCTAAGGGTATCTATTATGTTAACAATTAACTATCATATAGAAAAAGACATAATAAAAGAACTTGCCATTAATTGTAAAAGAAAAACTTAGGTACAATATTCATCATATGAACAAACAGCCAACAAAATACATATTTACATGCAATCCACAAGATTCTCGCTAGAGTTGATCATTTAGGTATCGTATACCCATCGATCTAGTATGACCATCATGCTTTCTCTGCGCGAGAGGCTTTGTCAGCGGATCCGCAATATTTTCCTCAGTCGGCACTCTGCAAATGTTTACATCTCCTCGTTCGACAATCTCACGAATAAGATGAAACCACCGAAGTATGTGCTTGGAGCGCTGATGAGATCTAGGTTCCTTAGATTGTGCAATTGCACCATTGTTATCACAGTAGAGAACTACGAGACCAACAATGCTAGGAACTACATCAAGCTCGCCGATGAATTTCCTAATCCATACAGCCTCCTTCGCCGCATTAGCTGCTGTGATATACTCGGCCTCTGTTGTAGAATCAGCAACTGCCTCTTGCTTGGAACTCTTCAAGCACACAGCTCCTCCATTCAGGAAAAACACAAAATCTGACTGAGACTTGGAGTCGTCTCTGTCAGTTTGGAAGCTAGCATCTGTGTAACCACTTACAACGAGCTCTTACTCTCCACCATACACCAAGAACACATCCTTAGTCCTTCTCAAGTACTTCAGGATATTCTTGACTGCAATCTAGTGACACTCACCGGGGTCTGACTGATACCTGCTAGTCATGCTCAAGGCAAAGGAGACATCAGGTCGAGTACATAACATCGCGTACATGATTGATCCAATTGCCGAAGCATATGGAATCAACTTCATGTGGTCCTTATCTTCACAAGACTTTAGACACTGGTCCTTAGAGAGATTCACACCATGAGACATGGGCAAAAATCCTTTCTTGGACTCAAGCATGTTGAACCGCTTCAACACCTTTTCGATGTACGTACTCTAGGTCAAACCCAGCAACTTCTTCGATCTATCTCTATAGATCTTAATACCGAGTATATAAGTCGCTTCACCCAAATCCTTCATTGAAAAGTAGTTCCCTTGGTTGTTCTTAACAACTTTCAGGGTAGGAATGTCATTCCCAATCAACAGTATGTCATCTACATACAATATCAGGAAGACAACAATGCTCCCACTGATTCGCTTGTAAACACAAGGCTCATCTTCATTCTTGATGAAACCAAACTCTTTGATTTTCTCATCAAAACGAAGATTCCAACTTTGAGAGGCCTGTTTCAGTCCATAGATGGACTTATTCAGCTTGCATATTTTAGTGGCTTCATCTGGGGATACAAAACCCTCGGGTTGTGTCATATACACTTCCTCAAGGAGGTTTCCATTAAGGAAAACCGTTTTGACATCCATCTGCCAGATCTCGTAGTCATAATACGCAGCAATAGCAAGCAATATCCTAATGGACTTCACCATGGCAACAAGGGAAAAGGTCTCATCATAGTCAATACCATGAATTTGCTTGAAACCCTTAGCCACCAGTCGCCATTTGAATTTCTGTACATTCCCATCCATGTCGGTCTTCTTCTTGAAGACCCACTTGCACCCTATGGGTCGTACCCCTTCAGGTGGTTCCACCAAGTTCCAAACTTGGTTTGCATACATGGAGTCCATTTCGGATTTCATAGCCTCAAGCCATTTGTCGGAGTCCGGTCCATTCATAGCCTCTTGGTAGGTTGCTGGTTCATCATCATGATCCATAAGCAACACATTACCTATTTGAGACACGAGAAATCCATATCTCTCAGGCTCAAACCTCGGTCTACCAGATCTACGTAGGACTTGTGTTCCCTGAGCAGGTTCTCTAGCTAAAACATCTTGTAGTCCTGTCTCAGAATCCAATTCCGGTTCATTCACTACATGTGGTTCTTGAACTTCTTCAAGCTCTACCTTTTCAGTCTTTCTTGATAAGAACTCTTTCTCCAAGAAGACACCAGTCCTTGCGACAAACACTTTGCCCTCAGACAGTAGGTAAAAGTGATACCCTTTCGTTTCCTTAGGATATCCCACCAGATAACATTTATCCGATTTGGGTTCCAGCTTGTCAGGCATTTGACGTCTCATGTATGCCTCACAGCCCCAAATTTTAATGACGACATACTAGGACGCTTCCCAGTCCATATCTCATATGGTGTCTTCAGAATCGTTTTCGTTGGAGTGTGATTCAATGTCATTGCAGCAGTCTCTAAAGCAAAACCCCAAAAGGAAACAGGCAAGTCTGCATGACTCATCATCGAACATACCATGTCTAATAGAGTACGATTTCTCCTCTCACACACACCATTATGTTGTGGTGTTCTAGGTGGAGTGAGCTATGATACAATACCACACTCTTTCAGATGATCACGGAACTCATGACTCAGGTATTCGCCACCTCGATCAGATCGGAGTGCTTTAACCCTTTTACCCAAATGGTTTTCTACTTAATTCTTGAACTCTTTGAACTTTTCAAAGGTCTCGGATTTGCACTTCATAAGATACACATATCCGTATCTACTGAAATCATCAGTAAATGTAACAAAGTAGAAATACCCACCTCTAGCCATGGAACTCATGGGTCCGCATACATCACTATGTACAACACCCAAAAGATCCTCAGCCCTCTCAGTATAACCAGTGAAAGGAGCTTTAGTCATCTTGCCTAACAAACAAGATTCGCATCGCTCAAATGATTCATAATCAAATTAGTCCAAAAGTCCATCTCTATGGAGTTTGGATATGCGCTTCTCGTTGATATGGCCCAAACGACAATGCTAGAGAAAAGAAGGGTTCAAGTCATTTGTTCTTAGTCTTTTATTATTTTCTACATTACAGATCAGATGGTCCAAGTTCAAAACATAAAGACCATTAAATAATTGGGCTACAGCATAACAAACATCATTCTTAAATATAGAACAACAATTATTCTTAATTATAAAAGAAAATCCAATCATGTCCAAACATGAAATAGATATAATATTTCTAGTTATGGCCGGAACAAAAAAACAATTATCAAGTTCTATTACAAGCCTACTGGGCAAAGAAAGACGATAAACCCCTACGACTACAGCAGCAACTCTTGCTCCATTGCCGACGCGGAGGTCCACCTCCCCTTTACTCAGCATTCTTCTCCTTCCCAGTTCTTGCACATTTGTACAAATGTGAGAACCACATCCGGTATCCAATACCCAAGATGAAGGAGCAGAAAGGTTTATCTCTATAACGTAAATATTTAAAGCGGAAGTCATACCTCCCTTCAGTTTTTGCAGACCCTCAATGTACGAAGGACAGTTCCTCCTCCAATGACCAGCCTTGCCACAGTGGTGGCATTTCCCTTCCTTCACCGTGCTTTTCTTTTTCATCAGTGCAGAAGACTTGGGCTCAAGATATGACTTAGGTCCCACCTTCGTCTTCTTAGAGCCCTTGGCCTTGCCCTTGCCCTTATGCACCATCAGTATGGGGCTGGCAGGCTTGGCCTTCTTCATATTGCTTTCGGTAGTTCTCAACATGCCTAGGAGTTCGGGCAGTGTCTTGTCTATTTCATTCATGTTGTAGTTCAAGACAAACTGCTCATAACTGTCCGGCAACGATTGCAGGATCAGATCTGTGTCCAACTCTTGACCAAGAGGAAAACCCAGCCTTTCAAGGTTCTCTATATACCCAATCATCTTGAGTATGTGAGTCCCTACTGAGTCTCGAACTCCCATCTTGCACTGAAACAACGCTTTAGTGATGTCGAACCTCTCTTGACGAGCCTGCCCTTGAAACATTTTCTTGAGATGCTCGTCAATCTCCTTGCACCCCATGTTCTCATGTTGCTTCTGAAGCTCAGAGTTCATAGTGGCAAGCATAAGGCATTCGACATCTAAAGCATCGTCAGTATACTTCTTATAAGTGTCCTTCTCAGCACAAGAAGAGTTCCCGGTCGGCACCTCGGGGGCTTATTCTTCCAAGACATAGAGCTTTCGCTCTTGCCTGAGAACAATTCTCAGGTTCCTGTACCAGTCCATGTAATTTGTCCCACTGAGCTTATCCTTCTCAAGGATGGCTCTCAGAGACAACGTGGAGTGTGAAACACTTGCCATGGAATTCTACAAGAATTTATGCAGAATAAAATCAGTACCAAAATTTCAAATACAATTTATTTTAATTTGGACTTCAATTAAAATACTCCCACTATTTTATTCGAAATGATAGCCCTCACTAACAATTCGGAGAGTTCATGCGAGCTACTCTCTTAGTGGACAAGATCCGTATTTCACCAACATTATGAGTCCGCTTTGGCGTTCCTCTCACGATGCGGTTATTTAGGTAGGCAACGCTTGCCAATTGCATCCTCATGCAATTCTTGTATGGTTGGTGAATAACTCCTTATTCGCATCCATCATATGGTGCATGCAACCCTATGCCTCTAGGCACTCAACCTTTGAGGTCACCTAGTTAAGTATGACCCGATGTCGACAGTGGGATATCACAATTATCCGCTCGCACCCTTACCAAGATAGATTAATGCACCTTGCTTTGGCAAGCCCACACTTCATCGATCGAGGCAGGAAGAGTGTCATCCATCGGAAGGCATCCGAACACTTAATATTAGATGAAGGGATTTTGATTATAGGTTAACAATTAAGCATGATCAACATTTGATCAATGTGCACATCCAAAGAAAAACAATTCTTCTAAAACCACATGCATCCCTTATGTGCACATCCTGCCACCATCAACATTTGATAGAAGGAAGGGCTAAATCTGAACATCCGGAAACTTCCAAATTCTCAGATTTACATGCATTGGACAAAGGCAACGACAACTCAACTTAGAGCAGTAGACAAGCTCATCTCTCTATGTTGGATTCAAAATCCAAAACATACTCGAGGGATGGTTACTGCTAAGGAGACAACAATTTCTAACACTTAGAAATTCCCACGCAATTCCAGACGTTCTTGGCAGGGTACCAAGACTAAATCTAGACATTTAGAACACTTCTAAATCCCTAGGTTTACACGCACTGGAATAACAAACTTCCAATACAACGATCATGGCCGGAACCTCCCTCTGATACCACTGTTGGGTTTCTCTATGAGGATGGCACAACGCTTGTGCACGCAGTGGAAAAATAAACATCAAGAAAAACCCAAAGAGATGTGGATCGGGCCATGAACGTTGAATCAAGAAGTTAATAAAACTAGGCAAAAATTACCTCGGTGGCGTTGAGTCACAACTCAACGGAGATGCTCCAAACTTTGTCTTCTTGCTAGTGGCGAGTTCTACGTGGAATAATATCCATGTTTTTGCGGAAGTCCACACGAGCGGGAGAACACCGGGCTTTCCGTCACACGGAAAATCGGGAAGGATGAAAGGACCGCACCTTGCTTTCCACGGACTGCTAGGTCCGCGCCAGGAAAAGCAACACCAGCGACGATCGCCGGAAATGAAGAGGTCGACGGAGCGAACACGGCGGCGGCGGAACCCTTCCGTCGGCGGCGGGATTCAGGATCGTTGAACGGAAAGGCGGAACGGCTTCCGTCGTTTTCGATCGGGTGCCAAAAGCTAAAAAACTTAAGCCCGAAAACCCTAAGTGTTCTATTTATACTCAAAGTATAAAATAAACTTAGGAAAATCGCTATCCGCAGACCACCTAGAAATAGCGTTCAGAATCGGCGTGTATCAATCGGCGAGAGTCGGCGAGAATCGGCGAGAATCGATCAGCGAGCATCACCGTCGATCGGCGAGAATCAGAGTACAATACTCGACGATTCTCGCCAATCGTCGAGCCTCACTTGATGATACACGTCGAATCTCGTTGACCGTCGAGCCGCGGTCGACGATACCTGTCAAACTCGTCGATCGTCGAGAATCAACATATTGATTCTCGACGATTCTCGTCGATCAGCGAGAATCAGAGAGACGATTCTCGCCGATCGGCGGGAACCAGAAAGATGATTCTCGACGAATGTTATCGACCCTCGGACGACAATTCTTACCAGCCCTCCAAGGCAACATTTTCCCAAACCCGACGATCCTTTAAGGCAACACTTTGCCCACAACCCCATTCAGGTCGGTGATTGGCAACCTTTACCAACACAGTCAATCATCCAACTTCTCCACATCTCTTATGTGCGACCCTGCAGGCCCATACCGCGTTGGCAGTGAGATTACATGTTTGATCACTTGCAGATCACAATGGTAACTCCAACAGATTTTTGGTTGCAGATGATATGTACTAAATAATGGGAAGTACCCGCGTACTAAATTTGGTGAAAAATGCTTCAAAGGCATATTCATGGGCTATAGTTCCCACAGTCGGGCATATAGGGTCTTCAATAAGAAAACCCTAGTGGTAGAAGAATCAATTAATGTTGTATTTGATGAAGGAAGTTTGCTTAACAGCAATTCTTCCAGTGGTATTCTTGAAGATGCAGGTGCATGACTTGAACAGCTGGATCTCGATGAGACCGCGAAAGATGAAACTCCTAAGTACGTCAAAGTTTCCACCTCCACGTCATCTGGGAATGTTGACGATCAAAATGGAACAAATCTCTTAGAAGAAGGAGAAGTCCAAGAAGTTGTCGAAGCTCCAGACGCCAGACTTCTAGAGCTCCGGCACGTGAGGGATCATCCTAGAGATCAGATCATCGGAGATCCTCGTGTCGGTGTCAGAACTCGAAGAGGTACTATTAACGAAATTTTGCATCTTAGCTTCCTGTCACAGGTTGAGCCAAAGAAGTTCGACGAGGCGAACAAAGATGCGGCATGGATTCTGGCCATGCAAGATGAACTACATCAATTCGAACATTGCAACGTTTGGATGCTGGTTCCCAGACCACACAAGCAGAATGTGATTGGCACCAAGTGGATCTTCAGAAACAAGCTGGATGAACATGGTGTCATCGTAAAGAACAAGGCAAGGCTGGTGGCTCAAGGTTACAGACAGGAGGAGGGGATTGACTTCGACCAGACCTTTGCACCAGTGGCAAGGCTCGAGGCAATCAGATTGTTCCGGGCGTACGCTTCGCACAAAGGATTCACAGTCTATCAAATGGATGTGAAATCAGCATTCTTGAACGGAGACCTGAAAGAGGAAGTATACGTCGCTCAACCCCCAGGTTTTGTCAATCCTACTTATCCCAATCATGTATATTTTCTTAATAAAGCTTTATATGGTTTAAAACAAGCTCCACGAGCTTGGTATGAGACTCTATCTAGTTTTCTTCTTGAGAACAAGTTCTCTAGAGGTAAAATAGATAAGACATTGTTTCTCAGGGAAGTCAAAGGCAAGATTTTGCTGGTGCAAATCTATGTCGATGACATAATATTCGACTCAACGGACAACAATCTTTGTAAAACGTTTTCCAAACTTATGCAAGGAAAGTTTGAAATGAGCAGTATGGGAGAGCTAAAGTATTTCTTAGGAATTCAAGTGAAACAGTCTGAGGATGGAATCTTCATCTCTCAGACGAAGTTCACAAATGAACTCCTCAAGAAATTCGGTATGGAGAATGCAACCTCTATGAGGACTCTAATAGGATCCACTATGTCTCTGGATAAGGATGAGAAAGGTAAACCTTTCGATGAAACCAAATATAGAAGAATCATTGGATCCCTGCTCTACCTTACTGCCAGTAGACCGGATATCATGTTCTCCACATGTGTCTGTGCCAGATATCAGGTGAACACTAAGGAATCTCACTATGTCGCTGCAAAGCGAATTCTAAGATACCTTAAAGGTACTCCCAATCTTGGCTTGTGGTACCCGAGAAACAATGATTTCGAGCTAATAGGTTTTTCAGATGCTGATTTTGCAGGGAGTAGGGATGACAGGAAAAGCACTTCCGGGACGTGTCAATTCCTCAGAAGAAGGCTTATCTCATGGAACAGTAAGAAGCAGAATTGTGTAGCTACCTCCACAGCAGAGTCTGAGTATATCTCGGCAGGCAGCTATTGCGCACAACTCCTATGGATCAGACACCAGTTAGCCGACTACGACCTTCAGTTCAAGGAAGTACCAATGTACTGCGACTCCTCCAGTGCAATTGCAATTGCCAACAATCCAGTATCGCACAGCAGAACGAAGCATATTGAAGTGTGCTACCACTTCATTCGGGAGCACGTGGAGAACAAGGACATCTCTCTCTGTTATGTCCCCACAGACAAGCAGATTGCAGATATTTTCACAAAACCCTTAGACGAAGCCAAGTTCAGTCTTTTCAAAACTGAACTGGGGATGCTAAACTATGAGGAATGAAGACTCCAGAAGCTCCAGGATCGTGCCTCTAGGGGGAGCCTCTGCCAGGAACTCAAGTGTGAGCACAGGTGCAAGAACTGAGGGGGAGCAAGGGGTCAAATGCAACAGACCTAGATTTGCAGAAGCCGAAAAGGGGGAGATTACCCTCTCAGTTAATGCTAAGGTGGCTCCAAGTTTGCTTTCAAGAAATTGGTTATTGGTAATGAATATCTCTCTCAACTCACTTTCAAGTTTATGACTTTCATTCCTATACGCTCTATTCACCTTAGCTTGTAGGGTTTCGGCTTCTTCAAATAGGGGGAGATTGTTGGGTATTGTATCCACAACGTACCTGATTTGAAGAAGCCCCTAGACAAGCTAAGGTAAATAGACAATGTATTTGATAAAATATTTCAAGTTGTGCTTGCAGTTATTCCACGCTAAGTACACACCAATGTCAGGGTGTAGTAGGTCAATATACACGGGTCTGCACGACGTAATCCCTCGTTGAGCAGATCAGTGTGTTGGCCTACGTGTACTCTCTCTATTGGAGTGTACTTATTTTCAAGTACAGGGCTGTGTTAAGGCAAGAGAAGACAAGGAGCAAGGATGGGTCAAGGAGCACCTCATGGGTGGAAAGACGAAAAATCGTCTAAGTGTAAATCGACGAGAATCACCAAGTGATTCTCGCCGATTCGGCGAGAATCACTAGTGATTCTCGCAGAATTGTCGAGAATCATTGGCTAATTCTCGCCGACTCGATCCAGCTACTTCAAAGCGAGCAACTGTGATTCTAAGTTAGAATCGACGAGAATCACCAAGTGATTCTCGCCGATTCGGCGAGAATCACTAGTGATTCTCGCCGATTCGGCGAGAATCACTAGTGATTCTCGCCGAATCGTCGAGAGTCACTGGCTGATTCTCGTCGTCTCGACCCGGCTAAATCAGTGCGTGCAACCAAGTCAACTTCGACGAGAATCATCTTTGATTCTCACCGAATCGTCGAGAATCACCTTTGATTCTCGACGATTCGACGAGACTCACTTTCGATTCTCGCCGATTTTGACTTGGGCAATTTTCTGGAAAAAGCTGGACCGGACTCTTCCGCTGGCACTATTTTGAACCGGATTTAGGGTTTCTTCTGGTGGGACCCACAACGGTCATTTAGGAGTATACTTGTGTATAAATACACCCGTATTTTTGAACAGCAAAATATAAAAACAGAAAGAAGCCGAGCGACGACCTTGACCTAAAATCGCGATTTCCGCTCCGCCGCCGCCGTCGCCGCTCGAGCAAGTTGATCGCCGGTCTTGATCGTGGTTTCTTCTAGATCTCCCGTCGACAGAAGCTTAGCCAAGCATAGCGTCTCACGTGTCTAACCGGAGATCCTTTGTCTCTTGATTTGTTGATCGGTAAAACCTTCCCCGACCGAATCGATTGAGACGATCGATCCTAGTGTGACCGTTGGAAGACCTAGCTAGCTTTGCTACGAAGTTTGGATCTCCAATGTACTGCAGCCGCACACCGTTTTCGCCGCCGATCCCGTGAACCAAGCCGCCGCCAATCTTCCCGCCGCCGGTTCCGGGGAGATTCTCTCCAAGAGAGATCTAGGGTTGTGGACTCTTCGTGGACTTCAAGAACACGTCGTCAACGAAGAGGGACACCTTAGTCTCCAAAAGTAGTTTATATTTCTTGTACATTCTAGTTTTATTTTTGTTGTAAAGGAACGTTGGTTCCTAGTTGTAAGGGTTGGGTGCAACCCGTGTTGTGGGAGTGTTGACTCCTACGTGTGGAAGGGTTCCTTCCGATAGTGCAAGGATTGGATTTCAATCCTGTTGGTGAAGAGACTGAGTCGTCCCTTGTTGGGAGATAGGTCGAAGGGGGAAAGTGGATGTACCCAAATCGGGGAACCACTATAAATAGCTTGTGTACTCTGTTTGCTGTGCTGTTTTATTTTCGTGTGCAGGTACAATTTTAATTCCGCAAAAATGCTGCACGTCACCTATTCCCCCCCCCCCCATAGGTGAAGGTAGTCGACACTAGGTGGACTTTCAGATATTATGCGCACGACCACTGGTCGTGCGCCCCTGATCGTGCGCACTACTCTACATTTTCTAGAATCAGCCTGGGGTAAGCGCACGACCACCGATCGTGCGCCACTGATCGTGTGCATTGATTCCTCTTTTCTGGAGTCCTGTCTGGGTAATCGCACGATCATTGGACTTAGTGCACACGACCACTGGTCGTGCGCCAGTACTCCTGCACATTATCCCAGTTCTTCTTCCGGTTTTTTCATGCCAGTGCGCACGAGCACAGGACATAGTGCGCACGACCACTGGTCGTGCGCCTGTGATCGTGCTCATTGTTCATTTCTGCTTTTGTATAAATAGTGCAGGTTCTGCCCTAATTCGAGATCGCTCATTTTCCTCCGCCATTTTCATCTCCGAGGAGGGATTCCGCCGTCCTCCTTCAATCTCCACACTAGGGAGGTGCTCCGGGCAAGCTTTCACCGCCAAATCCGAGCCGGAGCTTCCTCTCGGCCTTCTCCTTCATCCATGAGCTTCAAGTAGGGTTTGACGCCATAGCCATTAAGCAAAGGAAAGCTAGCAAACTTCGTCCGCTATCGTGAGACGAAGTAGACGGGCCATTGGAAGGTGGTGACAGCCCTTCTCTATCCCGGACGCAGTTGAGGACCGAGCTTGGACGCGAAATGACAACCCGACGATTCCAACCATGAATCCTCAGCAAGGCTTCGGATTCGGTCGATCTCTTGACTTGTTCTTACTTTATTGTTGAACATTGGTTTTTAAACCTATTTATATTGATGAAGTATTCTTAGTTTGTAATACGATTTTATACAATCTTGTCCATGTGATTTTGTATGTCTTCATTATTTACTTGAGTTGCGCCTATTATTCCATCCACCACCATCCGCCCTTGCCGCACTAGCAATTGCTAGTGGCGTGCGTTGCGAAGAGGTGCTCACGACCCTCATTTCGCCGTTCTAACCACCTCATCAACTAGCCTTCTCGTCCATCCGCCTAGTGATTCGGTGCATAGCGGCCCGACTAGTCTTCCATCCCGCCTGGCGAAGCATCGCATAGCGGCGTTGCATAGGAGTAGTTGATAGTGTTTTATTTTCTATTTCCGCAACCATCAAAACCCCCCTTAGTTAGCTCCGACCTGAGGAATTCAATCTCAAGTCCTCCTCGAAATTAACTCCACCTTACTGTGTTCCTTGTGAGATCGATACTTGGGAAAGCCCCCATTTTATATTACTTGTGCGACTGGTTCACTGCCGTGATCTACACGCATCACGTTTTTGGCGCCGTTGCCGGGGAACACAGTCGTGTGAGTTTTTGGAGAGGTAGATAATAGATTGAAGCCCTTTTTCATTTGTGCATATCATTTTTTTTATTTGCTTTTGTTAATAGAATTTTTATTTTGCTTATTTCTTTTTACCCTTTTCTGATTTTTGATTTAGATAGCAGATCCGTGCTATTTTCATTTTAGCTGTGTAGCACTTTTTCAGCAATTATTTTTATTCGTGATGGATCCTGATGCTGAGTGTCGTATCCTTGACACTTTGCACCGATCCATCAATGTCATTGCGGTTATGAATGCCGAGCATTGCATTAGGTGTTTGTTATTTCAAGGTGTGGGCCACATGTTGAAGGATTGCCCTCGTTTGTGCAAGCCTTCTCCCTCTGAGGGCGTGTGCACAACAACCTCCCGTTCACGGAAGACTGGTGTGGACAGGCCTACCAGGGTGTTGCCTGGCCCATACACTGATATAACGCACTTTGCTCATTATTTACCCGTTGAGATTATTGAAGAATCTCTGGCCGCATATAGCTCTTTCATGGGTCCCTCGATCCCTTTTTACGGGATTTCCTTGAGTGATGATCACTCTGGTGTTAGACAACAAAAAGAGAAGCATGAACTCATGGGCGCTCCTGTATGGGACGATGAGATTATTCCGGTCATCGACAGGGTGGCGTCTGCGAATGATTTTGCGGTGGGGCCTGCTCATTCAGTGCTTGATTTTGAGAGCATCCTTTCCCCTCCGCAATTTTTGCCGGATTGTGCTATTCCTGTTTCTTGTGAGTCGGTTGATGATGTTGTATTTGTTGATGATTCGGTGCCCGAGGTTGCGCCGAAGTGGGATGATGATTCCTCTATCTCCGACGGAGAAGGTGGATCTTCGGAACACTTTTACGCACCCCGGTGGGATGAGGAATACCCCCTTTCTGATGCGGAGGTTTGCACCTCCTTATTGGATGAGGCCGTTCTTCTTACCACCGCAGACCTTGAGTTCTCGGATTCCCCTCGGTACGACTCGTCTGATACCGATGATGATCTCTGCTTGGATCCTGCTGAGAGTGATACCGGGATCACTCTCCCATTTTCTGATTATTTTTGATCTTCGTCTCCTTTATTTCTTGATCCCACTTCCTTATCTGAGCCTGTGCAGGATGAGTCTACATAGGTACGTTGGGATGACGATGAGCTTTGTGCTCATGCCGTTGCCATCGCCTCCTGCGGGCCTGTGATACACGATACCTTGCTAGGAAAGGATTTATTTTGTGATAAGATGAGCGAGGACCAGTGTAACGCCCCCGGTGTTTCTGTGTTTTGTTTGATTGTGGATTGGCGTTACGATGACGTTTTCCGGCCCTTCGCCGTTGTAGAGCGCGGTCCTAGCTCTGTAGGTTCCTTGTGTAGCCTAGTTGTAGCCAGTTGGCAAGTTTCCCCAGCTAGCCGGATTCTGTTTTGGTGACTCGGTTGGGCCTCTTAGGGAAATGCTTGCGTTTTGGCTTCGGGAGGTGTTAGCCCGAGTGTTCGATCGTCGGATGTTGTTTTCGACCTCGCCGTTGTTTTCGTGGCTTGGTTGTTTAGCTACGGTGCGAGTTTTGGTCGAAATCCGAGATCGTTTGCCTTTGCGTCGTTTCGGCGTTGTTTTGTTAGCTGCAGGTTTGTTATGTTTGCTGTGCTGTGCGTGGCCTGATGTGCCTGAGCTTGTAGGTTGGTGCCTTGTATCTTGTTTGCTAGGTGTTAGCAGGTTTCTTTTCTGTGTAAGTTTGGGTGACACGGGCTGGGTCACGCCCGTGACCCAGGGCGTGTCGTGCTCGGGTAGAGCTCCCGTTTCTCCGGTCGACGAATTTTTGGTCGACAGGGTTTTTTGTAGGAACACGGCCGTGACACGGGCGTGTCCCCCTTCGATTCGTCGAGCTGCGCTCGATGGTCGTCAGGCGGTGTTTAGTGAGAACACGGCCCTGTCACGGGCGTGTCGTGTCGAACACGGGCGTGACCTTGGGGAGTGTCTCTCTGTTCGACGATCGGCGCTCCACGATCGTCGGGCGGTGTTCGAGTTGGTACACGGCCTGTGATACGGGCGTGTCACAGGGCGTGTCCCTTGCTTCGTCGAGTAGAGATCGACCTTCGTCGAGTGGGTAGGTGTGTGAGTACACGCCCCGTGACACGGGCGTGTCGGGCCGTGTCACGGGCGTGTCGGGGGGGCGTGTCCCGTGTTTTCGTCGAGTAGAGATCGACGTTCGTCGAGTGTGTGAGTACACGCCCTCGTGACACGGGCGTGTCAGGCCGTGTCACGGGCGTGTCTTGGGCGTGTTCCGTACCTTTTTTCCTGAAATCATCTTTTGTTGCCGTGAACTGTTTTTCCTCCTCATTTTCATCGTTCCCGAGTCTGGAGAGCTTCCAGCGGAAGGGTTTTGAGAGGAGGCAGTGGTTGTTTTGGCCGGCGATTTCGGGAAGGTTAGAGCCCGTTTTTCTCGTGTGTTAGCGGATTCGGCTTGCTCTCGGCTAGATCTTCCCTTCCATGTAAGTTTTTCTTGATTTAGGGTTCGATTCCAGGAATTTCTAATTAACTGATTTCTTTCTTCCCTCAAGTTTCAGCTTTGGTCTTCTAGGTGGCCGATCTTGCCGCCGGAGCCAAGCCGTGGTGCGGCTGTTGTTTGTTTTTCCGGAGAGGTAGAGGCAAGTGGCCCCTTGCCCTTGCCAAATTTATTTCTAACCCTTGATCTTTTTATTTCTTCTGTAAAGCTCTGTTCTCTTTGTTTTCTTTTTTCCTCCCTAGGGCAGCAGGTTGAATTGTTTCTTCAAGCTTCTAATCAAGTGCTGACTCTTTATTTCTTTTTCTGGAATTTTAATCAATGTTCTCTTTTTCGGATGTTTAGTGTCCAGTGGGTAGATAGAGTTAGGGTGAGGTTTTTTGTTAGTTACAGTTTAGGGTTAGTTGCGATAGCTCCGAGTAGTTAGGACGGAATGGTGGGTTGGGATTAAATCTCCAACTCTCTGTTTTCGCGCATGAGAGGGCTTAGGCTGCGATTTTAGCAAGACTTACGTTTACCCTAAGTGGAAGGCGCTGACAGCGTCGAGTGAGCCGAGCTCACTCAACGCCGTCACCTAGATTAGGACTTGCGGCTAAGTATTTAGGCGTCAGGTGAGTGGAGTTTACTCAACGCTGCGTCGAGTGGGCTCGACATTTTTTCTGTCTTGAGTTCATGTGTACCTTAGGATTGTTAGTGTGACTTTTCCCTTCCTTTAGGGGGTGGTATTGGGTGTTCGGCAAATTTTTGCTTGCCGACTCTTGGGTTGTGGCAGGTGGTGCAATGTTCAGTGGCCTCTAAGAGGGGCGAATATTGATGTGGAGAGCTGTGGCCACGACCTGTTTGCCCTGGTTTGGGTTGGTGTGGGACCCTAAAGCTGCCACTGGCGACCCCTTAGCCCTTTTTGGACCTGATTCTGGTTATGAATTCAGATCCATGTTTTTGACCTCTGCCACTTACCCACGTATTAGGAATGTTAGATTCTCTCGTTGAGCATGTTGCTTTTATTGCTCGCACCTGGTGTGCCTTGCTATGCTTTAGACAGTGCTCTTTTCTTACTGTCATGCCCTTTCTTTTGCTTATAGCAACTTGTCGTCGGGTTGATAAACCCTTCTTTTTGCTCTTAACGCTAATGCTTTATTTACTCTTTTGATTATTTCCTTGCTGAGGTGTTCTTTTCTTGAATGCCTCAGGTCCAGGTTGTAGCCGGTTCAGCGACTAGTTCTTTTGGAGGGGCTGGTTTGTGGCCTCTTGGGTAGCTGAGACAGCTGATCCCGATTTTGTGAGGTAGTTCTTTACTTTTCTGTATAGACATACATACTCACCAGTGGGTTCGTGTCAGGTTGTTGGCGCCCACTGGTGGCTTCTTGCGATGCTGGGTATGAACTTAAACTGCTGTTTCTGCCTTTTAGTGGTCGTTTACTTGCTTCTGGGAAAGGATTTTTGCTAGGTTGCATGTTAGATTTTTAAACCCTAAAAACATTATTATATGTATATCATGCATAGCATAATTACAAAACAAAGTCACTATATTCCCTTAGCGTAAAAAGATTTCCTTTTTATATCCATTATATTAACTTTAGAGTCGTGCATACCATGAGTTGTCCCTTGGGGACACTTATGCTCACTAGGGTGTCAACTTAATTGAACCAAACTATTTTCTGCTGCGTATACTTATATTTTAAATTGTGGACTAGCTGGTCAATCGTGCCGAGGGATACGGCCCTTCAACATAACTGCTCTCCTTTCATAATTAATCAATGAGTTTTCTTAAAATTTAAGGTGTGGAGTTTTGCCTGAGCGTGTGCAGTTATCCCCTGCACAACGTGGCATCACGACACGCGTTTTCTCTAGCTCTGATACGATTTTATCGTTGAGAAAATGCGGGTTGTGACAGTTGGTATCAGAGGGAGGTTGCTTGACAAATGGTCGGGCAACCTTTCCCCTTGTTTGCATTAGTGGTTAGCGTCATACCATACACACACCGATATGTCATCAGCACGTCTTGGCTAAAGCACGAACACTACACTCATAAGCATAAAGAAGTATACGGGGCATATTATGTAGTATGGGATGCATAATATGTGTTTGTATATGGATCCACCATAGGAGGCAACATGTGAGGGTTATGTAGTATGGGATGCATAACCTCACCACATGAATGCGGCTAGCACGTTTTCTTTTTTCGTTGCATGGGAATGTTATGTAGTATGGGATGCATAACATTTTCATGTGTACGCCGCCCATGGCATGCATTAAGGCCTTTTTTTAGAATGCATAGCACATCATGCATAGCATAACATTCATAAGCACAACGTGTTAAGCTAAAGATTTGCAAGATGACATATGTACACACATGGTTTTGAGTCAAAACGAATACAAATACATGCATTCATGGTTTAGGCACATGAGTTAGTATGATGGTGGTGAACCATCTTAGGTTAAGCATAACATCATCATGATAAAACAACTCCCGGAGCAAGTTTAGCAGTTGAAGTTCATATTTAAGTGTGTTTGTCTGTACCGGGTAGTCTTGTTCTAGCTGTTGGGCTAAGTTTTGTCTAAGGCTTGTGCGATTATAGGATGGCGAGATGTCCTGCAACGAGGTCGACCCCCCAATCCGAGGGTGAGACGTCAGGAGCGCAGAGCGAGGCGTTGGTAGAAAACCTGCGGCAGAGTAATGAGACCTTATCGAGGCAGGTGGTGGCTATGCAGGCTCAGATTCAATCGCTTGTGACAGTGATAGCAGGATGCTCTTGGGAGTCATTTAAGTCGATGCTGTTGAGTAAGTTTTTGCCTTCAGTCGAGAGGGACCGGCTGATGCATGACTTCCTTCATTTGAAGCAGAGGGAATTTACAGGTGATGAGCATGAGATTGAGTCTAATAAGTTGAGTCAGATTGCTCCTGGTTTGGGGAGTGTTGAAGCATATCGAGTTAAGCAATTTCTGGGTGGACTAAGAAGCGACATTCAGCAGTTAGTAAATGCTTGCGGAGCAATCAGTTATGCCAGCGTGGTTGAAGCTGCCTTGAGAGTTGAGGCCTTTGAGAATGCCAAGAATAGAGGCCAGCGGTTGAGGAAGGATAAGCGGAAGTCCAGTAAAGGGCAGATCCCTCAGGAACCTGATGTTGTCTCGAGAAAGAAGAACAAAGGGGGTTGTAGTTTCTGTGGCCGTCCAGGCCACCCCTTGGAGAGGTGTTTCAAAAGGTCGGGAGCACAAAAAAGGGAACAGGTGGACACGATTCAGGGTGCCCCCAAAGGAGACTTGGTGTGTGCCTTTTGTGGTAGGAAGGGGCATGAGGCTGCCCGTTGCTGGTTAAAATATAAGGTCTGTTTTCAGTGTGGGCAGAAGGGTCATCTCAAGGCAAAGTGTCCGCAGTCCCAGCCTATTTTGCAGCCAGTACTCCTCCAAGCCTTGCCACCGCCTCAGCAGTTAGATAGAGGAAAGGGGAAGCTGAATGTGCTTCCGGCAGACGAAGCGCAGACTTCGACCTAGGTTATCTCAGGTTTGACTTCTCCTCAGTCGTTTCGTTATGATCCCTTTGTGGTTATAGTTTTCATTTTAGCATTTGTTATCTTAGATGCGCGCGCTATTAGTAGGACGATTTAAGGTAAAGAACCGCAGGGTGCGCGTTCTCTTCGATTCAGGCGCTACCCACTCGCTTGTGGCTAGAGCCTTCGTGGAGCGGTTCGGTCTGGGCCTAGATCGTGTTGGTGGTGCCTTTTGCGTTAAGTTCCCCTCTGGTGACTCTGTGGTTACGGACCTGGGTGTCCTGGATTGTCCGATTTTGTTGGGGGATTTTCTAGCCAAGGCAGATCTGAAGGTGATTGACCTGGAGGACTTCGATGTTATCTTGGGCATGGACTGGTTGTCAAGGTACGATGCTGTGATCCAGTGCAAGGGTAAGCGCTTGGACTTCGTCAAGAACAACGGTCAGCCAGGGAGCGATTATGGGTATTCTCTCCAGGAGTCTCCAGTCATTTCTGCGGTGCGTGCTCGGAAGTCGCTTGATTCTGGTTGTTCTGCCTGTGTGGTCTCTCTGGCAGGGGCTGTTGTTAGAGTGTCGTGTTTGCAAGAGATCCCTGTGGGGTGTGACTTCTCCGATGTGTTTCCTGATGATCTTCCCGGTCTTCCACCCAATCGAGATGTCGAGTTTGCTATAGATTTGGAGCCAGGCACGCGTCCTATCGCCAAGGTGCCGTACCGGATGGCCCCGCGAGAGCTGGAAGAGTTGCGAATTCAGCTGGATGAGATGTTGGCAAAAGGGTTCATTAGGCCGAGTTCCTCACCATGGGGTGCTCCAGTGCTGTTCGTTAAAAAGAAGGATGGGTCGATGAGGCTATACATCGACTATAGAGAACTGAACAAGGTTACTATTAAGAACAGGTACCCTTTGCCTCGGATTGACGATCTGTTTGACCAACTGCGTGGTAGTGCCGTGTTTTCCAAGATAGATCTTCGATCGGGCTATCACCAGTTGAGGATTCGAGAGTCAGATGTTCCGCGGACGGCGTTCCGCTCTCGTCATGGGCATTTTGAGTTTTTAGTTATGTCATTTGGTTTGACTAATGCGCCCTCAGCTTTTATGGATCTGATGAACAGAGTTTTCAAGGACTTCCTGGATAAGTTTGTGATTGTCTTTATAGACGATGTTTTGGTGTATTCTAAAGATGCGGAGGAGCAAGATCGGCATTTGCGACTAGTCTTGATGACTCCGAGAGACCATAAGCTATACGCCAAGCTGAACAAGTGCGAATTTTGGTTGCCTCAATTTTCTTTTCTCGGCCACGTGGTGAATAAGGAGGGAATATTAGTGGACCCAGAAAAGATCGCTGCTATTATGGAATGGGCGAGGCCTGTTACTCCCAAAGAGATCAGAAGCTTCTTGGGCTTGGCTGGATATTATAGGAGATTCGTAGAGGGATTCTCTACTTTGTCTGCGCCGTTGACCAGGTTGACGCAGAAGAATGCAACCTTCATATGGGATAGCAAGTGTGCGGAGGATTTTGAGGAATTAAAAAGAAGGTTATGTTCAGCTCCAGTTTTGTCTTTGCCTACTGAAGATAATGAGTATGATATATTTGTGGATGCGTCGCACGTCGGACTGGGCTGCGTTTTGATGCAGGGCGGGAAGGTGATTGCGTACAGGTCGAGGTAGCTAAAGACTCATGAGAGGAATTACCCTACGCATGACCTGGAGTTTGCAGCGGTGATCTATGCGTTGAAATTGTGGAGGCATTTGCTATATGGCGCGCTGTGCAAGATTTTCACGGATCATAAGAGTTTGAAGTATGTCTTCACTCAGAAGGAATTAAATCTGCGCCAGCGGCGGTGGTTGGAGTACGTGGCTGACTATGATGTTGAAATCCAGTACCGTCCGGGTAAGGCAAATATGGTGGCCGATGCCCTGAGTCGGAAGTGAGTCGGAAGTCAGGGAAGATGTCAATCTCTCCGCCGAGCGTCTAGCGGAAGAGTTCCTTTTGATGGACATTTCGGTGGGAAGCGGCGATTCGCAGAGTAGCTTGGTAGTGGCAGAACCTTCATGAATTGCGGCAGGTTTCGCATTCCCGCAGTTGGAGATATTCGGGATATGGTGTGCAGAGAAGCCCACGGATCTAGTGTTGCCTACCATCCAGGGTCTACCAAAATGTACCATGATTTAAAGCAGATTGCCTGGTGGTATGGGATGAAGAAGGACATAGCCAGATTTGTTTCTGAGTGCTTCACATGCAGGCGTGTGAAGGCCGACCATGGAAGGCCTGGTGGCAAGCTAGCTCCCTTAGAGATTCCGATGTGGAAGTGGGAGAGTATCTCGATGGATTTCATTACAGGCTTACCGAGATCTCCTAAAGGGCATGATTCAGTTTGGGTGATCGTAGACAGATTGACGAAGAATGCTCACTTCGTACCATTTAAGATCGATTATCTGATGAGGAAGATAGCCGAGCTGTATTTGGATGAGGTTATTAGATTGCATGGTGTACCCGTGAGTATCATATCAGATCGAGACTCCAGGTTTACGTCTCGTTTTTGGAAGAGCCTTCAAGAAGGGTTGGGTACAGATTTGAGATATTCCACAGCTTATCATCCCCAGACCAATGGTCAGACGGAGCGAGTAAATCAGATTGTGGAAGATATGATCCGATGCTATTTTCTGGACCACGGAGGAGTGTGGGATGAGCGCTTGCAGCTTATGGAATTTGCGTATAATAACAGTTATGAAGAAAGCTTGCAAATGGCTCATTTTGAAGCTTTGTATGGGAGGCGCTGCAGGACTCCCTTATTTTGGGCTGAGGTTGGCGAGAGACCTTTGTTGGGTCCAGAAGCACTCGAGGAGATGGAAACTGCTGTGAAGCTTATTCGGGAAAAGCTTCGGATAGCCCAGGAGAGATATGAGAAAAATGCCAATCGGTGTAGATCGGATTTGGAATTTTTGGTGGGGGACTCAGTGTTCTTAAAGGTCTCCCCGTTGATCGGAGTCAAGCGTTTTGGCAAAAAAAAAAAAAAAAAAAAAAAAAAACAGGAAGTTGGACCCGAGGTTCGTGGGGCCGTTTCCGATTGTTGAGCGGATTGGGATATCAGCTTATAGGCTGGCGTTGCCTGCAAATTTCCCTGGCGTGCATAATGTCTTCCACGTCAGTCAGCTGCGGAAATGTGTATCGAATGGCAAGCAGGTTTTGGATTCTGTGCCTCAGTTGGAGCCGAATCTTTCTTATGTGGAGGTGCCTGTCCGCATTCTGGATTCTCAGGTTCGTGCGCTGCGGAAGAAGTCTATTCCGATGATTAAAGTTTTATGGAAGAATCAGGATGTAGAAAGCGCGACTTGGGAGTTGGAGTCAGCTATGAGGAAGGCTCACCCTCATCTGTTTCCCTGAGCTTGTGCCTGGTATGTTTTGTTTTATTTATGATTATATAGTCCTTTCCTAGCTCTTTCTCTCTCCTTCTTCATAGGAGTGTTGTGAGTAAAGTTTCGAGGTGAAACTTTCTTTTAGGGGGAGTGGCTGTAACGCCCCCGGTTTTTCTGTGTTTTGTTTGATTGTGGATTGGCGTTACGATGACGTTTTCCGGCCCTTCGCCGTTGTAGAGCGCGGTCCTAGCTCTGTAGGTTCCTTGTGTAGTCTGGTTGTAGCCAGTTGGCAAGTTTCCCCAGCTAGCCGGATTCTGTTTTGGTGATTCGGTTAGGCCTCTTAGGGAAATGCTTGCGTTTTGGCTTCGGAAGGTGTTAGCCCGAGTGTTCGATCGTCGGATGTTGTTTTCGACCTCGCCGTTGTTTTCGTGGCTTGGTTGTTTAGCTACGGTGCGAGTTTTGGTCGAAATCCGAGATTGTTTGCCTTCGCGTCGTTTCGGCGTTGTTTTGTTAGCTGCAGGTTTGTTATGTTTGCTGTGCTGTGCGTGGCCTAATGTGCCTGAGCTTGTAGGCTGGTGCCTTGTATCTTGTTTGCTAGGTGTTAGCAGGTTTCTTTTCTGTGTAAGTTTGGGTGACACGGCCTGGGTCACGCCCGTGACCCAGGGCGTGTCGTGCTCGGGAAGAGCTCCCGTTTCTCCGGTCGACGAATTTTTGGTCGACAGGGTTTTTTGTAGGAACACGGCCGTGACACGGGCGTGTCACGGGCGTGTCCCCCTTCGATTCGTCGAGCTGCGCTCGATGGTCGTCAGGTGGTGTTTAGTGAGAACACGGCCCTGTCACGGGCGTGTCGTGTCGAACACGGGCGTGACCTTGGGGCGTGTCTCTCTGTTCGACGATCGGCGCTCCACGATCGTCGGGCGGTGTTCGAGTTGGTACACGGCCTGTGACACGGGCTTGTCATAGGGTGTGTCCCTTGCTTCGTCGAGTAGAGATCGACCTTCGTCGAGTGGGTAGGTGTGTGAGTACACGCCCCGTGACACGGGCGTGTCGGGCCGTGTCACGGGCGTGTCGGGGGGGCGTGTCCCGTGTTTTCGTCGAGTAGAGATCGACGTTCGTCGAGTGTGTGAGTACACGCCCCGTGACACGGGCGTGTCGGGCCGTGTCACGGGCGTGTCTTGGGCGTGTTCCGTACCTTTTTTCCTGAAATCGTCTTTTGTTGCCGTGAACTGTTTTTCCTCCTCATTTTCATCGTTCCCGAGTCTGGAGAGCTTCCAGTGGAAGGGTTTTGAGAGGAGGCGGTGGTTGTTTTGGCCGGCGATTTCGGGAAGGTTAGAGCCCGTTTTTCTCGTGTGTTAGCGGATTTTGCTTGCTCTCGGCTAGATCTTCCCTTCCATGTAAGTTTTTCTTGATTTAGGGTTCGATTCCAGGAATTTCTAATTAACTGATTTCTTTCTTCCCTCAAGTTTCAGCTTTGGTCTTCTAGGTGGCCGATCTTGCCGCCGGAGCCAAGCCGTGGTGCGGCTGTTGTTTGTTTTTCCGGAGAGGTAGAGGCAAGTGGCCCCTTGCCCTTGCCAAATTTATTTCTAACCCTTGATCTTTTTATTTCTTCTGTAAAGCTCTGTTCTCTTTGTTTTCTTTTTTCCTCCCTAGGGCAGCAGGTTGAATTGTTTCTTCAAGCTTCTAATCAAGTGCTGACTCTTTATTTCTTTTTCTGGAATTTTAATCAATGTTCTCTTTTGTCGGATGTTTAGTGTCCAGTGGGTAGATAGAGTTAGGGTGAGGTTTTTTGTTAGTTACAGTTTAGGGTTAGTTGCGATAGCTCCGAGTAGTTAGGACGGAACGGTGGGTTGGGATTAAATCTCCAACTCTCTGTTTTCGCGCATGAGAGGGCTTAGGCTGCGATTTTAGCAAGACTTACGTTTACCCTAAGTGGAAGGCGCTGACAGCGTCGAGTGAGCCGAGCTCACTCAACGCCGTCACCTAGATTAGGACTTGCGGCTAAGTATTTAGGCGTCAGGTGAGTGGAGTTTACTCAACGCTGCGTCGAGTGGGCTCGACATTTTTTCTGTCTTGAGTTCATGTGTACCTTAGGATTGTTAGTGTGACTTTTCCCTTCCTTTAGGGGGTGGTATTGGGTGTTCGGCAAATTTTTGCTTGCCGACTCTTGGGTTGTGGCAGGTGGTGCAATGTTCAGTGGCCTCTACGAGGGGCGGATATTGATGTGGAGAGCTGTGGCCACGACCTGTTTGCCCTGGTTTGGGTTGGTGTGGGACCCTAAAGCTGCCACTGCCGACCCCTTAGCCCTTTTTGGACCTGATTCTGGTTATGAATTCAGATCCATGTTTTTGACCTCTGCCACTTACCCACGTATTAGGAATGTTAGACTCTCTCGTTGAGCATCTTGCTTTTATTGCTCGCACCTGGTGTGCCTTGCTGTGCTTTAGACAGTGCTCTTTTCTTACTGTCATGCCCTTTCTTTTGCTTATAGCAACTTGTCGTCGGGTTGATAAACCCTTCTTTTTGCTCTTAACGCTAATGCTTTATTTACTCTTTTGATTATTTCCTTGCTGAGGTGTTCTTTTCTTGAATGCCTCAGGTCCAGGTTGTAGCCGGTTCAGCGACTAGTTCTTTTGGAGGGGCTGGTTTGTGGCCTCTTGGGTAGCTGAGACAGCTGATCCCGATTTTGTGAGGTAGTTCTTTACTTTTCTGTATAGACATACATACTCACCAGTGGGTTCGTGTCAGGTTGTTGGCGCCCACTGGTGGCTTCTTGCGATGCTGGGTATGAACTTAAACTGCTGTTTCTGCCTTTTAGTGGTGGTTTACTTGCTTCTGGGAAAGGATTTTTGCTAGGTTGCATGTTAGATTTTTAAACCCTAAAAACATTATTATATGTATATCATGCATAGCATAATTACAAAACAAAGTCACTATATTTCCTTAGCGTAAAAAGATTTCCTTTTTATATCCATTATATTAACTTTAGAGTTGTGCATACCATGAGTTGTCCCTTGGGGACACTTATGCTCACTAGGGTGTCAACTTAATTGAACCAAACTATTTTCTGCTGCGTATACTTATATTTTAAATTGTGGACTAGCTGGTCAATCGTGCCGAGGGATACGGCCCTTCAACATAACTGCTCTCCTTTCATAATTAATCAATGAGTTTTCTTAAAATTTAAGGTGTGGAGTTTCGCCTGAGCGTGTGCAGTTATCCCCTGCACGACGTGGCATCACGGCACGCGTTTTCTCTAGCTCTGATACGATTTTATCGTTGAGAAAATGCGGGTTGTGACAACCAGTGCTCCTCCTCTTCTTATTTCTTATTTCCTCTGCCTGCGAGGAGCAGGTATGATTATTTAGGCAGAGGGGTAACTGCTCTATCACCGTATCGGTACCCATTACCGAAACGGATATTAGGCCAGTTACCTGTGCACTTTTTATTTCATAGGCCTATAAGCTAGAACTGTTTAGAATTTAATAAGTCGTGCTGGGATGACAATAACCCCAGTACTTATCTTTCATTTTCTGCATTTTATTTTTCATGTCTATTTAGTTTTAGTATTTCGTTGTAGTTTTTATATTTTTGTTTTGTTTTTGCGGAGCTCACCCCTGCAGGTATTCTTGACAACATCGCATTGTCGGGGTTGTGATTCTTCGTATGGCGGGCCTGCTTCAGGTTTCCACGCGTCTTCTGGTATGCTCACTGGCTGAGCATTGGGTAACTTCTTCCCTTAGCTCCCAATGATTTTAATTTCTATATCATCTGTTGTGTAGTTAGTTTAAGTCTGGGGGAGAGATTTGTTACCTATTGCACGCACACATTTCTTGTGCATACTAGAAGCCTTTATTGTTTTATTTTTCTTATTTCATTACATCACACACCACTGCACCCACATGATCGCGTGCTTAGCTTTTTGCGTGCTGCGAGTTAAACTCATTTTTTTGTTAGATTTGGGAAAATTATGGTGCTGACATAGGATTGTGAGACGGAGTAAAATGTTGGCCTTGTTGTGTTTCTAGTCAACTGCTCTTGTCTCGTATAGAAATTGGAGTAGATTTAATTTTTTTGTATGCTTTTAGTTTTATATTTTTCTAATTGCGTAAATACTTTTTATTCTACTCAAAGGTTGGTGAATCCGGTGTGAATCCGGCGGTAGCTTAGGGATGTGTGTAGACGGCCGTTAGTTTTGTATTGCTCGAGTCAGGAGGAGGGATAGTCTTTCTCATTGGCTAAGAACTTGCCCCAAGCTATTTTTGAAGCATGGGTATAGGTTAGTCATGCATGAGTGTGATGTAGGTCATCATTTTGGCCCGGTTGAGCTTTGTACCATTCCTAACGTCTTATCCTCGCTAGCGCCGTTGTGCCTACCCATTCTTTTGATTCAGCTCCACCTTTATTCCACCAAAGCCTCAAAGCAATCCTAGTTGCACTCCCAAGTTGAGCTTTAGAGTTTTACATTTTAATGTTGGGATGTGATGTGGTGATTTTATTTGTGAAAATGTGGAAGTGCTCACAAGTTTATATCTGCTGAATTGTGAAAATAAAATGAAGAAAAAGAAAAAAAATTATATATATATTTGTAAAGAAAATAAATAAGTAAATATATGAATGAAAAGAAAAAGTTTTAATTGAAAATCATTTTGGAAATGTGATTATATTTGGAGTAGGCGGTGCACACACCCATATGTTAAAAGTTAAGTTTGGGGGTGTGGTGTACCCGCGTGTATTTTGCTTAGTAGAGGGATTCCTTTCATACTAGCTCATTTGAGTTAGGTGCATAGCCTTCGTGTTTATCCTTGTTTACCTCACCGAAACCCAAGCCCCATCTCTTCACCTAAAGTCCTACTGATTCGTGCGTGAACCAAACCAGTGTCGTGGAGAGAATGCGAAAGGGCAAGCATATGGTCACCGACATTGGTGGATTCCTTTGGAGGTTATCCCGAGCCCCGATCTTTGGCAATGCTCGCCTAGCGATTATTCTACTTTCTCCCTACGCGTGACCGGATGATTCACCGTGATTCCATTTTTGAGTAATAATACAATTTTGATACGCATTGTGAAAAATATAAACTATTCTGCATACTTAGAAATTTCTTCTATTATATTTTTACGCACGCGAACATGCGACTTCGCATGGTACTTCGTATCGCAATTTCTTTGTTAACTAGTATTTTTCCCTATCTGCTTAGATTTTTTTTGCTCGGGACGCGCAAACAGTTAAGTCTGGGGGTGTGATGAGTCCATATTTTATTCCTATTTTCGGACTCATCTGGGCTAGTTTTCACGCGTTTGCACTTCACTTTTAGTTCTTTATCGTTCATATCTCAAATTATCTTTATTTCCATAGGAAGTGCACATTTATGCCCGTGGTTGTGTATTTTATTATTTTTATAGTTTGTACTCCCTTTTGTGATTGTGTGGAATGTCTGCACAGATTAGTGATTGGTTTTTCCTTTCGGTACAGGGGTCGTGTGCGTGTTCCGGGATGGTTGTGAAACAGGAATACTGCGCACGATCATGGGATATTATGCGCACGACCACTGGTCATGCGCCCCTGATTGTGCGCACTACTCTACGTTTTCTAGAATCAGCCTGGGGTAAGCGCAGGACCACTGGACATACTGCGCACGACCACCGGTCGTGCGCCACTGATTGTGTGCATTGATTCCTCTTTTCTGGAGTCCTGTCTGGGTAATTGCACGATCATTGGACTTAGTGCGCACGACGACTGGTCGTGCGCCACTACTCGTGCGCATTATCCCAGTTCTTCTTCCTGTTTTTCCATGCCAGTGCGCACGAGCACAGGACATAGTGAGCACGACCACTGGTCGTGCGCCTGTGATCGTGCGCATTGTTCATTTTTGCTTTTGTATAAATAGTGCAGGTTCCACCCTAATTCGAGATCGCTCATTTTCCTCCGCCGTTTTCATCTCCGAGGAGGGATTCCGCCGTCCTCCTTCAATCTCCACACTAGGGAGGTGCTCCGGGCAAGCTTTCACCGCCAAATCCGAGCCAGAGCTTCCTCTCGGCCTTCTCCTTCATCCATGAGCTTCAAGTAGGGTTTGACGCCATAGCAATCAAGCAAAGGAAAGCTAGCAAACTTCGTCCGCTATCGTGAGACGAAGAAGACGGGCCATTGGAAGGTGGTGACAGCCCTTCTCTATCCCGGACGCAGTTGAGGACCGAGCTTGGACGCGGAATGACACCCGACGATTCCAATCGTGAATCCTCAGCAAGGCTTCGGATTCGGTCGATCTCTTGACTTGTTCTTGCTCTATTGTTGAACATTGGTTTTTAAACCTATTTATATTGATGAAGTATGCTTACTTTGTAATACGATTTTATACAATCATGTCTATGTGATTTTGTATGTCTTCGTTATTTACTTGAGTTGCGCCTATTATTCCATCCACCACCATCCACCCTTGCCGCACTAGCAATTTCTAGTGGCGTGCGTTGCGAAGAGGTGCTCACGACCCTCATTCCGCCGTTCTAACCAACTCATCCGCTAGCCTTCTCGTCCATCCGCCTAGTGATTCGGTGCATAGCGGCCCGACTAGTCTTCCATCCCGCCTGGCGAAGTATCGCATAGCGGCGTTGCATAGGAGTAGTTGATAGTGTTTTATTTTCTGTTTCCGCAACCATCAAAACCCCCCTTAGTTAGCTCCGACCTGAGGACTTCAATCTCAAGTCCTCCTCGAAATTAACTCGACCTTACTGTGTTCCTTGTGAGATCGATACTTGGGAAAGCCCCCATTTTATATTACTTGTGCGACCGGTTCACTGTCGTGATCTACACGCATCAGAGACCACGCACTGTTCCTTGCTCTTCCAGCTCACAAGATTTCCTCCAACAAATGTATAGAAGCCCGACGTTGACCTGCGGTCTCCTTTGTCATCAGCATAGCTCGAATCTGAGTACGCTTCAACCCTCAAGTGACCATTCTTCTAAAAAAGAAGTCCTTTCCCTGGCGTTGCTTTAACATACTCCAATATTCTCAGGGCAGACTGTAGATGACACTCACTAGGAGCTTGCATAAATTGGCTCAACTTTCCTATAGCATAGGAGATGTTGGGTCTATTTACGATAGGATAAATGAGTTTACCAACCAAATGCCGGTACCTCGTAAGATCAGATAGAAGAGGTGAGTCATCTGTCCAAGTTTTGTCTTCTCTAGTAGCTATTGGACATCTGGGAAGGTTTCACACAATTCAACCCTGCAGCTTTTAGTAGATCAAGAGCATACTTTCATTGGGAAAGAACCATGATGTTGGGCTTCCTAAAGATTTCAATCCCCAAAAAGTATTTTGGGGAGCCCATATACTTTGTCATCAGGTGTTGACGGAGGTGTTTCATTGTCAAAGCTACCCCAGCCTGGTCATCTCTAGTAAGAAGAATGTCATCCACATATGCCGCCAGAACCACGAGACCAGAGGAGGTTTTGTGAATGAATAGGGAGTGATCAGCTGAACTTCTTGCAAAACCAATGGCTGCAACAATGCCGCTAAACTTCTCAAACCAAACCCGAAGGCTTTGTTTTAGGCCATAGATGGCCATCTTCAGCCGACAAACTCGTGTCTCCCCCTGAGCAACATACCCTGGAGATTGCTCCATGTGAACATCTTCCGGAAGATCTCCATAGAGAATGGCATTCTTAACATCCAGATGTTAAATGGGCTAATCCCTGTTGACATCCATAAAGAGAAGGACACGAATGGTGCTGAGACGAGCAATGGGAGAGAAGGTGTCAAAGTAATCAACACCATAAGTCTGAGTGAAGCCTTTGGTGACCAGGCAGGCCTTTTATCATCCACGCTGCAGTTTGGAAGGAACTTTAGAACAAAGACCCAGTGGTAGCCAACAACATCTTGTCCAAAGGAGGAATAAGGGTCCAGGTACCCCTTTTAGTGAGGGTAGCAATTTCCTCATCCATGGCGGCCTTCCAATGCGCAACGAGAAGAGCTTCCTGGTAGGTGCGGGGACTGGCAGTGGCGAAGATAGCCAAGACAAACGCTCTGCGAGAAGGAGTTATACGATCATAAGAATCAACGGATTCCAGTGGGTGCTGGGTACACGTCTGCACCCCTTTTTAAAGAGTAATGGGAAGATCTTGGTAGGCGTGTTCGGCAAGAACTGGAGCATCCGTGGAGGAGAGAGCTGGCTTGAGAGTAGAGAGAGACGGCCGCAGAGAGGAGGGAGAGATCAGTGGTTGAGAGGGAGAGAGATGGAGGAGATGGTGGAGATGACGGTGGAGAAAGCTCGACGGGAGTAGACGTGGTGGTGGGGATGGTAGGAGGAGCAAACATATCTGGAGAGGGAGAGGATTCATTAGAGAAATAAGAGCCATTTTCGAAGAAGGTCACATCTGCGGATACATATTGTTACGAAGAATGGGGTCAAATCAACAATAGCCTTTTTCAGTAGTAGAGTAACCCAAAACGACACACTGGTTGAATGTGGGGTGAGTTTGTCACGAGTGGCGGAAGGAGCGTGCACAAAAGCCGTGCACCCAAATATACGTAGAGGGAGAGGAAACGGATCCTTGCCCGGATAGAGAATGGAGAATGGGGTTTGCCATGGAAAACCGTGGACGGAATTCAATTTGTGAGACAGCAGGAGATCAGGACACCATAGTCCCAAGAGGAGTGAGGAACCTGCATTTGTGTCATCAGAGTACGAGCGACATCGAGGAGGTGAAAGTTTTTTACATTCTGCTACCCCATTTTGTTGTGAGGTATAGACATAGCTAGTTTGATGAATAATACCATGTCGCATACAGAAATAAGAGAAATCATTACTAAGATTTTCCTTAGCATTGTCAGAGCGAAAGATTTTAATAGATACATCAAACTGAGTCTTAATCATATTATAGAAGGATGTCCAAACAAAAAATAGTTCGGAGCGATCCTTTAAAAGATACACCCACGTATATCGAGAAAAATCATGAATAAAGGTTACAAAATATGAACTACCCCAACCAATGGTGAGTGTAGGAGCAGGACCCAGAGGTCGGAGGGAACTAGATCAAATGGTCGGGAAGATCCACGACCTTGCTTTGGTGGGAAGGAGGAGCGGTGATGCTTGCCAATCTGACATGCGTCACAGTTGAGAGGAGGACTCTGCGGAGGAAGGTGGGGCAGAAGTTGACGAAGAAGTCTTGGAGGTGCATGACCAAGATGAAGGTGCCATTGTAGAATATCAGTAGAAGAGGATGAGAAGGCGGATAGTGCAGAAGCATTGTCGAGGAAGTAGAGGCCGCCACTCTCCATCCCAGTAGCAATAGTCCATTTGGAGCCCGGATCCTGAAAAGATCAAGTAATAGAAGTGAATGTCACGGAGCACTGTAGTTTCTTGCAAAGAGAAGTAACAGATAATAAAATTCAAGGGAAAGTGGGCACATAGAGGGTGTCCGCCAAGCGAAGAGACGGAGTGACTTGAACTACTCCTGTTCCATGGACCGCAGAGGGAGAGCCATCCACAATAAGGACAGGGGGCAACCGATCATGCCGTTCGAGGAGAGAAAAACATTGCGGATTGTCGGTCATATGATTGTTAGCAAAAGAGTCGATCAGCGATTTTCCTTGAATAGAGACGTGGGCATGACCAGAAGACATGACCACGGAGGCAGACGGTTTTGAAGAAGAGGTGGCCATAGAAGAGAGCAAAGAGAGAACAATTTGAGGCTTGTAAAGGAGGGCGCAGAGATAAGGCACAGGGTGCGGCAGGAATAGGAGGTCGCGGCAACTAAGCATAGGTCGCAGCAATAAGAACAGGCCGCGACGACTTAACAACAGGTCACAGTGACTTAAGAAGAAGAGTAATTAGAATAGGAGGGTGCGACGACTAAGCATAGGTCGAGGCAAGAAGAACAGGTCGAAACAGACAGGTAACGAGAAGAACGCAACAAGCAGCGCGGACAGGTCGCGCGGACAGAGAAAGCTCACAGAATCCTCGCGAGAGAGACAGGCCGCGCAAACAGCAAGAAGGGGAGAAGACAGGACATGCGGTAAGGAAGGCTGCAGCGGACAGAAAACGACGGTCTGCATCGGTCACAGTGTCAACACACCAGTGACAAGGAAGGCCACGACCAAGAAGCAGAACAAAGTATAGGGAAAGATGTCGGACGGCTAAAAAGAAGGCCACATGAATAGGAGATGAAGAAGACCGCACGAACTGAAAGGAGTTTGTGGAGAGAAAAGAGGCAAGGAAACCGCAAAAATAGGTCGCAGTTAGAGAGACAGAGCGAGATGAGAGGCTGCACACACAAAGGGAAGTGAAAAAGAAGAGAAGAGAAGCCGAGCGAACAGAGTACAAGAAGAAGGGCAAACCGCGCGGGCAGAAGAAGGCACGAAATCATGCGGAAAAGATTGAGTCCTCTGATACCATGTTTGAACAGACAAGAAGAAACGGGAAATTGGAATAACAAAAAACTTTATTATCCAAAAAAGGTGAGTATTACAAAGGTATAGCCTCCCTTTTATAGAATGGAGGAGATGAGAGAGATTACAAATAAGCAATGTGAGACTAAATAATTACAAGTATATGCAGCTTTATAAATAAACAGATCGAACAAGTCGCGTGTTTAGACGAGTAGGCTAACCGCTTGATAACCACCAGAAGGAGAGAACAAGCTGCTACAGAGAACAGGCTGCCAGAGGAGACCGCACGGATACCAAACAACACCAGACCCCCAGCCTTCGTACTTCAAAAGATGCCAAACAACAACAGCCCGACAGATAAGTCGCTGAGATAAACTTATAGACCGCCCTGCCTCCGAACAGCAACAGACCGCCAGGCCTCCATACTACAACAGACCTTAACTCTGGAACTAACATATGACCCTAAACTATACATGGTGGGTCATCAATCCTAATAGTGAACCTATCCCAAATCACAAGGATGGTTCCAACAGAAGGGCTAACCTCGTTGATGAAGGAATGTACTTTTTAAAGAAAGCATTCTCGAACTCCTCAATGGATGGTGTGCGTCCAGGAAACTGGCGACCGCGATGGCTCACCCACCATAGCTTAGCAACACCTTCCAACATGAAACTTGCAAACTCAGCTTGCTTCGCTACCAGCATCTTGGCCTCCCACAACAGTTCTTGAATGCTTGGCCACCAATCCTCCGAATCGGTCGGCGTGCCGACGCCCTTGAATATTGCAGGATGGAAGCTTAGGAAATATTTCATTTGTCGATCTCCATATCTGACAATCACACTTTCTGCTAATGGCTCTGCTTGCCTGGCTCCTCCGCCTGGTATGACTATTGCCGCATCGGTTGTGGTAGGAGTTCCTACCTGCGCATTAGGGGTCACAACCTACACTGCTACGACAGCTTAGGCTGCCACCATTGCTTCTATGAGCATGCGACAGAAATCGGCCGCGGTTACCCCCATGCCCAACGGACCTGAAGCAGTAGCACTGCTCGCCGAAGGCTCTTCTCGTGGCCTCGAAGTCGTCGCCTCTTCACTTGCACCCTTCACAAAAGCAAATTAGAACAAGAATCAACTTCTAGTCGAACAACTACATAAAAGGACACTGATAGTCTGACGATATTCCTAGGTGGATAACTTCAATATGCGGTCCGATTACGACAATCGTCCACGAATCTTTACCTTGGACACCAACCTGGTTGTGATACCAAATTGTAACACCTCCCCTGTAATGACCATATAATATGGGTCTGGTCGGGGCACCACAACATACAGCCACAGCGTAAGCGTTAAAAGATGATATAAGTCTACCCAACACAAAACTCAGAATAAAACAACGGAAACAAACAAACAGAACTAGAAGTTATCCACCACAACCAAGAGTATCAAAATGGCCTTAAGGCCTTACACAACAAGTGTCCAAAACTGAATCACAGTCCTATCAATATGCAAAGCACTCCTAGGCTACCTCGACATTCAAGCCGGATTACAACTCAAAGATCATATCAAATCATCAAAATATAAGCAGATAAAGGTTCACTTCATGAGGCTTAGGCCATTTTGGTCGGTGAGCTTGCTCCTGCTTGCGATCCTTGACCTGTAAAAATTTTTGGTAACGTGGGTCGGCAAAGGCTGACCTCAACTATGTAACTAACACATCTCCTCCCAGCCGTCCCTAGCGGATCCCGGGGTGCTCCATCACCCTGCAAGTCAGCACTTCGTATGCAATAAATAATAATATATAAAGCTATAAATAGGTTTGGATATCCCAAGCAACAAGCATATTTCTAAGTTGAGCAAGTAATAAAGGGGTCTTACAATGCAGCTTGAATGCTCTCCTAGGTTTCACCCAAGGCACCCTAAGCATATGCTTCTAACACATAATCATCAAATCAGGTAGATCCATTTTCCCCTTCAGCATTCAAGCCGCAAATGCATGTGTACTTCCAATTTCCCCAAACGACATTCAAGCCGCTACTCGAAACACATGCCAAGGCCCCACCCGCTCGTGTGTCTCAAAAACCGGGCTTGCCTGCAAACCCTAACTTCTCACGTCAGTGTTCCGCCATACAAACAAATAAACTAATACTAAGAACCCATGCTAGACCTCATCCATTCGCGATGTGTAACTCCCCCACTCGTCACGTGGCATATAACGGTGGGTCCGGTCGGGCCCCACGCCATATATCATAGACAGGCGGCGGAATTACTTGTGGAAATCAAAATATAATCGCACCCTAACGCAATACATTCTAGCGCAGCATTTTAAGTTAGCATGAACTCAACTCAAAGAATGTCCACCACTATATAAACTCCAAATTTATATATCCAAACTAGGAATGTATACAACGCACACACACATGGCCTTAAGGCCTTACATGTTTCTTTTTATACAAATACAGCTTCGTACATCAGCACGCAGGCCGGCCACACATGAAATCCAACCACGCTTCGCACGGCCTTCGAGGGCCTTTAGTAGCAGTCCATCCATTCCGCTCATTTCATTTCAAGCAACAGCAACTGCAATTCATTATCTCATCCAAAGAGGAAAACAAATTAACGGTCAGCATTAGCTGAACCATTATAACGACCCTACCCCTTACCCGGGGCAGTGGTTCCTTCCCTGTATGCATTGCCATACTCATATGAATCAACACTACCAATCACAATCATATCACAAACGCTGGTATCCACCAGACGCTCCGTGCACTCAGGGCACCTATTTGGTGTACCGAGTATCCCAGACGTACACCGCCGATGAGAGGTTCTTCACTTGTTGGTTGGGCGATTCAATCCTAGTCCACCAATCTTACTATTGGTGACATCCCGTCCATACCACTCAGAGGTACTACCTCACAGCATCTACAAACAACCAGAGCAGATCGACCCACACCATGTGGTGTGGCAGCCAGGTCTATCGAGGCTACCCTGACATTACCACCCATCGACCCCTCACCTATTTCTGATCGATCCACACTATGTGGTGTAGCAAGTAGCGTCCACCTAATGTCATCTCAAACCTTTCCACCCATCGATCCTCACTAATACAGATCAACCCACACCATGTGGTGTAACATGCTATGTTCATCCCGTGTTGCCCCCAGCCATGTTACCCATTGATCTCTCACCACAACCAGGAGCTTATTCAAAGCCTCCATACATTCATTCATCAATATCGATACAATCACATAAAAACATAAACCTTTCATTAATCAAATCCACTGAGTCTTTTCTGGTTTACCCATGATCATCACCAATCCAGACTACCAGTCCAGATGGGCTTCACACAGCATGCCTATGCCGTACTCCACACTTCCGGCTCTAGATGAAGACTCAACCAAGGAATCGCTTACGAGATCCACCTCTTGGTGAAGGATTCCATGCATATGCATAAAGAAAGGACTTCGATGTCCAAGAAGGAGATCGTTACCCTTGAAGATCGCTTCGGTGCCATGAAATAGCCGGATGGAAGTCACCGCCTCGGCTTTGCCTCCACGAATCCGCTCTCGGATCTTAAATCTGCACTCCGCAGCTGCTCCAGCAGCTGGCTTTCCCCCTCCTTTCCTACCTTTACTCTCATTTTCTCTTTCTCTCTCTTGAAATGAGATGGAGAAGAAGGAGATGATGAGGAAGGGCTTTTATCCCCAATTCCCCGGCCTTGACCCACCTGGAAACAACATAGCCTTTGTATCCTGGATAAGGGAATCGAATGGCTCAGAATTGTCCAGAAAAGCCTGAACACGGCCTGACACGTCATGTGACATTCCTGTGTCATAGGCCGTGTCACTTAAGTGGCAGTCAATCGACTCCAATCCACCCAGTACATGGTCGTGTGAGGGACCACCCGTGTACTTCACTCAGCACATCTCAGTTTCACCCAAGAGTCACACGGCCCAGGGATATGCCCGTGTCCCGGGCCGTGTGCACCTGGACATACCCATGTCCCGCAACACACGGATTCCTACCGGAAACCCAAAAGAGACACGCCCTGTGACACGCCCGTGTCCCAGGCCGTATACCCTGCACTCAACGATCGTCAACCCAAAATTCATCGACCACAAGCCCAACTCCTTAACCCAAACACGACATGCCCTTGGACACACCCGTGTCGCAGGCCGTGTCAACCAAGACTGAACCCATACTGACTCTGGGGGTGTTATAATCCTCCCCTCCTTCAAAGAAATTTTGTCCTCGAAATTTGGCTCACTCCAATCAGTCACATAATCCAGTAATATTGTACCCACTACAACCGAGCACTCGAAGCAGCGAGCCGGGTTTGAGCTCAGAGGCCGCAACTTGTCTCACCCAAGGCATCGCACAAACAAAACAAACATAAAGCACATACATACATCCCTAGCTTCCATCTATGCACATGCAACCACAAAAGTTATCAAGTGATCGAGAAACAAACACATCATCGAGCGATCACTTCCATATCACAAGTGTGCACCAACATTTCAACATGTAACATGACAGATAATATATATGCATAAAACCATCGCATTAGTCAACATTATTCACATCCCCAAAGTGATACAAGTCATTATTCTTACTTCCGCTCAGCCTTCAGATTTTGCATTTCTCGTGTCAAAGCCAAATTAAACACTCGAGGCTGAATGTCACCAATTGAGCTTTGCGGCTCTTGCACTTCCATATTATATAATCGAGGTTGCATCTGGGATGCAGATGACTCGGTCACTGCTTTATCCTTTTCTTCATAAGATGCACCTATCTTTTTCTCACTTCCTGCAGGGACAGTCCAACAAAATTTCGCTATGTGTCCTCGCTTCCCGCAATTATAACATATACGTGTATCAACACGTCCTGGTCCATAAGTCACCCCCGAAGAAACAGTCGACGGAGCTGATTCAACAGGCCTAAACCTTTTCTTCTCTCGCCTTCTGAACTTCGACTGCTCCGATTGTGGTACTTTGAATTCTGGATTTTCTACTACCAGCCTCTTCTTCTCTTGGACCCGCTTCAAATATTTCACCAAAGCACGGGCCGTATCAACCAACGCTTGGAAGCCTTGGTTCACTGAACTCGGGAGTACTAGGCTCAACTCATCCCGCAGTCCCTCATAAAAGCAATTCATCTTTCGAGCCTCTTCAGCAAACATAGACCCCGTATATCGCCGCAGTCTGGAAAACTCATGCAGATACGTATCAATATCTGCCTTACCCTGCACCAGGCGTTGAAACTCATTCTCCATCGCAATCCGCTGCGACACTGGCAAATACTTTGCGAGGAACAATCGGGAGAATTCATCCATTGAAACCTCCGCTAATCCTCGACCTGCCAAGTGATGCACCTCCATCTCATCCCACCATAATCTTGCGTCTCCTTCCAACAGAAAAGTGGCTAAAGTCACTTTCTGCTCCTCCACCATCCTGATTGCAGTCAGGATTCTCTCTACTCGAGCCAACCAATCTTCCGCCAGTGTTGGGGAAATCGCCCCACCAAACGTAGGTGGATGAAAATCCATAAAAATTTTTAATGCCTCATTTGCTGCTAGCTCTTCCTCCACAACTACAGCACACTCTTGCCTTGCATCAGCCTGTACTGGTACTCCTCAAGGCCTTGCCTACCCCAGAGGTTGTGCCTGTAACACCGCAAGCGCCGTCTTCGTCACCATCCGTATGGTCTCTACCAAGGGAGGTGTAGGCACTTCAACTGGTGCTATACTCTCATTGGATTGCTTTAGCTCCGTCTGCCCAGCACCACTCCTTGCCACCTAGCAATGTCCAAAACACCATTACTCATCCATGTCATAACGGTAGTTATACATTGACTACACACTCATGCCCCTTACGTGCATGAAATACATTCCTAGTGGACATTCGTGAGTTCAATTATGTTCTCTCCTCCCAAACAATCTTAACCTGGCTCTGATACCACTTTGTAACTCCCCCACTCGTCACATGGCATATAACGGTGGGTCCGGTCGGGGCCCCACGCCATATGTCACAGACAGGCGACGGAATTACGTGTGGAAATCAAAATCTACTCTCTCCCTAACTCAATACATTCTAGCGCAGCATTTTAAGTTAGCATGAACGCAACTCAAAGAATGTCCACCACTATATAAACTCCAAATTTATATATCCAAACTAGGAATGTATACAATGCACACACACATGGCCTTAAGGCCTTATAGGTTTCTTTTTATACAAATACAGCTTCGTACATCGGCACGCAGGCCGGTCACACATTAAATCCAACCACGCTTTGCACGGCCTTCGAGGGCCTTTAGCAGCAGTCCATCCATTCCGCTCATTTCATTTCAAGTAGCAGCACCTGTAATTCATTATCCCATCCAAAGCAGAAAACAAAGTAACGGTCAGCATTAGCTGACCCATTATAACGACCCGACCCCTTACCCGGGGCAGTGGTTACTTCCCAGTATGCATTGCCATACTCATATGAATCAACACTACCAATCACAATCATATCACAAATGCTGGTATCCACCAGATGCTCTGTGCACTCAGGGCACCTTTTTGGTGTACCGGGTATCCCAGTCATACACCGCAGATCAGAGGTTCTTCCCTTGTTGGTTGGGCGGTTCAATCCTAGTCCACCAATCTTACTATTGGCGACATCCAGTCCATACTACTCAGAGGTACTACGTCACAGCATCCACAAACAACCAGAGCAGATCGACCCACACCATGTGGTGTGGCAGCCAGGTCTATCGAGGCTCCCCTGTCATTACCACCCATCGACCCCTCACCTATATCTGATCAACCAACATTATGTGGTGTAGCAAGTAGGGTCCACCTCACTTCCTCCCAAACCTTGCAACCCATCGATCCTCACTAATACAGATCAACCAACACCATGTGGTGTAACATGCAAGGTTCATTTCGCATTGCCCCCAGCCATGCTAACCATTGATCTCTCACCACAACCAAGAGCTTATTCAAAGCCTCCATACATTCATTCATCAATATCCATACAATCACACAAAAACATAAACCTTTCATTAATCAAATCCACAGAGTCTTCTTCGGTTTACCCATGATCAACACCAATCCAGACTACCCGTCCAAATGGGTTTCACACAGCATGCCTATGCCGTACTCCACACTTCCAGCTCTAGATGAAGACTCATCCAAGGAATCGCTTACGAGATCCACCTCTTGGTGAAGGATTCCATGCATATGCATAAAGAAAGGACTTTGATGTCCAAGAAGGAGATCGTTACCCTTGAAGATAGCTTCGGCGCCATGAAGTAGCCGGATGGAAGTCACCGCCTCGGCTTTTCCTTCACGAATCCGATCTCGGATCTTAAATCCACAATATGCAGCTCCTCCAGCAGCTGGCTTTCACAATCCTTTCCTCACTTTGCTCTCCCTTTCTATTTCTCTCTCTTGAAAAGAGATGGAGAAGAAGGAGATGAAGAGGAAGGGCTTTTATCCCCAATTCCCTGACCTTGACCCACCTGGAAATAGCCTAGCCTTTGGATTCAGGATAAGGGAATCGAACGGCTCAGAATTGTCCAGAAAAGCCTGAACACGGCCTGACATGCCCTGTGACACGCCCGTGTCACAGGCCATTGCACTTAAGCGGCAGTCAACCGATTCCAATCCACCAAGTACATGTCCGTGTGACACGCCCATGTCACAACCTACACGCCCGTGTCCTGCCTGACACACCCATGTTGACCACCCATGTACTTCACTCAGCAACATCTCAGTTTCACCCGAGTGTCACACGGCCCGGGGACACGCCCGTGTCCCAGGCCATGCGCACCTGGATACACCCATGTCCTGCAACACATGGATTCCTGCCGGAATCCAAAAAGAGACATGCCCTGTGACATGTCAGTGTCTTAGGCCGTGTACCCTGCACTCAAAGATCGTCGACCCAAAATTCATCGACCACAAGCCCAACTCCTCAACCCAAACAAAACACGCCCTCGGACACGCCCGTGTCCCATGCCACGTTAACCAAGCCTGAACCCAAACTGACTCTGGGGGTGTTACACAACGACCCTGGCCCAACTCCAAAATCGAGACCAAGTCCACCAAAGGAGACCCAGCGGGACCCAGCTGGTATTGTCTGGGCTTGTCAGAAGCTTGGCATTCTCGTTAGTTCCACAGAAGGGGACTTGACTCGCCGAGACACTCTCCACGCATGACCTTGAAACATCACGGGCTACCCAGCCGACCATAGAGACAAACCATGCCTTGTGACATCATAATCTCATACCTTTCCCACCATATTCTGAAACTTGTACTGTACCATCCCTGTGCCCCCGCGTGTACTCTAATTTCCACCTGTTCTGGTTCCGGCTACACGTACTCACACAAGAAAGGGGAAGAAACATCTTCACAGATGACAACTTGTCGCTAATGGATTTCTACAAAATCCTTATGGCTCGCAATGCAACATCACTGTTGGGTATATTGGAAAATGTGTACCAGATTTGAAGAAAGCCTCACCCTACTCAATGATATGCATCAAGGTGTATTTGATGTGTTTTGAGTTTATATGTGCAGGTTAAGTAATTGCAGGAAATGTAGAAAAATTTCTAAGTCCATGTGTCGACACCTAGAGAAGCAGTGTCGACACTTATGAAGGCTTGTGTCGACACTGGAGAAAAGCTGTGTCGACACTTGGAGTTAATTGTGTCGATACTTAGAAAGGCTGAGTCGACACCAGAATCAACTGTGTCGACACCAAGAGGCTGTGTCGACACACAGAGAAGCAAAGTCGACATCTTCTGTGTCGACACCAAAAGGCAGTGTCGACACACAGGAATACTTAGTCGACATCAAATGTGTCGACACATAGAGGCAGTGTTGACACACAGAAGTATTTGTCAACATCAACTGTGTCGACACACAGCAAAACTTCAACAAAGTTAAAGTAAAGAAGTACTTGTGTCGACACAAAGGAGATGTGTCGACACACAGCAAGTTTCAACAAAAGAAAAGAAGGCTTTTGTCGACAAACAGAATTTGTGTCGACATATTCTAAAGAAGCAGTGTCGAGAAGCTGTTACAACAACAAAAGGAGCTGTGTCGACACCACCAAGGCATGTGTCGACACTTAGTCCACTTGTGTCGACACTTAGTCTACTTGTGTCGACACATAATGAAGATCAGTCTCGACACTTTCAGACAGAGACAGTATTTTCAAGAAGTGACTGGATGACTTGACAGCTACCATTTCTAACCAGTCAACTACTATTGTCAGAGCTGTCAGAAGGTTGTTAGAAACCGGTTCAGTCAGTTACCATAGAGGAAGAATATATAAATGCTTTCTCCTTCAACAGAAGAGTGATCAATTATAATTAAGATTAAGGAATCTACACAGATATCTATCAACAAAAAGAAGAAGACCTTCGACAGAAGATCTAAGAAGTTGGAAAGAGAGAGCGCCATCTAAGAAGTGCAGTTACTGAACCAGGCTGCCAAGAAAGATTCAGATTGAGATCTGAATCTCAAGTCAGAAGCAGATTGAAGATCAACTTCTCAAGAGTTCAACCCTACTGAGTTCAGATTCAAGAAGCTTTGAAGAAAGCTAAGAGAGGTTGTGCTCTGCCATCAAGTTCTTCTAAGAACTCATCAAGAAGCCATCCATCCCTTCTCTCTCTGTCAGGGTGGTGGTTATTTACTTTGTTAAATCAAATTTTTGTAGGATATTTATAGATCTGAAACTGCAAGCCTGTTTTATAAAGGCTGAGTGTAGGAGAGTAAATTCTCTGAGTGGTAGGCCTTGTTGAAGGCTGAGGTAGGGCTGTGAGCCTGAGTTGTAGGAGATTGTGATCTTTGAGTGTAGGCATTGTTGAAGGCTGAGGTAGGGCAGTTTGCCTGAGTTGTAGGAGCCTTGTTTGGGGTTCTGAGTTGTAAGATCTGAGGATCTGAGATGAAGTGCAGAAGTTAGGCCGAATCTAGTACACTGCTAGATAGGCGACGGGGGAAAGTGGATGTACCCAGACCTTGGGAAACCACTACAAAAATTGTGTGCACTCTGTGATTGATTGTTTCTGTCATTGCTGTGCTGTGTTAGCAGTAGAATTTGCAGTTTATTATTAGTTAACTGAACCGCTTTTCTGCCTTAAAAGAAAAACAGGAATTACACCTATTCACCCCCCCTCTAGGTGGTTAGGCACTAATTCTTTCAAGTGTTATCAGAGCCAGGTTACTCAAAAAAAGACTTAACAGTCTGAGTAGATCCATAAGGCAGATTCAAGAATCAAGAAAATGGGTTCAGGTGAAAATCATAAGGAGCTAGGGTCTATGAAATTACCCATATGCAGAAAGGTGATATTTGGCATCTACAAAGAAAGGGTCAGGCTGTTTATGGAGGCTTCTGATCCAAGGATCTACATAACAGTAAAGGAAGGTCATTATATTCCAATGAAGGTGTCAATTCTGGATACAAACCAAAGAATTCCCAAGGATTATTCTGATATGACCAAGGATGAGATCATCTTGGCAACTATGGATAAGAGAGCCCAGAATATCATAGTTAGTGCCATAGATGATGCAACCTTTCAAAATTTGATTCACTGCAAGACCTCCAAGGAAATGTGGGATACTTTAATAGTCTACATGGAGGTTTTTGAAGAAGTAAGACAAGATAGAAAATCTATGCTGAACCAGGAATATGAAAGTTTCAGACAAGGAAAGTCTGACAGTATAACTGAGTGCTATAAAAAGTTCTATAGGATTGTAAATGAGCTGATGTCCTATGGTAGAATATTCAGTACATATGAATTGAATGATAAATTCCTAAGATGCTTGACAAAGGATTGGGACACTAAGATTTGTGCCATTAGGAAAGTGGCCAAACTTGCAGATATCTCTCCACCAACCTTATTTGGAAAACTGCTGTCATATGAGATGCAGCTAATGGCAAGGAAAGAGGAAGAGAAAAGTGCAAAAGGTGAGCATAGAGAAAAGTCTGTGGCCTTCAAGGTTGAAGCCACTAAGAAAAATAGGAGGATGACTCCATCACCTGCTAAGATTGTTGTTGAAACTGCTTCAGATAATTCAGACAACTAGAATTCAGATAGTAGTGACTCAGATGAAGATTTTGCAGCATTTACAAGACAGTTTCAGAGATTCCTAAAGAAGAAGCAGTGGAAGTCTAAGCCTTCCACATCTCAGCCTAAGGATGAATATTATCAAAAGAGGAAGTCATCGAGGAAGGAAATGAGCAGATCTAAGCCAAGCAAATCTACAACATCCAAGATAGTTTGCTACTGCTGTAATAGGCCTGAACATGTTGTGTCTAAGTGTCCAGATAAAAGAAAAGAGACTGCAGATAAGAAGAAGAGTCAACACCAAAGCAAGAAGGAGAAATCCTTTGTTGCTAAGAAGGAGTAGACCTTGTCAGACCAATCTACTTCAGAGTCAGAATCTGAAGTTGAGGCCAACATTGGTCTATATGCAGTAGATGAAGAAGAAGAGTTTATCCAGGTGCTGAACACTATATATGAACAAGAAGACCATCAGTGCAAGGGACTGATGGCTGTGTCAGAAGAAGACAAGTGCCAGGATCAGCCTAGTCCTAGTAAGGTACAATGTCTTTCAGATTGCAGTCCTGAGTCAGAGTCAGCAACATCTGCATCAGGTGATGTGGATGGGTCTGAGTTTGATGGTGATATTCATCAGCTGATAGATGAATATAGAGATTTATTGCAGGCACTTAAGAAGAGCAAAACCTGGCCAAATCTCAGGCTAAGGAAATTGCAGATCTTAAGATGGATGCATTAGATTCAGAGAAGTTGCTGGATAAAAAACTAAACAAGATTGGCAGATTGAAAAACATAACTGTTATTAAAATGGGCACAATCACATTCAAGAATGATCAGATTAGAAATCTGGAGGTTAGACTTCAGAAAGAGAAAGATATTGTGGCTAGTTTTTTTAAGCCAAAATCTGTATTACCCTTAATAGATGACTTTGTGTCACAAAAGGGTAAGGCTGGATTAGGGTTTAATAAAACTTCCTGGAGTGTTAAGTCCAAATATAAAGGCAAAGCCCCAACACAAAACAAGAAGCCTGCTGTAGACAATTCAGCTAGGGTTTTACCTAAACAAAGGTATAACAGGTTTGAGTGCTGGTTTTGTGGCAAGGTAGGCCACTTTGACTTAGATTGTTGGCCCAATTCTAGTGTCAAGGAGAGTAGCAATCTGTCTGCTAGAAGAGCTCAGGCAGATTTGTCAAATTTCAGACTAACATGAAACAAGGACCCAAAACTTATTTGGGTTCTAAGGTTAAGTAGTCTTTATTGCAGGTAAGTCCAAGTGGCCATGCCCCTATATAGTACTTGGACAGTGGATGTTCCATGCACATGACTGGAATAAGGGGGTTGCTGAAGGACTACACATCTATCATGGATGGGCCTAAAGTAACCTTTGGTGGTTCTAAAAAAGGAATCATCAAAGGATTTGGTAACATTTCTAATAATCAGATTATTATCTCTCAAGTGGCCTATGTGAAGGGTTTGAAACATAACCTTATAAGCATAAGTCAGTTTGAGTGATTTAGGATATGACATTTCATTTATTAAGAATGGATGTCATACCAAAAGGTCAAGTGATCAAAAGGTCATATTGACAGGATATAGGAAGAGAAATGTGTACTGTCTTAACTTTGTGTGTGAGAACAATGTTTCTCCTATTTGTCTTGTAGCTGATGAGAGAGCCTCTCATTGTGTTAAATGGCACAAGAGGCTGGCCCATCTTAACTATAAGAGTATTGGCCAACTCTTTAGCAAAGAGTTAGTGAGGAATGATCCTCAAGTTAAGTGTATAAAGGATGGGATATGCTCAGCATGTCAAAAGGCAAGCAGACCAAATCCACCTTTCATAGCCTTGAAAACAAGGATTCAGTGAGGTGTCTATACCTCTTGCATATGGATCTATTTGGTCCTATGCCAGTTCATAGTCTAGGTAGGAAGGTCTACACATTTGTGGTGGTAGATGACTATTCTAGATATTCTTGGGTGTTCTTTGTAAGACAAAAATCTGAAACCCCAAGTGTCTTATATAGTTTTTTTAAACAATTTCGGAATGAGTTGAACAGTACAGTGGTCAAAATCAGAAGTTACCATGGTACTGAATTTCAGTCTGAAAGTATGACAAGTCTATGTGAAGAATTTGGGATTTTTCAAGAATTTTCCTCACCTAGAACACCACAGCAAAATGGTATTGCTGAAAGGAAGAATAGAACATTGATAGAGGCTGGTAGAACTCTATTGAGTCACACTTCTCTCCAAGAATATTTCTGGGCCAAGACTATAACATCCCATTTCCAACTAGACCCCTAGGAGTGGTTTTGTCCATGACTAGGTCATGACAAACCCTAGGAAGCCAGAAATGGGTCAAGAGATAGGAGATAAAGTGTGGAAAATCATCATGATCTGCAAATAGTAGAACTCTGAACAATGGTTTAGGATGACCATGGGGCTACACCTTGACCCCAAGACCCTACCACAACACTCCCAAACATTTTGGGAGACCCATTAGAGCCATAAGGACCCATTGGGGTCAATCAAAGAGACTTAGTTGACCCAAGTCAACCCAAACCCTAAATGGGTCAAACTAGCCTACTCAGGGTCAATTGACCTACCCCTAGCCGAGTGGACCCCACCTATGCCCTCCTAACCATAAAGTGAGGTCAATGGGTCACTAAGTACACATTGGGGTTAGCCCTAGAGGCCAAGTTGACCCAAGTCAACTCAAGTCCCTATTCTGGTCCAAGTGCCCATACTAAGGTTAGGTGACCTCCAAAGTGTAAGGTAACCCTACATAACCCAACATAGGCCTTAGGGGAGGCCAATGGGTCACCAAGGACCCAATGGGTCAGCCCAGATGATCAAATTGACCCAGGTCAACCCTAACTTAAGCCAAGTCAAACCTAGCCCAAATGGGCTAACTCAAGCCCAAGCCACTTCTTCCTTAAGGCTAACCTCACTTTCATGATCATCATGACTAAGTGGGCTGCACATAGCCTATGGTGTTGACCAGTCAACATGGGTGACTAGGAGAGAGAAGGGAGCTCCCCTTCATGTTAATGGTGGAGAGAGAAGATGGGGGAGAGGAAGGGAGAGTGGGAGCCGGCCAAAGGGAGGCCAACAACCACTTTTAATGGCTGCAATAAACTCCTCTAGGGAAGAGGAGTTGATTCCAGCCATTTCCCGGCCACCAAGGGGTGGATTCAGCCCCCTCCACTCAACCCGAGCCACACCATTAATGGTGTTGAAGGGCATTGAAGAACCAGTCGCCCCCCTCCCCAATTGCCCTTTTAAACACCATCAATGGGCAGAGGGGAGCATTTTCGAGCTTTTACCTGGAGGAGACAGGCCGTCCCACTGTGTTGTTGCAGAATTCGAGCGCCGCTGCCGTCGACTATGGCATCCCGCCGCTCCTCCCGCATTCAGGCCGCCAGGAAGGTCCTCCCCCTCTCCTTAACTCACAGGTAGATCATAGGTCTCCTTAGGTTTAAGTTTCGGGCTCAATTGAGCCCGATCCAAACCAAGATTTTCATGGTTTTCGGCAAAACATTATCCTGCTAGAACCGCCGGGAAACACCTCTCCGGCGGCTGAGCGGCCGCCTAGCGATAGCCATCACATCAATGGAGGTGGTGGTGGCGGTGGGCGGCCGGGGAAGGGGCTGGATCGCCGGCGGCAGAGCTTGGAAGCGGCTCCAGGCGGGTTGGATCCTGGTCGTCGGCTCAAGGAGGAATTTGAAGGGATCCCGTCCCTTTTGCTTCAAGATCCGTGCGGCTATATGATTAAACTATAGGAAATATTTTGATATTAATGTGATTTATGTCACAGATTTTGATGTTATTGGTTTTAAATTTTAAAAATAATTAGGCCCCTCTGCAGAAAAAGTCACCAACATGAAAGTTGTATCCTTTGTGTCTACGTTATTTTAAAATTAGTTTGAACCAATTTGGGTGCATGGTCTGACCAGGGCACCCATTTTGGTGGGACATATACTTAGGGCTAGGCAGTCATTAAACTGAGTGCCCACACCTCATCCCTGGTCCAAATCACTTGAAATTTTGGCAGGGAGTCTAATATAGCTATACCTAGGGCCTGCCCAAAACTCAGAATTTTTGGAGACACTTTGCCTAAAGTTTTTGCTTTTATTTAATAATGCTAGTGTAATTTAATTAAGTGGTCAAATGAACTCCAAACCCTCCCAAATTGTGGAGAGTGGTCCCTGGCATCAAGCCTAGTTCTGTACAAAATTTTAACTCATTTGGATATGTTTTGGTTAGGGATTCACCACAAGGTCTACACTCAGCCACAAGGCCTACACTCAGCCACAAAGCCTACACTCAGAGATATGGATCTCCTACACTCAGGCATACAGGCCCTACCACTCAGCCTTTATAATTACAGGCTTACAACTCAGATCCTTAAGGATCCTACAAGAAATTGAGAATACAATGTATATACCTACAACTCTGTATAAGAGAGAAGAGTTGACAGGTTCTTGATGAGTTCTTGGAAGAACTCTGCTGAGATCAACCTCACTTGGCTTTCTTCAAAGCTTCTTGAATGTAGAACACAATAGGGTTGATGCTCTCTGCAGCTGATCTTCAATCACTGCAACTTAAGTTTCAGATCTTAATCTGAAACCTTCTTCACAGCCTGGTTCCAATGGCTGACTTCTTGGAAGGACCTCTCTCTCTCCAACTTCTTAGATCTTCACTTGAATTGATTCTCCAATGAATAGCTAGATCTTCTTCTCTTATTGATGTTGTTGTTCATTTCTTCTGTTAACAGAATAAGCCTTTATATAGGCTTCCTTCATGGTGACCGGCTGATCCGGTTTCTAACGGCTTTCTGACATCTCTGGCAGTTGCAGTAGACCGGCTGGATTGGCAGCTGTCATGTCATCCAGTCACTTCTTGAAATATCTGTAACTATCTGAAAGTGTCGAGACAGTCTGTCTTTAAGTGTCGACACTTATAGACCAAGTGTCGACATAAGTATACTAAGTGTCGACACTAGCCTTCAAGGTGTCGACACAACTCCTTGTGTTGTAGATTTTACTTCTCGACACGGCTTCTTCAATATGTGTCGACACAGATATTGTGTGTCGACACAACTCCTTATTCTTCAGTACTTAGTTGAATTCTTGTAAGTGTCGACACTACTCCTTTGAGTCGACACATCTTCTTGTGTTGAACTTGTTCAGTGTCGACACATCTTCTTGGTGTCGACACTTGCCTTCTGTGTTGATACTTGCTGAGTATCGACATAGCTCCTTATGTCGACACATTCTTCTTCTATTGAGACTTTTGCTGAGTGTCGACACATCTCCTTTGTGTCGACACTTGTACTTAGAATTTTGTTGAACTTTGCTGAGTGTCGACACAGCCTTCTAGTGTCGACACTTTCTTCATGTATTTAGTCTTCTGCTGTGTGTCGACACATTCTTTATTATGTCGACACATTCTTCTTGTGTTGAGTCTTCTGCTGTGTGTCGACATATTTTTTATTATGTCGACACTTATACTTAGACTCTGTTGAAATTCGCTGAGTATCGACACAGCCTCCAAGTGTCGACACTTTCTGATGTAGACTAAGTTTCTCTGGGTGTCGACACTGCTTCTAAGTGTAGACACAGCTTCTCTGGACTTCTCTTCATTGAGTGTCGACACATCCTGTAGGTGTCAACACTTTCCTTCTGGGTGTCGACTCTGCATCCCTGGTGTCGACACAATTACTCCAAGTATCGACACTACTTCTCTGGGTGTCGACACAAGTTTTCTTAAGTGTCGACACTTTCCTTCTGGGTGTCGACACATGAACTTAGAAACTTTTTAGCTTTCCCTGCAAATACTTAACCTGCACAACTAAACTCAAAACACATCAAATATATTTTGATGTATATCATTGAGTAGGGTAAGGCTTCTTCAAATCAGGTACATTTAAACCAATGTACCCAACAAAGCTAGCTGAAACGGACCCGCAAAATCTCTTTGGAAAGTTTATGTCTTATGAACTCCAAATCAATACAAGAAAAGCTGAGGAAGAGAAAGGCAAGTCTGCACTCAAGGAGAAATCTGTCGCTTTGAAGGCAGACACCTCCAGAAAGACTAAGGCTGCCTCCCCCGCTCCAGCTCCAGAAGTTGATGAAGAAGAAGAAACATCAGAGCATAGCACTTCAGGCTCTGAACTATCTGAAGGAGAGTTTTCCTTACTCTCAAGGCAATTCAAGAATTTTCTTAATAAAAAAGAAACAATAGAAAGGCAAGGATGCCTCATACAGAAGATCGCGGCGCGATGGCGATCAACAAAGAAAAGACTCAAGCAGCCACAAAAGGTACAACACTAAACAGAACAAATACGTTTCAACTGACATCATTTGCTATTGCTGTAATAAGCCAGGTCACGTCATTGCTGACTGCCCTCATAAGAAGAAGGAGGGTGGTAGAAGAGAAGAGAAGAAATCCTCACACAACAAGAAGAGGAAAGAGAAGAGCCTTATAGCCAAAAAGGGCAAGACTCTTAGCGACTCCGACTCATCTGAGTCAAGTGAAGAAGAAGAAGCTTATTTTGGGCTAATGGCTCAAACAGATGATGAACAAGAGCCCCAGGTCACTGGGAAGGTAAACTCTCATACCCCTCTTTCAGATTCTGAAGTCTCTGAACATGATTGTGAGGGTAGCTCCTCTGACGATGAGTCAGAATTAATGGCCCAGTACAAGGAGTTAATCATGGCTTACGACAAATGTCGTCGAGTCGTGAAGACTCAGGCTAAAGAGATCAAATCTCTAAAACCCGAAGAGAGCATCTTGAGAGAGAAAGTCGCAAAGACTGACTCCCTCGAAGAAAACTTCAATAATGCTATTGAAGAATATAACAAGGCTCTTGAGCACCTTGACCTTAAGGAGAAGATCATCAAAGAATTGGAATCCCAACTTGCGTCTGAAAGGAAACTTGTTGAGGGTTTCTCGAAGCCCAAAACAGTTCTTCCATTCGTTGCTGAATTCTCAGCAAAGGCCAAGGGAGCTGGACTAGGCCATGAAGAAGCTCCTAGTAAATCCTCTAGGAGAAACAAGAATCAACGGAAGAATAAGGCCGCCAAAAAGGCCTTAGCGAAAGAGAAGGGGAAAGCCCCTCCAGATCAAACTACATTCAAGAAAGTCATCTTTCTGACAAATGAGTTTGATTTTGACTCATCCTACGGGCACTTTGCTAGGCCTACCTATGTAGAGTCAAAGTCCCGCTATTAAGAATGGGCTTAATTAATAAATATAGCCCAATAAATATATAACAATAAATATAGCCTTAATTTTTGATGTGGTTGTCCATTTTCAGTCCCAGAAAGCCTATTGAAAAGTGCTCGGATAAATCTATCATTTAGCAAACAGATTTTTCAGTTCTAGCTCATTTAACGCTATATAAATATGGCATAATTAATATGAAACAAATGAATATAGCTCAGTAAATATGAATTAATAAATATGGCTAAGGAAATATGTCGCAATAAATTTGATTCAATAAATACGGCCATAACATTTGTTCTGATTGTCCGTTTTCAGTCCGAAAAAATTCATTTAAAAGACCTCTGAATGATTTATCAATTACAAAATAGGTTTATCTGGTCAGGCTCGTTCAACACTCAATAAATATGTTATAATAAATGCTTCAAAATAAAAAAAGGCACAATAAATATTTCTCAATAAAATTGGCGTAATAAATATGCCTCAATAAAATGTCTTATTAAATATCTCTAATGAAAATGCTTCAAGAAATATAGTTCAATAATTATGTCTCAATAAAGATGACTCATGAAATATGGCTCAATCATAATGACTCAATAAATATGGCACAATAAATATTGCTTAATAAATAAAGCCATAATTTTTGATCTCATTATCCACATTCATCCCGAAAAAGACATTTCAAAAAAGCTCTGATAAATCTATTTTTGGCAAACAAGTTTACTCGTTCGGGCTCGTTTAACATTATATAAATATGGCGTAATAAATATGACACAAATAAATATAGCTCTGTATATATAGCTCAAAAAATATGGCCAACGAAATATGGCGCAATAAATATGGCTCAATAAATACGACCATAACTTTTGCCGAATAGGTTTACCCGTTTGGGCTTTTTTATTTCTATATAAATATGACACAGTAAATATGACATTATCAGCCCGAAAAACCCAAAAAAAATCAATTATTCGGTTGTCGATTATCAGCTCGAAAAAGATAATTAAAAAGAACACATAAAAGTCTATCCATTGGCGAACAGGTTTATCCATTTGGGCTCGTTTATCGCGCAATAAATATGGCAAAAAAATTACTCGCAATAAATATGGCGTAATAAATATGACACAATAAATATGGTGTAATAAATATGCGTTAATAAATATGGTTCAAAAAATATTGCTCAATAAATATGACACAAGAAATATGACTCAAAAACTAAGTCTCAATAAATATGTTTAAATATATATGGTTTAGTAAATATGATAAAATAAATATGACGCATCAAATATGACTCAATTAATATGATCATAACTTTAGATTCAGTTGTCTATTTTTATCCTCGAAAATCCCATTAAAAAGTGCTCTGAATGATTAGTCTATTGGCAAACAAGTTTACCCACTCAGGCTCGTTCAACGCTCAATAATTTTGTTATAATAAATACTACGCAATAAATAATGGACGATAAATATATCCCAATAAATTTGGCGCAAAAATAAGCCAAAATAAATATGGCTTATTAAATATCTCGGGCTCGTTCAACGCTCGATGAAAATGCTTCAAGAAATATATTTGGCGCAAAAAATAAGGCAAAATAAATATGACTTATTAAATATCTCTCGATGAAAATGTTTCAAGAAATATGATTCAATAATTACGTCTAAATAAATATGACTCTTGAAATATGGCTCAATCATAATGGCTTAATAAATATGGCGCAATAAATATAGCCCAATAAATAAAACCATAATTTTTGATCTGTTAGTCCATTTTCATCCAGAAAAAGACGTTTGAAAAAAGCTCGGATAAATCTATCTTCGGCAAACAGGTTTACCGATTCGAGCTCGTTTAATGCTATATAAATATGGCGCAAAAAATATAACACAAATAAATATGATTCAGTAAATATGGCTCAATAAATAAGCCTTAACTTTGGCGAAAGTGTCTTTAAGGCACCTTATGAAGAAGTTATTATTCAGAGCTATGACCCTTTCAATCATGAGCATAACTTCAAGAAGCCACCAAAGATAAAGCCTGTTGTAGACAAGTCCATAAAGGAGAAGAAGCCGTATGATTGCCATCATCATGAGGAATCTTCCTCCAAGAATGCTGCCCCTGCTAGACCACAATTCCAAAAGGTCAAGCAGGAGATCTTGAGGCAAAGGTACAACAGATTTGACTGTTGGTGCTGTGGCAAGGTTGGTCACTACACCATAGATTGCTGGTTCAATTCCAGAAATGCTGCAACCCCTTATGTCAGCAATATGAGAAAGACAGCTCATAATGCTAACACTCGTAGGGGGAGTACTCTAACCTGAGATCAAGGACCCAAATGTGTTTGGGTTCCTAAGGCAAATTGATTATGATTGCAAGGATGTCCAAAGGCCAACAAAACGCCCATCTGGTACTTGGACAGCGGATACTCTCCGCATATGACCAGGACTAGAAGCCTCATTCAGAACTTTACTCCAGTCGTGAACGGACCAAAGGTCATCTTTGGAGGTTCAGACCGTGGAATCACTAGAGGATATAGTATAAATACAAACGACAATGTATCCTTCTCGGATGTGGCTTATGTCGAAGGATTGGAACACAATCTCATAAGCATAGTCAGCTCTGCGATAAAGGATACATAGTTGAATTCCATGCTGATAAGTGCTTGATAAAATCCGTTGACAATATTTAAACGATTCTATTCGGCACTCGAAACAGGAATATTTTCTGTTTAAATTTCATCTGTATAGATTCCTCTACACCAGTGTGTCTTTTAGCAAAAGATAGTGCGTCTCTTGGCGACCAATGACACAAGAGACTAGCACATATTAATTTTAAAACTATTAATAAACTATTTTCAATGAACTTAGTACGTGATGCCCCAAATGTCAAATACGCCAAAGGCAGACCTTGTCATGCATGCGTAAAAGGCAAGCAAACAAGGGCTACCTTTAAAAGCATTATTGGCAAAGACTCTAATAGGTGTCTCCATCTATTGCACATGGACTTGTTTGGTCCACTGGAAATTAGAAGTTTAGGAGGTAAGGACTATATATTGGTAATTGTTGATTACTACTCGCGCTTTGCATGCGTGTTCTTTCTGAAACACAAGTTAGATATCTTCGACATCTTTACTAATTTTGTCAGGCAAGTCCAAAATGAATACAACTGCTCCATAGTCAAAATCATAAGTGACAACGGAACAGAGTTCATATCTGTGGCGATGACAGAATTCTGTGAAAGCTTAGGTATCTTTCATGAGTTTTCCTCTCCTCATACTCCACAACAGAATGGAGTGGCTGAGAGATGGAACAGAACACTCATAGAGGCCTACAGGACCGTGTTGAGTGATGCTTCACTACCGGAGTACTTCTGGGCTGAGGCCGTAAACACTGCATGCCACGTACAAAATCGAGCACTCATAAACAAAGACCACAATAAGACACCTTACGAACTTATGAAAGGCAGGAAACCAACAGTCTCATACTTTAGAATCTTTGGTTATAAATGCTTCGTACTTAACAATGGTAAGTATCATACCACCAAGTTCAGCAAAAAGAGCTTTGAAGGTATTTTTGTAGGCTATAGTAGCCATAGTAAGGCATATAGGATATTTAATAGAAAAACCCTGGTGGTGGAAGAATCGATACATGTTGTATTTGAGGAGACGAGCTTGCTGCAAAGCAATCCCTCTAGTGTGCTCATTAAAGATGCAGGTGAAAAGCTGAGAGAAACTAGCTTGGATGATCCGTCCGAAGACAAAGGCGAGAAGTTCATTAAGATCACATCTCCAACTCCTATTGGAGAGGCTGATGATCAAAATGAAGAAGACATTCAGGATGAAGAAATCACTCCAGTGATTGAAGATAATCCAAATACAAGAACTCTAGAGCTCAGACATCTGAAGGATCACCCCATGGACCAGATTATAGGAGATCCCCGGGATGGTGTCAGAACTCGAAGAGGTACAACTAATGAGAATCTTCATTTGAGTTTTCTCTCACAGGTTGAACCAAAGAAATTTGAGGAAGCAAACTCAGACGCATCATGGATAATGACAATGGAAGAAGAGCTAAATCAGTTCAAGCGCTGCAATGTGTGGATGCTTGTTCCAAGACCCAAAGGAAAGAACATCATTGGAATAAAATGGATCTACAGGAACAAGATGGACGAAGACGGAACTATCATAAAGAACAAGGCCAGACTCGTCGCTAAAGGCTATCGTCAAGAAGAAGGAATCGACTTCGACCAGACATATGCTCCAGTGGCGAGGCTGGAGGCAATAAGGTTGTTCCTAGAATATGCTGCTTTCAAAGGCTTCACCGTCTATCATATGGATGTGAAGTCGGCCTTCCTAAATGGTAACATAAAGGAGGAAGTGTATGTGGAACAACCTCCAGGTTTCGTTGATCCTAATATTCCTGATTATGTATATTTTCTGCACAAGGCCCTATATGGTCTGAAACAAGCTCCTAGAGCTTGGTATGAAACGTTGTCTACCTTTCTACTTGAGAACAAGTTCACAAGGGGAAAGATAGACAAGACATTATTTCTTAGGGAAATAAAAGGCAAGATTTTGCTAGTGCAAATCTATGTCGACGACATTATTTTTGGCTCTACAGATGACAACCTCTACAAAACGTTCTCAAAACTTATGCAAGGGAAGTTTGAAATGAGCAGTATGGGCGAGCTGAAGTATTTCTTAGGGCTTCAGGTGAAACAATCTGAAGATGAAATTTTCATCTTACAGACCAAGTTCACCAAAGAGCTAATTAAGAAATTTGGAATGGAGAACGCAACCTCTATGAGGACTCCAATGGGCTCAACTATGTCTCTGGACAAGGATGAAAAAGGGAAACCTTTTGATGAAACCAAGTACAGAAGCATAATTGGATCCTTGCTCTACCTTACTGCCAGTAGGCCTGACATAATGTTTTCAACATGTGTTTGTGCTAGATTTCAGGTGAACTCTAAGGAATCTCATTATGCTGCTGCAAAGCGGATCTTGAGATACCTTAAAGGCAAACCAAATCTTGGCTTATGGTACCCAAGAAGTAATGACAGCGAACTAATTTGGTTTTCAGATTTAGATTTTGCAGGTAGCAAAGACGACCGGAAAAGTACCTCAGGGACTTGAAAATTCTTCGGAAGACGGCTAATCTATAGGAGTAGCAAGAAGCAGAACTGTGTCGCAATCTCAACGGCCGAGTCAGAGTATATCTCTGCAGGCAGTTGTTGCGCACAGTTGCTATGGATAAAGAATCAGTTTGAGGACTACAACCTGCAGTTCAATGATATTCCTTTGTATTGTGACTCCTCCAGCGCAATCGCAATCGCCAACAATCCAGTCTCCCACAGCCGGACAAAGTACATCGAGCTAAGGTATCACTTCATCCGGGAGCATGTGGAGCATGGAGACATAGATCTGCAATATGTGCCTACAGATAGGCAAATTGCAGACATTTTCACAAAGCCGCTGGACGAGACCAAGTTCTAGTTCTTCAAGACTGAGCTTGGGATGCTCAACAAGGAGGACTAAAGAAGATGGAATGACAAACATGCAGGAAACTTCAGGGGTTAATCAAAATTTATTTTTTCTAAATTTTTCAAAGTTTGACTCGAGAAGTATAAGACAGACTCGAGTATGTTAATTCACCTACTCGAGTCACTGCGGCTTACCTACTCGAGTACTTTTCTCTTCCTACTCGAGTAACTTCTGAAGACCTACTCGAGTAATTTCTGAAGACCTACTCGAGTACTTTCTGAAGACCTACTCGAGTAACTTCTGAAGACCTACTCAAGTAACTACATACCTACTCGAGTAGTCTATATATCTCTCGTGTAATGTTTGCCAGATTTTGAAATTTGTTCTATTCGCCACCCAACGCTAAATGTCGCCTCTTCCCTCTATTTAATTAATTTGCCTTAAATTAATTAGATGTAATTTAGGGTTATATATATATATTAAATTCCGAAAACCAAAATCTACATGAAATCATTTCGTTCTCTCGAGTATCCTTTGTCGTTTCGCCTCCTCCGCTGCTGTTGCAGAGCCACTTCCCTCCTCACCACTTCCAGTCCACCGCAGCCATGGCCGCTTATTCCAAGATAGGCGTCGGATCAGAACTCATTACCGCGGGTATTGCAGAGCTCTTAGATGACATCCACAACCTTCTCATCCTTCTCGACACCGCCGGCCTCTCCTTTATTCTCCAGGAACCCTGCCGAATTTTTTCCCAGAAGTAGCCGAATTCTTTTCCAATCTCAAGGTCAAAAGGAATGGAAAAGTCCTGAAATCCAAAGTGAAGGGTTTGAAAATTAAGTTCACCAAGACCTCTTTCTCTCAGCTACTCCGACTGTCGCTTGTCGATGAAGAAGATCACTTAGTTGTTGAAGACTCTGACAGAATAGCCCTTTTCTGTGGCGTTTCAACTGATGCTCAGTACTTCAAAAGGTCAGACATGAATGCAGAAGGCAAATTTTTGGTTGATGTTATTGGGAAAATTTTACTATGCAAGACACACTCCATCAGAGACATTCCATCATATTTCTTCGACATAATGCAAGCAATTGTCTACCGCAAGAAATACCAATTTGGTATGCTGATTCTGGATAAAATCAAGGACAGTTTAAAATCCCCCAACTACGCTTGAATTATCTCTCTGCTCCTCCATGAAACAAATCCTGAGGTATTCAACATCTCCAAAGGGACCCCTCTTCACCACATGAAGAAGGTCTCCATCTCTTCCATTTAGAGATGGGATCTCAAGCTACAGAATTCTGCCCAAGCTGCAAAGATTTCAGAAGTTCCAGAGGTTCCAGCTATAGAGGACAGGACTCTATCTTCCTCTCCTCATAATGTGGCCAGCTCCTCTGGTGCACCAAGTGAGGGGGAGCCTGCTCCTTCTAGCCAAGTCAGGCAGCCCTCTCCTCTGCCAGAAATTCCTTCCCTACCTCATACTCCACAAAGTCCAGCCACTCCTTCAGATCAAATACCTCAAGACTCTCTTCTGTCCACAGCTGCTGCTATAGATGCCATGATTGCAGAGCTCTCTGAAGAAGTGATGCCAATTCCTCCTCTATCTCCTCCGGCTCCATCCTCTGAATGTCACAAGGACTCCACTCCAGCACAATCTCCTGTACATTCTCCAGCCAGATATATAGCCAAATCTCCAGATGCCCTCCAATACCAGCAAGGCATCATTCTTATTTCTGATGAGCCTTCTCCTGAGCCAGCTGAGGCCCCTCTCAGAAATCTAGAATTCTCTCTTCCTCGGGATACAGAAGAAGGGGTTGCTCTCATTCCTACCACCAGAGCTCACAGCTCTATGCTAATTGAAGAAATAGCTCCTTGGGTAACTCCTTCTCTCCCTACTGCTGCTCCCTCTACTGCTGCTGTTATAGTCTCTTCCTCCTCCGATTTGCTGCAACATATTACACTTCTTCTTAAAGAAAAAAAGAAATTATTTTGACTCTTCTCTAAAGATAGTAACTAACAAGGTAACTACTCTTGAGACTGAGATGAGCCTACTTTGCTAAAATTCAGCATAATACTGACAAGCTCAAGTATTTATTTCAACTTGGTGGCAAAGCCTTTGACCACACTATCCCTAGTATTGGCAATGTTATGGAACAAGGTGTCACCCTTGCAAACAATCAGATAGAGCTAGACAAGAGAAATGAAGCTAACAAAATGAAAATCTGTGAAGAAGTTGGCATTTTCAAGGAAGACACCATAGAGAAACTATATGTTGAAATCAGAAAGGGGGAGGGATTATTCAAAGAACTCAAAGAACAGGTAGAAAAATCTACTGCTCAGAAGTCAGATGCATGAGAAGCTCATGTGAAGACCATTCATGATGATGTGCTAGCCCAGATACAAAGTGTCAAATTTCACACCTATGACACTGTTGTCTGGATGCACAATCAGATTCTGCCAGGCCTTGCAGTTGACCCCAACATCATTCCCCATCATCTCAACCCTCTAGCTACAGATGTCACTGCCCCAGCTGTTCCTCTGCAACCTACTCTCTCTCCCAGGCCTGGAGACTTAGTTACTCCTCCAGATACTTATGTTCCAGGCTGGGAAGACGACCCTGCTGATATCTTCCTTCAAGCTCCTCTAGAGATCAGAACCTACAAGAAGAAAAGGAAGTATGGTGAAGGCCCCTCTGCTAGCAGGACTGCTCCTTCCAAAGCCACTGAACATGCTGAAGCTTGGTCTCCAACTTCCAAGTCTCTAATTTTGGAAGCACTCAGACTAGTTATGGATCTTAATGAGAACATGAACATTCATTACAGTTCCCATGAATGGGAGTTATATGAGAAATCTATGCTAAAAAGGAAGATCCATGACAGAGAATTTGGGAGAAATAATCCTGCTGCTCCTCCAAGGCCTCCTAAATATTTCCCTAAGCCTTTCAGCTATCTAAGAAGACAGCAAGAAAAGATGGAAAAGCAGCAAACCTAAGCTTAAACCTAAAAGATGTTGAGAGATTGAAATGACAAGTTGTAGACTTGATGTTTTTGGAAATTTAAATATATACAATTCTAAATTTCTGTCTAATTATCTTTTTCATTATCTATTGCTTACCTGCTCATGTTTTTCTACTTAGTTTCTTTTATGTCTATGATTCACCTTTGTGTAAAGGGTTCTGACTTCAACACATAGGGGGAGATTGTTGGGTATTACATCCATACTAACCCAGATTTGATGAAGTCACCCTGGAACTAAGATGAATTAAGTTGTATTTGATGTTTGGATTGAGTTATATGTTTGCAGGAATTTCACTGGTAAGTGTAGACCAATGTCTGTCCACATTGGGTCACCAAACACAGGAACTATGCAATGTAATCCCTCATTGCATGTTCCAAGGTGTTGACTCATGTGTGGTCTCTCTATTGGGATACACTTCATATTCAAGCTATTGGACCTTGGGAAAAAGATTGGAAGTTGACTACATTATAAGAAAGAGTTTCCAACAACAAAATTCTCCAAGTCTTTTACTCGAGTAGGTCCATAACTACTCGAGTAGATTGGTTATAATTTACTCGAGTAAAGAAGCTTTATACTCGAGTACTTAAGTGTATCTCTCGTGTAGCTAAGTCATGTACTCGAATAGACTTAGTCATATACTCGAGTAGCATGTTTATATACTCGAGTAGATCATTTATTATACCCGAGTATTAAAGGCTTCACTCGTCAAAATTCTTCTAAGTCATGGACTCGAGTAAAAACACTCATATACTCGAGTAATTATACTCACATACTCGAGTAGATAGAAACATACTCAAGTAGTTCATTATACCTACTTGAGTAGATCGTGTTTCACTCGTGTACTTTGTAATTTTCCTAACTCCAGAATTTTCTAAGTCTTTTATTCGAGTAGAACTTTCACTTACTCGAGTAGATCACTTCCTCTCGAGTAGTTTAGTTCAACTACTCGAGTAGCTGCTTGCTAACGTCTTCAGAAATTATTCCAGGTATTCCACTCGAGTAGTCCTTCATGTACTCGAGTAGTTTATGTAATATACTCGAGTAGTCTTTCTTGAACTCGAGTAGATCCTTCATGTACTCGAGTAAGTCACTATACATACTCGAGTAGTTCTATCTGCTTACTCGAGTAGTTTATTTCTACGTACTCGAATAGTCTATCTTTATATACCCGAGTATGTTCTCCTTCATGTACTCGAGTAGTTATTCAACTACTCGAGTAGCTCTTCTCTTACTCGTGTATATGGCTGAACTTTCATGAAATTTTGTCTAAGTCTTTTTCTGACGGGATTTTCAAATCACGCGACATGATTGGTCCACGTGTACATCATTATGATCGATTATGACAGTTATTCTCTCCTATATAAAGTCTTATCAGAAAATGACAAACCCTAAGTATTCTCTAAGCTTTCATTGTCAATCTGCTTTAAGAAAGTTTTTCAGCCGAGTCCTCTCTGTTTTCACGGAACGGAAGCCGCCGCCGCCACCATCTTCTCCGGCCACTGCTTCTAAGTTCAGAGGATTCAATCTAAAGAAAGTTACAAATTGAGATCGACATCACTACTCGTCTTCTCTCTCTGATTCTGTAAAGGCAAAGAAGATCCAGATCTGAGCCGAGATTTTCTTCACCGATTTCTGAAAGTGCTGCAAAATTCATAAGAAGAAGATTCTGGCCGTTTCATCAGATTTGATTGGATTTACTGTTTGTATAAATTTTCTAAAACTTTATTAATCTTGTAGGAGAAAGTTTCTCCGAGTGTAGGAGTTTTTCACTCAGAGTTTGTAGGAAGTGTTATCTTCCGAGGTGTAGATCCCGTTGTTTGGATCGAGTTTGTAGGAACTTTTTTCCGAGGGTAGGATCGGTTTTTCGATCCGAGATAGTGGAGTAGCCGAGCCTAGTTGATTTCTAGATCGGTGAGGGAAAGTGGATGTACCCAAGGTAGGGGAACCACTATAAATCTTGTGTCGTCTGTGATATTGGTAGATAGTTCTGTGCTGTGCTCTAAATATTTTTTATTCCGCAAAAGACACACAACTCACCTATTCACCCCCTCTAGGTGATGTAGGTTGACAACCATTTTCTTTCAAGGAGCAAAATTGTCACAGAGTTTCTTAGCAACTGCTGGACTTATTGGGGACGTATAGGGGACAATAGCCAAATGTGGCTTAGTAAAATCAGCTGGAAGAGTCTGCATAAAAACTATATCAAAACTTCTTAATAAATCAGACAAATTCACTGTGGGATTTAAATGGAAATCACCAACAGGTTTTATTTGAACAACTGACTCATCTAAATCAAGGTCAGTATCCATAAACTGAATTAATTCAATCATCTCAGAATCAAAATCTGGCAAACTATCTGTATCTGTATCTGAAACTTCTGCTGCTGTAGAGGGAGCTGCTATTGTATCTGCTGCTGCATCTATATCTACTGCTGCTTCTTCATAGAGCTTCTCCCCCTGCCTGGGTTCAGGAGAAACTGGAGCCAGGCCCCTGAATGAAGAGGGGGCAGCAGATAGGGTAGAAATCTGGGCAGATAAAGAATTGATGGACGTCACAAGAGGTGTAATGGCCTCTTGGATGAGAGATTTGATGAGGGGAGTGAGCAAGGACATGATGGTAGATGGATCAAATGGGGAAGGGGAAGAGGATGGAATGGAGGATGGAATAACATGAGTGTGATAAGTGGATGGGGATGAAGATGGAATGGGGGCATCTGGCATGATAGTGTCTGTGGGTATGTTGTAAGATGGAATGGTTAACAAATGAGGGGGAAGTGGAGACTAAGGAGGTGTAGGGATGTTGGTGTCATGAGGTGAAGCTGGAGGTGATGGGTGTTGGTTTGCTTGCACGGGGGAAGATGGGGATGGAGATGGGATGTTTGTGATATCCAGAGGTGGAGAGGAAGGAGGAGTAGGCACATGAGGAGGCTATTTTGGTGGAAGGGGTGCTGGAAGAGATGGTAGAGATGGAATGACCTCTTCAGCGGGGTGGGGAGTGGACTTTACAACCCTGGTGCTCTCAGAAGCTGGGATGGAAGAGGAGGAAGCCTTGGAGTGCTTGGAGATAGTCCTCTCCCATCTGCCAAACAAGGTGCAGGTGAGGCGCTTGCTGGTATTGATGAAAATGGTCGGGGAGACCATTAATTCACCAGCCTCCTCTTGAAGAAAAATTCCCAAAATTCTGCCGAAGCAGACCTCTTTCTTACTGTTCTTTTTCTTTATCAACTCAAAGAAAATAGTGCCCCAGTGGACATGTCACTTGTTTACCACTACACATATAACTAGAAACTGGTGATGAGTGATATAGTCATGTGCAGAGTGTTTACCCATCAGTATTTTTCCTACAATGTCCGCCCGAAACTGGAAGGCAGCGGACAGTTGCTTCTTCAACAGCTTGTTAGGGTTGCTTCCTGAAAAACCCATTAACTTCAGCATGTCACCAAACTCTTCAGAATCCATTTCCATGTCATCTTCTCCATTTACTAGTCCAAATATTTCAGAAAGAATTGCGGGAGATAACAGAACAGCAGTACTCCCGATATTGCTTGTTAGCACATCTTGCTCAGTAACAGACGATGTATACACCCATTCTCTGATTTCAGTTGAGTGCAGTTCAATCCTTCGGGTCATAAAGTCCTTTAGATTAAGTTCTTCTAGCAGTTCCAAGATATAGAGAAAGATGGGGTCAGAATGTTGGAAAGAATCGAAGTCCATATCAAAACCAGTATCAAATTTCATTGCCGCCAAAGCTCCTGTGGGAATCGCCATTGATGACCTGCAAGGAAGACACAGAGAAAAACGACGATCAAGAGCAAGAGAACTGAAAGCGCGGGACGGAGGTCGAAGAAAACCTAGATATAAGATTTTCAGAATATGAATCGACAATCTCCGTTCCATGAAAAAGAAACAATTCTTCGAACTGAGGTCGACGAAATGAATTATAGACAAGTAATTCGTCGATCTCATCCAGAAGAATCGAAAATAGTTCGTCGAACTCCGTTCGACGAAACGTCTTCTGAAGCAAAGTTCGTCAATCTCCGGTCGACGAAAATTGTTTCCACAAAGAGAATTCGTCGATCTCCGTTCGACGAGAATCTCTCAAACTTTCCCTAATTCGTCGAACTCCGTTCGATGAACTCTGGAAAATTCGTCGAATGCAGACAGAAACTAAGTTAACTCTTCTCCATTAATCATTCCCAATTGATTTACAAAGAACATATGATTTTTCTCATCCAAGGGCTTGGTGAAAATGTCTGCTCTCTGTAGATCAGTAGGAATATGGATTAAGTTAATTTTCTTTTTGTCTACATTATCTCTAATGAAATGGTGTCTTATTTCAATATGCTTAGTCCAAGAATGGTGAACTGGATTCTATGCTATGGCAATAACACTAGTATTATCACAAAATAATATTGAATTATTTAAGTTGACACCATAGTCTAGGAGTTGGTTTTGTATCCATAGCATTTGTGAACAGCAGCTACCAGCAGCCATGTATTCTGCTTCTGCAGTTGATGTAAACACAGATGTCTGCTTTTTACAAAACTAGGAGACAAGTCTCATACCCAGGAACTGGCAAGTTCCAGAGGTTCTCTTCCTGTCTACTCTACATCCAGCATAGTCAGCATTTGAGTATCCAGTTAACTCAAACTCTGACTCTGTAGGATACCAGAGTCCTAGATTAGGACAACTCTTTATATATCTCAAAATTCTTTTTAGGAAAATAAGGTGAGATTCTTTAGGATTCACTTGGAACCTAGCACAAAGGCATGTGGCAAACATTATATCAGGTCTGCTAGCTGTTAGGTATAGTAGAGATCCAACAATTACCCTATAATGCTTCTGATCTATAGGTTTCCCTGCTGCATCAGAATCCACAACAGCATTTGTATCCATAGGGGTTTTCATTCCTGAAGCATCACCCATCCCAAACTTTTTAATAAGCTCTTTAGCATACTTAGCTTGGGAGAGGAAGATACCATCAGGGAGCTGCTTCACTTGGAGACCAAGGAAGTAGGAAAGCTCACCCATGCTACTCATCTCAAATTTGGAATGCAGGAGGTCAACAAACCTCTTGCAAAATTTGGGATCAGTAGACCCAAAAATGATGTCATCCACATATATTTATACTAACAAAATTTGGTCCTTATGACTTCTAGTGAAAAGAGTTTTATCTATGGATCCTCTTGTAAATTTATGCTCTAAAAAAGCTTGTTAAGGTCTCATACCAAGCTCTTGGAGCTTGCTTTAAACGATAGAGAGCTTTATGCAATTTAAATACAAAAGAGGGATGAGTTAGAGAGATAAAACCTGGAGGTTGTTCTACATAAACCTCTTGTTGAAGCACTCCATCCAGAAATGCACTTTTGACATCCATTTGGAACACTTTGAATCACCTGTGAGCGGCATAGGCAAGGAAGATTCTTATGGCCTCTAACCTTGCAACATGGGCAAAGGTTTGGTCAAAATCAATTCCTTCCTCTTGCCTGTAGCCTTGAGCAACAAGCCTAGCCTTGTTTCTCACAATGTTGCCTTGAGCATCCAACTTGTTCCTATAGACCCATTTGGTTCCAATAACTGGGTAGTTATGGGGTCTTGGAACCAAATCCCAAACTCTGCATCTCTCAAACTGATTTAGTTCCTCTTACATTGCAATGATCCAGTTGGGATCTTGCTCAGCTTCATGGTTGGTGAGAGGTTCAATTTGAGATAGAAAACAGGCATGCATAAAGTCTTGGTTGAGTTGATGTCTTGTCTGTACACCTACTGAAATGCCTCCAATCACTTGAGATCTGGGGTGATCTCTAAGTGTGACAAGATCAGTTGGTGGAGTTTGTTGAGCAACAGCTTATGTATTTAATTCCTCTTGTGGAATGGTACTAGCTGTTGAGGGAAGGTCAGCCACTTTCACTTGAAGTTCTTCTTCACTATCTTCAGCAACCTGTGGAGTAGGATGGGTTGACACCTCTTGGGTAAGGTTTAGTCCATCCATAGACTGACACAGTTGTGGAATCTACAAAAAGCTATTGGTAGAAATCTCTTTCTCCTTATAAGACATGTTAGTTTCATCAAAAGATACATGAACAGACTCTTCAATTTTAAGAGATGATTTATTAAAAACACTATAGGCCTTGCTTACTTGGGAGTATCCTAGAAAAATCCCTTCTTCAGCCTTAGTCTCAAACTTTCTAATGTATCTCTTATTATTTGTGTGAATGTAACAAATGCAGCCAAAAACTTTAAAGTAAGTGATTTTAGGTTTCTTCCCTTTAAATAATTCATAGGAGGTCTTATTTTTCAGTTTATGTATAAGACTTCTATTCAAGACATAGTTAGCAGTATTTACAACTTCTGCCCAAAAGGATAGAGGCATGTAAGCATCTGCCAATAATGTGCCTGCAGATTCATTGAGTGTCCTATTTTTCCTTTCAGCAACCCCATTTTGTTGGGGAGTTCTAGGAGCTGAGAAGCACTGTCTGATACCTTCCTTCTCACAGAACTCATACATAAGAAGAGAATCAAACTCTGTGGCATGATCACTTCTGATTAATGCAACATGAGTAGAGAACTCAATCTGTATGTTCCTGAGAAAATCTGTAAGAACCTTGAATGTATCTGACTTATCTCTCAGAAAGGCTACCCAACTGAATCTAAAGAAGTCATCAACAATTACTAAAGTGTAAGACTTCCCTCCTAGGCTTTGTACAGTAATGGGTCCAAGTAGATCCACATGGAGCAAATACAAAATCCTAGGTGAATCACTTTTATTAATGGATTTGAAGCTAGTTTTAGTTTGCTTGCCTAATTGACAAGCCCTGCATAGGCTTTCCTTCTTGTAGGGGCCAGAAGGTAAACCTCTAACAAGGTTGTCTTTAGATAACCTAGATATATTCTTAAGGTTTACATGTCCTAATCTTTTATGTCATAACTCATTTTGATTACTAGTGATATTGAGTAAACAAACATCAGTTTTGGAAGAAATAAAATCTACTAGATATATGTTGCCTTGTCTAAGTCCAATTAAAACAGTTTGGTTTTCATTATTAATAATAGAGCAAGAGGTAGAGTTAAAGTGTACATGATAACCTTCATCACATAATTGACTTATGGATATAAGGTTATGTTTAAGTCCTCTTACATATGTTACTTTCTTGAAAGTAACTGCTCCAATCTTCACTGCTCCATATCCTTCTGACTGGCCACTTTTTGAATCACCAAAAATCACCTTTGGTCCTAGCTTGGGCTTATAATTGAATAAATTACCCTTGCTGCCCGTCATATGCTTGGAGCAACCACTGTCCAAGTACCAGGTCTGACTCACCCTTGGACAGCTCTTCACCTGTACCTGCAATGAAAAACAAAATTCAATTGTTCTTGACACAGGTCACCTTGAGTCCTTTATTTTGTTGAAAAGTAAAGCTGGAAATAACTGATAAAGTGGGTTAAGATTTATAACCTAAGGGGTGACATCTCCTAGGTGGAATAACCCAATCAGCTACTGGATTAAATGTCTTATTAGTTGACTTAGAGTTTCTGTTAGAGAAATGGTTTAAGTTTGGTGTTTCTGGGTTCGACGAATTGCTGTAAGTTTGTCGACCAGAGTTTGACGAATAGGGCTAAGATCGTCGATCTCTGCTCAGAGAATGACAATAGTCATTGTCTGCACCCCAAGTTCGTCGACCTCTCCTCGATGAACCATACACAGTTCATCGATCGCAGTTAGATGAATTGTTATACCTGAAGTTTGTGTTCAGCGTTCGTCGATCTGGGTTCGACGAACTTGCCACATTTCGTCGATCTGCGTTCGACGAATGCTACTGAACCTTGTTTTTATTAACTGTTTTCTAATTTCTGTTTCTCTTGTCTATAGGTCTTAGATTGTTTTCTGACATTGGTTTGTCTATTAACTTTTCTTTTCCTTTGGCAGAAATAAACTTGATGGGGGTTGTAAGTATATTTTTCTTAATTATGGGGGGTAAACTTGATGAAGCACCCAAGCCCAGCTTATCATTTAGTCTGGCATTAACTGTGCTTGTAATGTTCATCAGCTTGAGACTTCTCCCATTGAGAGATTGCTCAAGTTGTTTGGCCTCACATAATTCAGATTTTAATTTAATTATTTGTTCATTAGCTAAGGTTAGTTGATCTTGTAGTTTAATGTTTTCTGAGTTGACAGATTCAAGACTTCCTAATCTTTCTCTAAGAGTTTTTATTTCCTTTTCTGAGCTAATTAAATCTAAACACATGGCTTTGAAATCAATTTTGAATGAATCAGAATTAAAATCAAAATTAGAAAGAACCTGATCTGCCTCTGAGTATGAGGCCGCTTCATCTTCAGATTCTTCTTCTGATCTAGAACAGCTCGTGGATGCATCAATTTCCATTAGGCAAACCTCCTTGGATCTAGCTTCTTCCTCTTCTTCACTTGAGCTGGAAGAGGATGGTTCTTCTTCAGTGTCACTCCAAGTCTCAGCAACAAAGCCCTTGTCTTTCTTTTTATATTTGCTGGAGGAGCGTCTACTGCTGTGTTTTCTCCTGGAGTCCTTTTCTCTGCTCTTGTACTTCTTCTAGTTTTTTGGACATTCTGAGATGTAATGTCCAGGCTTTCTGCAACCAAAGCGCACAACCTCCTTGATTGGTGTCTTATCATACTTGGGCTTATCATCCTGCCTGGATGATTTTCTTCTGAAATCCATTCTAGCCATCTTGTAGAACCTTTTAGCAAAGAGGCTCATGAGTTCTTCATTGGAAGTTGATGTCTCACTTTCTTTAGATGCTTTGAAGGCTATGCTATGATCCTTTCTAACTGGAGTTGTTGCCTTCTGTTCTGCTGCTTCTCTTGATTTGATCAGCTACTCATAGGATTTTAATTTGCCTAGTAGAGACTCAGTTGATATCTCATTGATGTTTCTGGCTTCTTTGATTGGCCAGGTTCTGGAATCCCAAGATCTAGGGAAGCATATCAATATCCTGTCATTCACCTCTGTCAAGGTGATGTCCTTATCCAGGGTTTTAAGCTCATTGATGATTGAGCTCGACCTGTTGTAAATATCAGCCACTGATTATGTCTCATCCTTTTTGAAGTTCTCATACAGGGTTATGAGATTGGATCTCCTGTCTTTTCTCTCATCTACTGAGCCAGCTATCATTTGGTTGAGGGAATCCCAAATGGCCTTTGCTGAGGTGCACTCAGCCACCTTCTGAAATATATCATCTGACATAGTCTAAGCTAAGATATTCATTGCTTTAGCATATGCCATTTTGGCTTTCTTGTAGGCATCATTATTTTCAGGAGGAGGTACTGCAGTCATGTTGGTAGAGGTGTTGGTGGAAGCTGCAGGTGCTGTAGGTACACCTGTCAAGATAACAGAGAAAATATCATCATCAATAGAATTCATGTATAATCTGATTCTTGCCTTCCAGATGGCAAACTTGTTAATGTTGCATACTGGAGGTCTGATGCTTGCATAATCTTTGTTTTGTGCCATTTCTATGAAGAAATAAATCTAATAATAAAAACAAACAAACAGATCTAACAAGAGGGATCTTTGTGGTTCAGGTGTTAGCCTGTATAACCAATTAAGGTGTGGTATTTTAACCAACCTCGCTTTGATACCAATTGAAAGTGCAGGTTAGATCTGAAATACTCTAGAGGGGGGGGGGTGAATAGAGTATTGTGCTTACTTAAAACTTTTTACAACTTTTGTTGTATTCTTAAGTGAACAAGTTAGCAAATATAATAAACTAAGCACAACAAACTAAGCAATCATAGAGCACAACAAAAATAAAAGAAAAGGCCAACCAGATGACACAAGAAATTTTATAGTGGTTCCCCAACCTGGGTACATCCACTCTTCTACCACCCTGGTAGGAATCCACTCAGGTTTTTGATCATGTGCCTGACACCAATGAGCTTTTATTCAGGTGCTCAAAAACCAAAACCTCAAGACTTTTGGAAGGACACTTGCAACCAGAATAATTTTGAAGGGAATTAAAACCCTGTACAACATTTGGAAAATAGGTGATGGTGTCTTCTCTTTCTCAATAACAATTGAGAAGACTGTGGATTGATGTTAGCAAGTTGCTCCCCCTGAGATCAGGAAAGCTGGAGCACTGCTTTAGGGTGATAGGTCTTCAAAGACCTAGAGTGCCTGGACCAGAGATGCTTCAGGAACTTCTTTGACAGATTGAAATTTGTTGTCCTTTGAAGTTATCCTGAGAATTGACAGAAGAAGACTCTTGAGAGTGATTGGTTGTTCTTCTTCTTCTTGAAGATGTTCTCTGGTTAGGCTGATTGCAGTAGAACTTTTGATTTCTGTATGGTTGTTCTTCTGTACAATCTGAGTGTGTCTGTCTGATTGTCTGTATTGCTTGCAGTGTGTCTGTATGACTGTGTAGTAGTAATCCTCGATCCTTTCTTTTCTTTTATATATCCTTTTTGACTGACTGAGATCATTCGAAATTCGAATGTTGAGAAGTAATTGCAGTCGGCCTTGGAAGGAAGCGGCAATCAATGATTTCGCCAACTGTCCCATGGAAAAACGGCATGAAATAATCCAAGATTAATTGCACGTTCTAACGGTAACATTCCGAGAAGATCTGGCATTAATAACTCCGGATTCATCGCCAAGGAACGGTATGGGAAACTTGAAGAAGACCTAGTCTGGATTCATCGAACGAAGAACGCAATTCGTCGAGCTGAGTATGAGTTCGTCGAGCTGAGCTTGAGTTCGTCGAGCTGAGCTGGAGTTCGTCGACCAGACAATCTTCATTCGTCAAACAGACAGTATTCATTCGTCGAGCTGAGATTCATCATTCATCGAGTGAAGAAGGATTGTGGACTTAGCCAAATATTCTGCATCTTCTGATATTCTGTGTCGACATAAGCTGGTGTCGACTGATTGATCTCGGTGTCGACTCAAATCTTCTGGTGTCGACACATGCCCTAAGTGTCGACACAAATCTTCTGAATTCAGAATTCGTCGTGTAGAGTACTACATTCATTGACCTGGGAAGCTGACTTCGTCGACCTGATAAGTTGAGAACATGAGGTCCAAGTTCGTCGAGCTCAGAATCTAATTCGTCGACCAAAGCTTGAAGCTGGACTTAGAAAATTCTGAAGTTGTCCTGACTTTAGCTTGATGTAGAACCTCAGTCTTCATCGAACAGAGAACTAAGATCGTCGAGCTCAGCACCAAGAAATGTCTCACGATCGTCGAGTGCAGAACACCTTTCGTCGAGCTGAGATCGACGAACGTCGAACTCACTTTACTTAGTCTTGAAAATCTCTAATTCTGAAGTATCTGATGGTCTTGTTGATAGCTGGTCCATCTGAAATTGAACCTAAGGACTTGGCCAAGACTCTAGAACACAAACTTGACCCTGGCTATACATGATGGGTCACATCCTAAGCTAGTGAACCTAGCCTAAATCAACTAGGGATCCAACAGAGTGGCCCTGCCAGAAGTAGGAAAAAGACAGGTGCGTCTTATGAAGAACAAGGGAAAGCAGTGGTCGAGTCATCATCTGCATCTCAGACGCCAATGTGATTGTATGAGAGTAACTTGTATCCCTTTGGTGATGTACAAAGGACATTTGTGATGTTGCCTTATAATATGTTTCTGGCTAGATGATGTTCGGAAACATGGTTAGAGTTATGGAGACTATATGTCCATTATTGGATATCCAGATCTGTGAATACTGGTGTAGAGAAGGTATGAATACTGAAATGGTTGTGTGTGTAATGTGATTTTGATTATGGAATATGATGTATTTGGTGATTTATTATTTGCGTGCATTTCGTGTCTGAATGTGCACCAATGGGAGTTAGGGACGTGCTATATGTATGTATTGTATGCTTGGTTTATTTGTGCGATGCCTTCGGGTGAGACAAGCCGTGGGCTTTGAGCTCAAATCTGGCTCGCCTCTTTGAGTGCTCGGGTGCAGTGGGTGCAATATATTGGGAGTATGAGTATGTGGCTGATTGGAGTGAGCCGAATTTCGTGGACGAAATTTCTTGAAGGAGGGGAGGGTTGTAACAGCCCAAATGTGAGAAACGGAAAAAGATTTGGTGATACGGCCTGGGATACGGGTGTGTCCCAGGGCCTGTCCTACTTGGGTTGAGTGCGTTCGACGATTGCGTTCGACGAAGTTCGGTCAACGAATGTTCGGGAGGTACACGCCCGTGACACGGGCGTGTCGGCGGCGTGACCCAGGGCGTGTCCTCCCCTGGTCGATGACTCTATCTAGGTCAACAAACTGCGCTCGACGATCGTAGGGTAGAGGGTACACGGCCTGTGACATGGGTGTTTCACAGGGCGTGTCCCGCTCATACTCGAGTAGCTCTCGTGTAGGTCGAAATGTACTCGAGTAGGTGGAAAAGTACTCGAGTAAGAGGTGGTGACACGAGCATTTCATCCCTATGACACGGGCGTGTCAACCCTGTGACATGGGCGTGTCATCCCTGTGACACGGGCGTGTCCTGTCTGGGTACTCAAGTAGTTGGTTTTCTCTCGAGTAAGTCCTCTCGAATAGGTCTCAAGTTGGTTACACGCCCCGTGTCATGGGCGTGACTGGGCTGACACGGGCTTGGCATGGGCGTGTCACCTTGGTGTGGATAAGGTTGGATAAGGTGGTTCGTGCACTGCTTAGGGGACATGGCCTGTGACACAGACTTGTCACAGGGCGTGTCAGACCTGAGAGAGCAGTTTTCAGGGAATTTTCTGGTCATTCCTTTTCTTCCTATGGGATCTGATGTCTCAGATTTCTCCTTGCTGTTATAAGGCCGAAAATGCAGAATTAACTCTTCATTCCATCTTCTTCCACTTCTTCTTCTTCTTCTCATTCCAAGAGAGAGAAAGAGAGAAAGGCCAAGGGAAGGAAAGGAGGAAGGAGATCCAGCTGCTGAAGGAGCTATGGAGTGCAGATTGAAGATCTGAGTGTGATTTCGTGAAGGCAAAGTCGAGGCGGTGACTTCTATCCAGCTACTTCATGGCGCCGAAGCGATCTTGAAGGGTAACGATCTCCTTCTTGGACATTGAAATCCTTTCTTTATGCATGTGCGTGCAATCCTCCACCAAGAGGTGGATTTCAGAAGTGATTCCTTGGTTGAGTCTGCATCTAGAGCCGAAATTGTGGAGTATGGCATAGGCATGCTATGTGAAACCCATCTGGATGCGTGGTCTGGATTGGTGATGATCATGGGTAAACCGGAGAAGACTCCGTGGATTTGATGATGTGAAAGGTTTATGCTTTGATTCAAGGGTTGTGTATGGATGAATGAATATTGGTTATGGATGGATGGAGGATTTGAAGAAGCACCTGGTTGTAATGAGAGATCATTGGTAGCATGCTCGGGAATCGAGCACCCGACCTGCTACACCACTACGGTGGGTGATCTTAGAGCAGAGATTGATGGGCGGCAGTGTCCGATAAGCGAGTACCCGGCCTGCTGCACTACAAAGTGTGGGTAGATCCAGATTAGGTTGAGCGATCGATGGGTGGCAGTGTCCGGGGCACGAGCACGGCCTGCCACACTACAGGGTGTGGGTCGATCTACTGAATGTTGCGAGTTAGTACATCTGAGTGGTATGGACGGGATGGCGTCAATAGTGAGATTGGTGGTCTAGGATTGAACCGCCCAACCAACAAGTGAAGTGCCTCGATCGGTGGTGTATGACTGGTATATCTGGTACACCTAGAAGGTGCACTGAATGCACGGAGCGACCGGTGGAGACCGGAATTTGTGATATGGACTGTGATTGATAGATTAATAGAAATGATGATGCATATGCATATAGGGAAGGAACCACTGCCCCGGGTAAGGGGTGGCGTCGTTATAAGTGGTCAGCTAATGCTGACTGTTACTTTGTTTTCTGTTTGGATTGGATGGTGAATTGCAGGTGCTGATGCTTGAATAGTAATGAGCGAAATGGAGGATTACTGCTAAAGGCCCTTGAAGGCCATGCGAAGAAACTTGGTTGGATTTCATGTGTGGTCGGCCAGCGTGCCGATGTACGAAAATGTATTTGTGCAAAGTGAAATATGTAAGGCCTTAAGGCCAGCGTGTGTGAGTTGTATACATTCCTGGTTTTGTTATATATAAATGTGGAGTTTATATAGTAGTGGACATTCTCTGAGTGAGTTCATATTAATTTAAAATGCTGCGCGAGAATGTTTTGAGATAGGATGCGAGTAGATTTTAATTTCCACAAGTAATTCCGCAGCTTGTCTGTGACATATAGCGTGGGGCCCCAGCCGGACCCACCGTTATATGCCATGTGATGAGTGTGGGCGTTACAATGTGAATAACGTTTTAACGGATTGAATTTCGTACTCCAATGCTTAGAGTGTCATCTCCCTACGAGTAGCATTGTGGAAGGGTGTAAGTGCGGTGTTGACCATCACTAGTTGGGATTGCATTGAGATGAGACAAAGTCGGATGGTTGGGCTTGGTCCTCGTGCTTTCTCCGAGGCTCCTTCCATGCCACGGTGATGTGGAATTGCATGCGGTGTGAGTCGACACGTGGTGTCGTAATCCTGGGTTAAGGATAGTGTGGCAGGTCTACGGTCTCACCGATCGTCACACAGATGGGAGTTGACAGTTAGACTTCGGGAGGTTGGGCTTGGTCCTCGTTCTTCTTGTCCCGGGGCTCCTTCCGTGCCAAGTGAACGGTTGAGCTGTGTCCTCGTGCTTTCTTCCGAGGCCCCTTCCAGGTCACACAAGGCCAGTTTGGAGCTGTGTTCTCGGTGCACACCTACCCGAGACCCCCGCTAGGCCATAGTATGCATGTGCTCCGCTGTTGCGTTCTTAGCGTTGAGGCGTATAGATGCTTAGGTGAAGTATTGTGGATACCCGCTAGTAGTGGAGATGCCTGCTCTACTGCCACCGCCTGTCCACGACAGTTGATGCCTGAGAGGTTAGCTACCTGCTCGAATAGTGGGAACTATAGTCTGTGTCAACATAGCAATTGCATGTGCTTGAACATGGGTGAGTCATTGCATAGCATACATACCATTTCATAACATTGCATAACAAGATCCTCATCGTATAAGTTTGTATGGGCACTCCTATATGATGAGTTACATTATGTAAACTGATCCTTAACTTATAAGCTTGTATGAGCATCCTTATAAGTTAAGTTACTTACCTACTGTAGTTACATGTACATGTTGAATTATTATTGCTCAAGTAGAACTGCTAGTTTATAATATTGTTATTCATGTACTATTACCACCTGCTTGTACTTGTTTTACTACTTGTATATATTACCCTTGTTCTTTTCCTCCGCCCGGTGGTGAGGAGTCGCTGGGGGAACAGATGTGAAGCCACTTACTCTTTTTGACTAACAGTTTCTACGTCTTCCTTTTAGGAGGTCTCCCCGCAGGTAGAGCAGCCGCAGACTTTGCAGCAGGATAGTGATGAATTGTAAATATACATATTTTTCTGTACATTAATTTAGTCGTTTTCATTTCTTTTCGTCTTTTTTATATATTTTTGCTTAATAAATTGCTCCTTTTTTGTAAATAATTTTGCTGACTTGCTTTATTTTTATTTTTCAGAAAATATCAAAATCTGCCAAAAATTGTCATGTCACGCCCGTGACACATTGGTCACGCCCGTGACCAGGGCGTGACACGTCAAATTCCAGTCAATCAGCAAATTTTGAAGTACAAAGCCTGACACGCCCGGCGTCACGCCCGTGTCACCCGACACGGGGCGTGACCCAAGCCCGTGTCACTCCACTCGACGAATTCATCTCGACGATCGTCGAGTGTCGACACTAGCTGACACGCCTAGAGTCACGCCCGTGACCTAGGGCGTGACACCTCTTTCCGCTCGACGATTTTCAACTTGACACTTTCAGCTCGACATTCGTCGAGTGTCGACACTAGCCGACACGCCCAGCGTCACGCCCGTGACCTGGGGCGTGACCACTGCGCCTAGCCGACAAGACCTGCCCGAAGACTTTCGGCGCGCACCGCGCCCAGATCCACCTGCTTGACACGCCCAGCGTCACGCCCGTGACCTGGGGCGTGACCACTGCGAGACCGACACGTGTCCAGCCCGAAGTCCACTTTCCCGTCAAATCGCCGGCCGCCTTCGCAAATAGTACTGTCACGCCCCCTGTCACGCCCGTGACCAAGGGCGTGACCCATGTAAATTTTTTCTATAAATTCAGAGCTTCTGCTTAGGATTTCTGTTCCTTTTTTGAACCATTTTGTATAGGAGTTATGCTGCTCGGATGAGTCCAAATGTTATGTAAGGGAAATTTCTCCCCCTCTCCTTTATTTTCATAGCTTTGTAATCTTCGTTTTTAGCATAATAAAATTGTAGATTTTCTCTCTTTTTATGGATTTGGACTTCAACTATGTGGCTACTTTTATGCAATCTTATTTGTTCTTGTTTTAATTTAGTTTTTAGTTTTTTTTAGAATGAGTGTGTGAGTGTATGAGTATAGTTTTCATGTTTTTATGTTTAGTTATTTTTACTTTGTTTTGGTTAACTTAAATTTTTATAGCTTTTATTTCATTCCTATAACCCGTAAAAACGCCTTAAAGTGTCTTTCTTTTTTCTTTAACTTAGCTTTTTCGTTTTAGGTTGTAAAACTTTTTCTTTCTTTTTACTTTATTTACACTTTTTTAGCGTTTTTATCAAGTTATAGGAATGATAATTTAGTAGTTTTAATTTTTCGTGCACTTCGATTTTTCGTTTAAACTTTTGCTCCTTTTATTTTTCTGTCTTCATTTTAATCATTTCTACCGCATTTTAGCGGTAGAAATGTATTCTTTTTTATTTTTCGAGCATTTGCATTTATTTGCAAAACTTTCTTCCCGGTTTATTTTTATTTTTACTTTTTATGCATTTCTACCGCATTCTAGCGGTAGAAATGCAGTTGTTTTCATTTTTAGACAACTTAGTTTTTTTTACATTTTTCTGTACTTGTGCGCATTTATTTCCGCCTACTCGTTAAGAGTTAAATGGCGCTTGCTTATTTTACTTTCTGTAGAGTGCGCGAGTTTGTAATTTTCTTTTTTTCCGCCTACTCACTTGAGTTAAATGGCAGGTCTTTATTTTCCCTACTCATTTGAGTAGGATTTGTGTGTGTGCGTTTTCATTTATGTCGAGAGAGCGTGTGCATGAGTTGCATTTATTTAGTCCTACTCGTTTGAGTAGGACCCGCTTTCTTTCTCCCGCCCACGCATTTGCGCCGGGACTCGCAATTTACAGCTTTCTTTAGTTCTACTCGTTTGGGTAGGACTTGCAATTTTCAGCTTTCCTTTACTGCTTTATTTTACTGCTTTCATTTTATCGCTTTCATTTACTGCTTTCTTTATCGCTTTATTTTCTGCTTTTCCCGCAAGCCGTCCCCATTCCGATGAGTGGCTAATCGTTATTAGCCCTCGGCATCGAAGAGCATTGGGACAGATAAAATAGCTTAAAATAACTAAAGATCTAATTTTTCTAATTAATTAAAAGTACTTAAGGTTTGCCCGGGGTTAACGACGCGTAGGACCACATATCGATATATGGGCCCTATTTCCGTTTTCCATACGCTCGCCGAGAGGCCGTGCGTATGGATAGATCACCCCTTGGCAAAGAGAGTTTCGCACTAACCCTCGAGAGAGGAGGTGCGCCAACTCTACCGGATTGGGTTCCCCACCCAATAGCGGGGTTCTTAGCGTAATGCGAGCGTTAAGAGGAATCCTTCGTCGGACTAACGTTCGGTCGAATAGTCTTAACGTTCAGGTGAGCGATAGTCCTAGAGATAGGTGAGCTCATTTTAGTGGAACCTCCACGGCCAAGTCTCCGCCTTAATTAATTAAAAATTTAGGAGCTCTTTTTATTTAAAGTCTATTTTAGTTCAATTGTTTTTTCGGTGCCATCGAGCTAAGCTCTTCATCGGCACCACCTTCATGCTTTCATTTTCTTTCTGTCTTTTTCTGCATTTTTATTATATATAAAATATAACCCGACAAGTTAATTATCGGTAAAAAAATAGCCCCCTTCAGGGAAGAGTAGAAATAATCGAACCGGCCCCGAGAACAATACGACCTCGATATTCCACCCGGAATATCCTGTACTACTCACGATAGGTGCACTTGCCTGCTTTCGTTAAAACTCGATCTAAACCTTTTTATATCCAAAATAAATAAATATGCGCGCCCCGTTTTCTAAATAAACCACTTCCGCCTTTTTCTCAAATAAAACCGCCGGGTCGCCGCGTGACCGTAAATAATTTTGGAGTTTTAACCATCAAGTTTTTGGCGCCGTTGCCGGGGACATTTTTGGTTTCGTTATTTTGAACCCTGGAAATCTATTAATTTTACCTATATCTATATATATCAAAAATTAAAAATGGCCAACAAAAATATAAAAATAATAATAATAAAAAAAACTATACAAAAAAATTACAAAATTATAAAAAAAAAAATTTTGAAAAACTTATGAAACTAAAAAAATTTTTGCAAAACCTTAAGAACTAAAAAAAACAACTATAAAAATTCAAAAAAAAAACTAAACTAAACTCAAAAAAAAAAAACCTAAACTAAAAATCCAAAAAATGAAAAAAAAAAACTTAACAAAAATATTTTTATTGTCATTATTGTTTTTGAAAAAAACAAAAAACCAAAAAAAAACACTATAAAACAAACAAAAATAAAAAAAAAATTTGAAAAAATGAAAAACTTACCAAAAAAAAATCATAATAATAAATAAAAACCTTATATTTTTATTATTTTTATATAAAAAAACTAAAAACTAAAAAACCTACCTAAAAAAATCATCAACTAAAAAATTAAAAAAACCTACTTAAAAACACCAAAAAATATATAATGTGATATTAATAAATCTATATATATTTTCTTTAACTTCTTTTATTTTAATTTATTTTATTTTCGTTTCATTTTGCTTCGGCACGCTTCCGTTATTGTGCGCGCTAGGGGATCACATATTTATCACGCAGTGGTCGCTAAGGCCTTAGCTACCTTCGACTCCCCCACGCACTTGCCCCCCCTACCGCCTGCAACCCTTTAGCCGAATTTTTCGTTTTTTTTGTTTTTTCTATTATTGTTTTGCTATTCTTTCCTCTTCTAATAATAATGCATGGTTTCGACCTGGGCCTCCCGAACTCGTCTAAGGGAAGCTCCTACCCTCCCTTTTTCTTTTTATACTTATTCTAATTTGTATATTATCTGTTCCGCATACTTAGATTGCAACATTGGGGACAATGTTGTGTTTAAGTATGGGGGTGTTTTCCTATTCTGCACTTTTTATATTCGGTACTTAACAAAAAAAATACAAAAAAATGCAAAAATCAAAAACTTAAAAAAATTTTCATTATTTTAATAATAATTAAAAAAAAACAAAAAAAATTCTCTCTTCCCCCCTCTTCTTCTCTTTTTTGTAAAATCTCGCTTTTTGCTTGCCCGCGACGTTCGACTCATCGAACCAACCATTCAAATAAGAGTCTGTTCGCGGGGCTGCAATCGAGTTTTTACTTTGTCCCTTTTTTGTAAAAATCTCTCTTTCCCCCCTATCTTCTTTATAAATAACACTTCTTTCTCTCCTTTTCTTGTAAATTACTTATCAAAATACACTAAAAATCAAAAAAAATTAGAAATACCAAAAATACCAAAAAAAGATAATAACTCTAAAAATCTTAAAAAGATAATAATTAAAACACAAAAAAAATGATAAAAACTCTAAAAATTCCAAAAAAAATGTTTTGTTAAATTATGTAACAAAATAATTCGAATATATCATATCTTAACCTTTTTTGCTTTCCAAAAATCTAGTTTCGAGTTAATTTATATGCGAATTTTAGTTATTCTTTGCTTATTATTCGTTTATTAATTAAAGTTCGATAGATTTAAGTGTCTGGGGTTAAGATTTAAAGAATCTTTTATGTCTTTTCCTTATAATAGGGAACTTGTTTTTCACCACCACTTCTAATTTTATAAATAAAAGCTCATTTTTTATGTTAGAAAATAACATCCATGGATTTCAATTATTTCTACTTCATGCTTTTAGAAACATTGGAACGTTCATTTTAAAAAGGTTGCTCTCAAAACTTTTTTATTAAAATCTATTTTTCTTTTTGAAAAACTAAACCCACTTCCATTTTTTTTTCATGTCTTACTTGACATGTTTATCTTTATCCCTTAAAAGATCTTATGTCAATGGGAATAAGATTTCATTCCGTAAACATAGGCACCCAATATTTAAAAATATTATATGTTATGAAGTAAGAGGATAAAATTCATTACTCCTACACATATACATTGGGTTATTTATTATGAAGAAAAAAAAATTTATTATGTGTTACGAAAATAAGATTTCATTTTCCTAACTATCAAAAAAGAAAAAAAAATTGGAGGTTCGAGAAAAAATTACCTCACCTCAATATCCAAGCCTTCTTCATAAACCACCAAACCACTTATCTCATTTCAATGATTCTAGACTTAATTTTAAAGTTTTTTGAGAGCATAATTTTTAAATTGCATTATTTCCTTTAACTTCTTTTAAGCTAAAGTTTTTTATATAAATCCAATCCATCTTTGTTAAACTAACAAAAATAAATTTTTGCTTCCTATTTTATTTTATCTAGAAGTCTTTTTGAAACTATTCCTCTATTCATAACATTTCATAAATTAGGATTTAATTCTTTAACCCCGGATGTTTATTTTGATCTTACTTTTAATTAATTCAAGCGTTAGCTAAACTTAGGATTTCTTTTATTCTTTATAAGTTCATCTCCAACTTTTGCTCTGGAATAGCAAAAGGTTAAGTATGGGGGTATTTGATGAATTGTAAATATACCTATTTTTCTGTACATTAATTTTGTCGTTTTCATTTCTTTTCGTCTTTTTTATATATTGTTGCTTAATAAATTGCTCCTTTTTTGTAAATAATTTTGCTGACTTGCTTTATTTTTATTTTTCAGAAAATATCAAAATCTGCCAAAAATTGTCATGTCACGCCCGTGACACATTGGTCACGCCCGTGACCAGGGCGTGACACGTCAAATTCCAGTCAATCAGCAAATTTTGAAGTACAAAGCTTGACACGCCCGGCATCACGCCCGTGTCACCCGACACGGGGCGTGACCCAAGCCCGTGTCACTCCACTCGACGAATTCATCTCGACGATCGTCGAGTGTCGACACTAGCCGACACGCCTAGAGTCACGCCCGTGACCTAGGGCGTGACACCTCTTTCCGCTCGACGATTTTCAACTCGACACTTTCAGCTCGACATTCGTCGAGTGTCGACACTAGCCGACACGCCCAGCGTCACGCCCGTGACCTGGGGCGTGACCACTCCGCCTGGCTGACAAGACCTGCCTGAAGACTTTCGGCGCGCACCGCGCCCAGATCCACCTGCTTGACACGCCCAGCGTCACGCCCGTGACCTGGGGCGTGACCACTGCGAGACCGACACGTGTCCAGTCCGAAGTCCACTTTCCCGTCAAATCGCCGGCCGCCTTCGCAAATAGTACTGTCACGCCCCCTGTCACGCCCGTGACCAAGGGCGTGACCCATGTAAATTTTTTCAATAAATTCAGAGCTTCTGCTTAGGATTTCTGTTCCTTTTTTGAACCATTTTGTATAGGAGTTATGCTGCTCGGATGAGTCCAAATGTTATGTAAGGGAAATTTCTCCCCCTCTCCTTTACTTTCATAGCTTTGTAATCTTCGTTTTTAGCTTAATAAAATTGTAGATTTTCTCTCTTTTTATGGATTTGGACTTCAACTATGTGGCTACTTTTATGCAATCTTATTTGTTCTTGTTTTAATTTAGTTTTTAGCTTTTTTAGAATGAGTGTGTGAGTGTATGAGTATAGTTTTCATGTTTTTATGTTTAGTTATTTTTACTTTGTTTTGGTTAACTTAGATTTTTATAGCTTTTATTTCATTCCTATAACCCGTAAAAACGCCTTAAAGTGTCTTTCTTTTTTCTTTAACTTAGCTTTTTCGTTTTAGGTTGTAAAACTTTTTCTTTCTTTTTACTTTATTTACACTTTTTTAGCGTTTTTATCAAGTTATAGGAATGATAATTTAGTAGTTTTAATTTTTCGTGCACTTCGATTTTTCGTTTAAACTTTTGCTCCTTTTATTTTTCTGTCTTCATTTTAATCATTTCTACCGCATTTTAGCGGTAGAAATGTATTCTTTTTTATTTTTCGAGCATTTGCATTTATTTGCAAAACTTTCTTCCCGGTTTATTTTTATTTTTACTTTTTATGCATTTCTACCGCATTCTAGCGGTAGAAATGCAGTTGTTTTCATTTTTAGATAACTTAGTTTTTTTTTTACATTTTTCCGTACTTGTGGGCATTTATTTCCGCCTACTCGTTAAGAGTTAAATGGCGCTTGCTTATTTTACTTTCTGTAGAGTGCGTGAGTTTGTAATTTTCTTTTTTTCCGCCTACTCACTTGAGTTAAATGGCAGGTCTTTATTTTCCCTACTCATTTGAGTAGGATTTGTGTGTGTGCGTTTTCATTTATGTCGAGAGAGCGTGTGCGTGAGTTGCATTTATTTAGTCCTACTCGTTTGAGTAGGACCCGCTTTCTTTCTCCCGCCCACGCATTTGCGCCGGGACTCGCAATTTACAGCTTTCTTCAGTCCTACTCATTCGGGTAGGACTTGCAATTTTCAGCTTTCCTTTACTGCTTTATTTTACTGCTTTCATTTTATCGCTTTCATTTACTGCTTTCTTTATCGATTTATTTTCTGCTTTTCCCGCAAGCCGTCCCCATTCCGATGAGTGGCTAATCGTTCTTAGCCCTCGGCATCGAAGAGCATTGGGACAGATAAAATAGCTTAAAATAACTAAAGGTCTAATTTTTCTAATTAATTAAAAGTACTTAAGGTTTGCCCGGGGTTAACGACGCGTAGGACCACATATCGATGTGTGGGCCCTATTTCCGTTTTCCATACGCTCGCCGAGAGGCCGTGCGTATGGACAGATCACCCCTTGGCAAAGAGAGTTCCGCACTAACCCTCGAGAGAGGAGGCGCGCCAACTCTACCGGATTGGGTTCCCTACCCAATAGCGGGGTTCTTAGCGTAATGCGGGCGTTAAGAGGAATCCTTCGTCGGACTAACGTTCGGTCGAATAGTCTTAGCGTTCAGGTGAGCGATATTCCTAGAGATAGGTGAGCTCATTTTAGTGGAACCTCCACGGCCAAGTCTCCGCCTTAATTAATTAGAAATTTAGGAGCTCTTTTTATTTAAAGTCTATTTTAGTTCAATTGTTTTTCGGTGCCATCGAGCTAAGCTCTTCATCGGCACCACCTTCATGCTTTCATTTTCTTTCTGTCTTTTTCTGCATTTTTATTATATATAAAATATAACCCGACAAGTTAATTATCGGTCTAATAATAGTCCCCTCCAGGGAAGAGTAGAAATAATCGAACCGGCCCCGAGAACAATACGACCTCGATATTCCACCCGGAATATCCTGTACTACTCACGATAGGTGCACTTGCCTCCTTTCGTTAAAACTCGATCTAAACCTTTTTATATCCAAAATAAATAAATACGCGCGCCCCGTTTTCTAAATAAACCACTTCCGCCTTTTTCTCAAATAAAACCGCCGGGTCGCCGCGTGACCGTAAATAATTTTGGAGTTTTAACCATCAGACAGCCAGGCTAGGATGACCGGGCCTGATGTGATGGTGCCATCGCAACCGTAGGTTACGGATGTGAGTTTTGAGCGACTTTGTTGTAGGCCTTTTGGGCTATTATTAGTTGTACTCTGATATTGTAGAAGTATGTTTTGGCTTCTCTATTTTGATGTACTTTGGACTCGTATACTTGGTGTGGATTTGACTTCTCTCTTTACTATAGTTTGTTTGGGTTGGCATATGTATGTTGATATTGATTGTAGCAGGAGGAATAGGCGTCTTGTGGTACAGGTTAGCCCGTGCGCTAATGCTACACAAGGCGGCTGTTATGGGCATAAGGCCCCCTTCGTGTCGTGTTTTGGGATCTGGGAGGGGGGGTCTCCCAAATTGTATCATTTTGCCACGATCCTCAACCAAAGAAGTCATTCAACAATGGTACCACCCCCATTCGATTAGTCAGTTTGGGGACAAACTGACTTAGCGGAAGCAGTGGTGTGCCCATATGTAATTCACATTAAGTTTGTCCAACTTTGACCTTAGGATTAGCCAACCTGACCAAACGTTTGTGTTTTACGTGTAGATTCCAGTGCACGCTGAGCCGATGGGGGGTACTCCTGCCCCTTCCATACCCACTCAGTTCCAACAATCCGAGTTGGGGCAGATGCTTGCCGCCATCCTGGATGCCTTCAGGGCGCAGCAGCCTCCGGTACAATAACATGCTCCGGGCTCTAACTGGTTGAGCACCTTTAGGGCCCTCTCCCCTCCCGCATACCTCGGGATGGAGTCGGCCGTACATACGGAGGAATGGATTGATACAGTGCAGAAGTTGCTGGCGAGGATCCGTTGCCCAGCCAACATGGATGTGACATTGGCGGTGTCCGTCTTGGAACTAGATGCTAAGAGGTGGTGGAAGTCCCTCATGGGCTCCACCTTCCAAGGCCGGGTGTATACGGAGATAAGTTGGAGCGAGTTCTCGGATGTCTTCTTGGAGCACTTCATTCCCACATCCGCTCGAAATGAACTCGAAGAGAGGTTTATTCTACTGAAGAAAGGATCAAAATCAGTTACGGAATATCCGCAAGAATTTCAGCACCTCGCGAGGTTTGCGGCTTCTTATGATTTGGATGATAGAGGATATGCCAAGCGTTTCCACAAGGGGCTACGAGATCCACTAAAGCAGGACCTTTTGTTTTTTGTGGATTCCAGTTTGGCGGAGATTATCGACATGGCGAAGAGATTGGAGGTGGATCACTTGAGTAGTGGTAAGAGACCTGCGGAGGGCGTGATAGAAGTTGGCCCAAGCTATAGAAGAAGGCGGGACTTTAGAGGAGGAAGAGGACATCAAAGAGGTGGAGGACGTTTCCACCGAGATTTTAGAGTGGAGCATCCAGTTCCGCAGCCGCCTGCGTTGCCTCCACCGCCTCAGCCTCAACAATTTCAGCAACCTGAAGGGCGTTGTGGGCTGGTGTGTTTTGAATGAAACCAGCCGGGCCACATTCGACGTTTCTGCCCGCGGTTGTTTAGTAATGTCCCTCCTGCTCTCCCTCCGGCAGCTGAGCGGGGGTATGGTTATATGCGTGGTCGAGGACGAGGACCGCGAGGAGGAAACCCCGGCCCTGCTTTGGATCAAGTGTACGCGCTGGACATGGCGCAAGAATGGAATCCCCAAGATGTGATTGCAGTTATGATTTAAGTAATTATCACGTTTTCATTGTTTAACTTAAAGTTTCTTGAGACATACTAGACACCTAGCAATAAGTTTTGGTTATTGGTACTTAGGCACCGTGATAGTTGGCGGGAAGACGGCCTATGTGTTGTTCGATACCGGTGCCTCACACTCCTTTGTGTCTGAGAACTTCATGAAGGACATGGATGGCATACAATACTTTACTGGTATAGCCCGTCGAGTGCACCTACCGGACGGCTCGTAGATGATTGCAACCACTAAGTGCGAGTTCGAGATATTCATTGGGGGAAAAGCCTTTGATATGCCTGCCACGGTCTTGAGAATGCCGGAGTTTGACATCATTTTTCGCATGACGTGGTTGGATTGGCACTTTGTAAGGATTGACTGTGCAGAGAAACGAATCTACTTGAGACATGGAGACACCGACGTCATCTTCCAAGGTATTAGCTTCGCACCTCGTATGTTGTTATCTTCAGTTCAGGCAGTAAAAGCCCATATGAAGGGGGATGAAGTCTTCATGATTTGTTTTGAGTTGAAGGAGATGGCGTTGGATATGAAAGATGTACGGGTAGTGCGTGATTTTCTCGAGGTATTTCCTGAGAAACTGCCAGGATTACCCCCATATAGAGAAGTTGATTTTCAAATTAATCTAGTACTAGGTGCCAATCCTGTATCCAAGGCCCCTTACCGAATGGCCCCGAAGGAACTCGCGAAGTTTAGAGTTCAACTGCAAGAACTGGTGAACTCGGGGTTCGTTCGCCCAAGTTCGTCACCCTGGGGAGCCCCTATATTGTTCGTGAAGAAGAAGGATGAAACCCTGTGTTTGTGCATAGACTATCGGGAACTCAATCAGCTGGTGGTGCGGAACACTTATTCGCTACCTCAGATCGACGAGTTGTTCGATCAACTAGTGGGAGCACATTGGTTTTCTAAGTTGGATTTACGCTCAAGGTATTATCAGTTGAGAATACAAGAAGGGGACATCCATAAAAGGCCTTTAGTTCAAGATATGGGTTGTACGAGTTCACTGTAATGACGTTTGGGCTCACAAATGCCACTTCGGCTTTCATGAGTCTGATGAACAAGGTATTTGAACCGTATTTGGACATCTTCATCATTGTTTTCATTGACGACATCTTGGTCAACTCAAAGACGGAGGAGGAGCACGTCAAGAACCTGACCTTGGTATTAAAGAAATTGATGGAGCATGCCTTTTTCGCCAAGTTCAGCAAGTGTGAATTCTGACTTAAAGAGGTTGCTTTCTTGGGACATATGATCAGTGGAGTAGGGCTAGCAGTGGATCCAGCCAAGGTGCGTGTCGTGAAGGAGTGGTCACCCTTGAAGTCAGCGGCCGATGTGTGTAGCTTCCTTAGACTTGTCGGGTACTACCGCAAGTTCGTGAAAGGATTCTCCAAGATTGCCCTCCCTCTTACTTCATTGATGGAGAAAGGTGTGACATTTGAGTGGACACCCCAATGTGAAGCGGTGTTCCAGGAGCTAAAGGATAGACTTACCTCCGCCCCCATACTTGCACTTCTGTCTGGGAAGGAAGAATTTCAAGTTTACACTGACGCATCATATCATGGGATGGGAGCGGTATTGATGCAACACGGGCACGTGATTGCTTATGCTTCAAGACAACTGAAGAAGCATGAAATCAATTACCCAGTTCACGATTTGGAGCTGGGAGAAGTGGTGTTCGCCTTGAATGTTTGGAGGCATTATCTATATGGTGTCCACCGTGAAATCTTTTCAGACCACAAAAACTTGAAGTACGTTCATACTCAGATGGAGTTGAACTTGAGACAACGCCGATGGTTAGAATTTCTATGCAACTATGAGTTCACCATGAACTACAACCCCAGAAAAGCAAACTCGATAGCCAATGCGTTGAGTAGAAAAGTACCAAGCTCTAGCCCAGAGTCTCGGTTGATGAGTATGGAGTTGGCTCGGATGATTGAGTACATGGATATTACTTTGATATTTAAGGCTCCATCGGCAGAGTATACAGAGTACTTGACAAGCATGAGCATAGTTTGTTATATCCGGGACCGAATCAGAGTGGAGCAAGGAATGGATGCGCCTCTGGCCCCGGCAATCAAGTCGATCGTAGATGAGACTACCGACGAGTATACACTAAAAGACGACCTCGTTTATTTCCGCGGTCGGCTCTACATTCCCAAAGGCGGTAAAATCCGGGAGGATATATTGAGAGAGGCACATTGCTCTCAGTATTCTGTGTACCCGGGTATTGCCAAGATGTATGTCGGCTTACAGAAGACCATGTGTTGGTCGGGAATGAAGAAGGATGTTCGATATTTTGTTACACATTGCAAAGCTTGTCAAAGGGTGAAGACAGAATGCAAGAGTCCCGGTGGTTTTCTACAAACATTGCCCATCCCCGAGTTGAAGTTTCAGGATGTCTCCATGGACTTCATCCATGGGTTACCTCGCTCACACTACGAGAATGATTCGGTGAGGGTGATAGTTGATCAGCTAACGAAAGTAGCCCGGTTTATCCCTATGAAGAAAGAAGCTCATGTGGATATCTTAGTACGCCTTTTGTGGAGCAATTCGTACGGTATCATGGCGTGCCTAAGACGATCATGTCTGATCGTGATGGTCGGTTTACCTCCAAGGAGTGGAAAGCGGTTTAGGCATATTTGGGTTCGCGCCTTACCTTTAGCACCGTGTTTCATCCTCAGACGGATGGGAAATCTGAAAGGACCATCGGGACATTGGAAGATTTGTTGAGATTATGTGTGTTGGATAGAGCAGAGCCGTGGGAAAGGCTCTTATCATTGGTAGAATTCTCCTACAACAACAGCCACTAGGATAGCATCGACATGGCTCCTCATGAAGCTCTTTATGGAAGGAGGTGTAGAACCCCCTTGTCTTGGGTGCAAGATGAAGACGCGAAGGCTTTGGTTGTTGAATATATTGTTGATACCGATGCGGCGGTTAGACTGATACAGGATCGCATGTTGGAGGCTCAAAGTCGGCAGGCGAAGTATTATAATGCAAGGCACTAGATGGTGGAGTTTCAAGTGGGTGATAAGGTGTTCCTGAAAATCTGTCCAATGCATGGAGTGTCACATGTGCGTGGTGTGAAAAAGCTTAGCCCAAGGTATGTTGGGCCTTATACTATATTGGAAAGGATTGGCCCGTTGGCCTATCGGTTGGAGTTACTGTCCGAGCTAGAGAACATCCACGACGTGTTCCATGTGTCGTCGCTTCGGAAGGCACTATTGCAGCCCGATCAATATATCCCCATAACTGATGGTGTTGTGCCGTCTGACAGGTCTGTGCGACTAGAGCCGGTGCGGATCGTAGATAACGAGACAAGAATGTTGCGCCAGAAAAGTGTTCCCTTGGTGAAGGTGATATGGTCTAAACATGGGAAGGAGGAATATACATGGGAGCCGATGAATTTGATGCAAAAATGCTATCCGGAGTTATTTGCTCAATGCAATTTTATTTAAAAGTATATTATATTTTTTGTTATGCTTTTCTCCCCATAACATAAGCCTGATTTCAGGGACAAAATCTTTTATTTTGTTTATAGGATTTGTAATGTCCCGAATCGCACTAGTCCACTCGTGCGTGTTTTTGAGTCAGGAGAGCTTACTTGGGTTCAGGGGGAGTGCTGATAACTGGGCAGCACATGTGAAAAGGAGGAGAAATCAGTCAAGCATAGGACACGGGTAGAGACACGGGTGTGTCCCTACCCGTGTGGGAGTGGCCAGCTCTCGAGTCGATGACTTGAGTATGTCCAGAGAAGGACACAGGTAGTGACATGGTCGTGTCACTACCCTGTGAAGTGACACGGGTAGAGACACGGGCGTGTCCCTACACATGTGTGTGTGTGTGTGTGTTGAGTTGAACCTGATAAGATTTGCAGAGATCGATGAGGTGTGTCGAGATCGACGAAGTGTATGACATGGATAGTGACACGGGCATGTACCTACCCGTGTGTGTGTCGAGTTAAACTCGACAGATCATGTCGAGATCAACGAAGTGTGTCGAGATCGACAAAATGTATGACAAGGGTAGATACACGGGCGTGTCCCTACCCGTGTGTCGTTGTGTCGATTTGAACTCGACGAGGTGTGTCGAGATCGATAAAGTGTATCGAGATCGACGAAATTTATGACACGGGTAGCGACACAGGCGTGTCCCTACCCATGTGTGTGTCGAGTTGAACTCGATAGAGCTTGTCGAGATCGACGAAGTGTGTCGAGATCGACGAAATGTATGACACTGGTAGAGACACGGACGTGTCCTTACCCGTGTGTCGTTGTGTCGAGTTGAGTTCGTCGAAATGTATCCAGAGAAGGACACGGCCAGGGAACACGGGTGTGTCATGTGGACACGGGTCGGGTCACGGGCATGCCCTTACCCGTGTCGAGTATTGAACCGACACTAAAACCGTCGTTGACGCTTTGCCCAAGAAGGACGTGGGCGTGTCCCTACCCGTGTCACTTTTCATATATAAGGGTTATGAAAACCCTAGCCATTTTCACTCCTCATTCCAACCATTTTTCCTGAGAGAAACTTCTGTAGAGAGGGAAAACTATAGGAGCAAGTCTTGGAGTAGAAGATCCGCCGCCGCCGTGAAGGAGAAGATGCCGCCGAGAAGAGTTACACGATCCTTGGCCGGAAAAAGTAGAAACATCGTAAATGGGGTGAGCTTCTTCCCCTCTTCCTTGGTGCTAGATCTGTAGATATCTAGGTGAAATGTCGACTCAAAAGAGTCTAGACTAGCGAGATGGTGATTTCTCTAGGAAGAGTCCGTTCTAGGGCTTGTGCTCAAATGCTAGTTGTGTGTTCAACCTCTCCAAACTTCTATGTGAAGATGGGTGATGGTTTCGTGAAGAATCATGGCCTCATGAGGGTGAATCATAGAGGAGGAATTTCTGGTGTGATTTTGGAAGACCGACTTGAGGAGGAAGATGAACCGATGTCTTTCATTCCACTTTAAGATGCGCGCAGAATCTATGTTCCTCACGCAGCGATCTTCTTGGCCATTTTCAGGTGTGATATGGCCAGATCATGGCTTTCGACTAAACATAAAAGTTTAAGCCCTTGAAAATACCTTTCCAACGAGTGGTTGCACGACTTCAGGGGAAGTGTGTAACCACAGGAAAGTCTGAATGCAAATGACATCCGATAAACCCTGCATGCAGAAATTGTGTTCTGTACGCAACGGAATTTGAAGCTGATTTCAAGTATGATACTATTGAATCTGGGCCATGGTCTGAACATGAAAGTTGTGACCCTTGGAAATACCTTTCCATCGAGGATTTAGATGACTTCACCAAATTCCTGTAGCCTTGGGAATCGCCGATCGAAGTTGCTGTCCAGATTTATTCTGCACTTAAATTCTGGGATTGGTATAACATGGATTTGGATTCGTGGATTCAATGTTGCAATTAACTTGTGGTTTAGGTGAACTCTTTTATGATATTCATCTTAGTTCTATAATTGATGAAGTCTAATAATTGGAGCTCATGAAAGTGATTTGTGAAGCAAAGCATACTTAAACGAAATGATTTGAAAGAAATTGGTAGATTAATATAAATGTGCATCATGTTTATAATGTGTTGAAATCATTTGGAATGGCATGTAGGAGGATAATATATGATCATGTGAATACTATTTAACGGATTGAATTTAGTAGTCCAATGCTTAGAGTGTCATCTCCCTACGGGTATCATTGTGGAATGGTATAATTGCGGTGTTGACCTTCACTAGTTGGGATTGCGTTGAGATGAGACAAAGTCGGATGGTTGGGCTTATTACTCGTGCTTTCTCCGAGGCTCCTTCCATGCCATAGTGATATGGAATTGCATGTATTGTGAGTCAACACGTGGTGTCGTAATCCTGGGTTAAGTATAGTGTGGCAGGTCTACGGGCTCGCCGATCGTCACACCGACGAGAGTTGACAGTTAGACTTTGGGCGGTTGGGCTTGGTCATCGGTTTTCTTGTCCCGGGGCTCCTTCTGAGCCAAGTGAACGGTTTGGCTTTGTCCTCATGCTTTCTTCCGAGGCCCCTTTCGGGTCACACAAGGCCAGTTCGGGGCTGTGTTCTCGGTGCAAACCTACCCAAGAACCCTGCTGGGCCATAGTACGTATGGGCTTCGCTATTGTGTTCTTAGCGTTGAGGCTTACGGAGGCCAAGGTGAAGTAGTGTGGATACCCGCCTAGTAGTAGAGATGCCCGCTCTAGTGTCATCGCCGGGCCACGGCAGTTGATGCCTGAGAGGTTAGCTACCTACTCAAATAGTGGGAACTATAGTCTGTGTCGACATAGCAATTGCTTGTGCTTGAACATGGGTGAGTCATTGCATAGCATACATACCATTTCATAACATTGCACAACAAGATCCTCATTGTATAAGTTTGTATGGGCACTCCAATACGATGCGTTACTCAATGTAAACTGATCCTTAACTTATAAGCTTGTATGGGCATCCTTATAAGTAAAGTTACTTACCTGTTGTAGTTACATGTACTTGTTGAATTACTATTGCTCAAATACAACTGCTAGTTTATAATGTTGTTATTCATGTACTTTTACCACCTACTTGTACCTGTTTTACTACTTGTATATATTACCCTTGTTCCTTTCCTTCGCCCGGTGCCGAGGAGTCACCGGGGGAGCGAATGTGAAGCCACTTAGTCTTTTCGACTAACGGTTGCTACGTCTTCCTTTTAGGAGGTCTCTCCGTAGGTAGAGCAGCCACATACTTTATAGCAGGACAGCCAGGCTAGGACGATCGGGCCTGATATGACGGTGCCGTCGCTACCGTCGGTTACGGATGTGAGTGTTGAGAGACTCTATCGTAGCCCTTTTGGGCAATTATTAGATGTACTATGATATTGTAGAAGCATGTTTTGGCTTCTCTATTTTGATGTACTTTGGACTCTTATACTCTGTGTGGATTTTACTTCTCTCCTTACTATAGTTTGTTTCGGTTGGCAAATGTATGTTGATATTAATTGTAGCCGGCGGAATAGGCATCCTTTCGTATAGGTTAGCCCGTGCGCTAGTGCTACTGCAAGGCGGCTGTTCTGGCCATAAGACCCCCTTCATGCTGTTTTTTGGATCCGGGAGGTGGGGTCTCAAATATAGCATATACAACCAAATACTTTAGAATAGTTTATTTTAGGTTTCATCACTTTAAGTAATTCATAGGGAGTCTTACCCTTAAGTTTTTGTATTAGACTTCTATTCAGAACATAATTTGTTGTACTAACTGCCTCTGCCTAAAAGGATAGGGGCAAGTAAGCATCTGTAAGTAATGTCCCTATAGATTGAATTAGGGTTCTATTTTTCCTTTCTGCTACCCCATTTTGTTGAGGAGTTCTACAAGCAGAGAAACAATGTCTGATACCTTCCTTCTCATAGAATTCTTGCATGATAAGAGATTCAAATTCGCTATCATGATCACTTCTTATCAATGCAACCTGAGTAGAATACTCAATCTGTATGCTCTTAGGAAATTCTATAAGAACTTTAGAGTTCTCAGACTTGTTTCTCAGAAAAAACACCCAAGTGAATCTAGAGAAATCATCTATAATAACTAAAGTGTAAGATTTCTCTCCCAGAATTTGTACAGCAATGGGTCCAAAAATATCCATGTGTAGCAAATACAAGATTCTGGGTGAGTCACTTTTGTTAATGGATTTAAAACTATTTTTAGTTTGCTTGACAAACTAACAAGCCCTGCAGAGTCATTCCATCTTATAGGGGTCAGAAGGTAGTCCTCTAACAAGGTTGTCCTTAGATAATTTAGTTATATTCCTAAAGTTTACATGACCTAATCTCTTATGCCATAATTAATTAGAATTACTAATCTGATTAAATAAGCAAATCTTTGAACTAGCTGAATTGAAATTAACTAAGTATAAGTTACCTTATCTAATACCAGTTAAAACAATTTTATTTTTGTCACAGATAATAGAGCATAAGGATTTGTTAAATGATACCTGATAACCTTCATCACATAACTGACTTATGTAGATGTTATTATTCTTCAAACCATTCACATAAGCAACTTTCTTGAATGTCACTGCTCCAAACTTGACATTTTCATAGCCTTCAGTTTGTCCATAATTGGAGTCACCAAAAATCACTTTGGGTCCAAACTTTGCCTTGAAATCACTGAGGTTGGGCTTTGAACGTGTCATATGTTTTGAGCAACCACTATCCAATTACCACTATTGCTCTGTGGTATGATAGTTCTTTATCTACAAGAAAATAAGTTTAGTGTTTTTGACTCAGGTTACCTTGGGTCCTTGATTTCTTTCATAAGAGTAACTAGAAATATAAGAATAATCTGGTTGATCCTTATAGCCTAATGGGTGATATTTTTTAGATGGAATTATCCATTGGTTAAAAGGACTAATAAAAGATTTAGGTTTATTAAAATTTCTAAAAGAATTTATGTTTCTGTTATAATATTCTTGTTTCGACGAACTCTAGTAAGTTCGTCGATCTGAGTTTGACGAATAGGGATGAGTTTGTCAAACTCCGCTCAGAGAATGAAGGTATTCATTTTCTATGCCCCAATTTTGTCGATCGCGGTTCGGCAGCCCATATTGATTTCATCGATTGCAATTAGGGGAATAGTTATAAATAGAATTTGTTTTCATAGTTGGTCGATATGAGTTCGACGAACCATGTACATTTCGTCGATCTTGGTTCGACGAAAAATGTTGAACATTATTTTTATTAAAATATCTCTTTTTTCCTTTTCTTTTATTGATTTTTGTATGAAATTTCTGTTTCATTATTCCTAACTTTTACCTTATCTTTCCCTTTAGCAAAAACAAATTTTATGGGGGTAGATAATATATTTTTCTGCAAAATAGGAGGCTAACTTGATGAAGCTCCAAACCCAGTTTGGCATTAACTAAGCTTGTGATGTCCATCAATTTGATGCTTCTCCCATGAAGGGATTCTTCAAATTACTTAGCCTCATTTAATTTGGTTTCTAAGGAAAGTATTTGTTTATTAGTTGTTTTTAGATCTTACTTAAGTATTAAATTTTTTGAAGAGATATTTTTAAAATCAATCAATTTTTCTCTAAGAAGCTTGATTTCCTTTTCAAATTTAATTAGATCTATACATAATAATTTAAATTCTGTTCTAACTTGTTCTGAGGTAAAATCAAAGGAAGAGATTACCTGATCCTCTTTTGGTTAACGTAATCCGTAAGATTAACTGGAATACAATAGTATTTAGAAATACTCTAGGATTACATTTGCACTCACACTCCCCAGTGCTATGGGAATTAGGTTGGGTTTCATGAGCTGCAGGCTCTGTGGTTTGGTGATGGGCAGGTTAGCCCGGCGGGCCGACGACTCGGTAGATATTTGAGTCGGACGGGTTAGTCCGGGGAGCTTTGGCTCAGTAGGTATTTGTGATGGACGGGATAGTCCGGGGAGCTTTGTCTCGGTGGCAAATACATTAATGTTTCATGTGTATAAGTACAAGGTGGTTGGTCTTCGGTATTGGAGGGTCGTCGCACCGACACCAATATATAACTCGGCAAGTGTGGTTTTGTAGTTAGCCAAATAAAGTCCGGTGCGCCAGCCGGCAAGAGTACGTAGGAGCTCCACTTAGTGCACCAGCGTTGATGCATATGATATTTCTGACTGGTAGAGCTGATACCAGTTTAGATGTGGGCGAGACTCAACCCACCGCTTTCGTTTGCCACTATGGAGGTATCCTAGGAGGTTAGGATCCAGAAAGGGGAACTAAAGGTTTATATGCATAGATTCAGGTGTGAGAGTTGCACTTGCATGTTCATACAATAGCATACTTACACGACATAGCATAATGATTGCATATAACCCTTGACACCTATTATATAAATTGGTATGAGACTCTTCATAAAATAGGCCTTGCAAAATGACCCCGTGTTCTACATGTTTGTATGGGCATTCCTATATGTCATGGTTACTTAGTATACCTTATTGTACTTTAATTGCTCACCTTTGTTCATGTGTACTCTCTTACTACTTACATACTATTGCTTTTTATACTTGTTGTGATTATTTACATCAGGATAGACTAGTTCCGCCATCACCTGCTTACTCTTGTTACTTTCCACCTTAAATACCTTCCCTTTCCTCCTCCCCGCTCGGTGCCTAGGAGCCTTGGGGGAGGGGTGGGGAATTATATAACTTAGTATTTTAGACTAACGGTCGTTGACCAAATCATTTTGGGGATCATGGAGCCGAACCAAGAGATGCAACCCCAGATGTCATTACGCTTTGAGATGGGACAGTCTAGCATGGGAGTTCAGGCAGCAGGGACAGTGAGTCCCGGTCATAAAGTACTTATTATAGATTTTCTTCCTCGTTGAGTGACTTATATTGAGGATCCTGATGTATCGGGCAGGAGCACCTTTTATTAGTACTTGATTTATTTATAATGTGTACTCTCCCTTCGTGGAGATTTATTTATATTCTTGTGATTTATGTGGACCAGCATTTGAGTTTCTTTTACTATTGTACTTACTCTTCTCTTCTGCAATCGGTATGTCCTGTAACACCTCCATCCGAAATATGAGATATAACAGAAGGTTCGGTCGGTGCGCCGCACCATATTCCACAGATAGTCAGCGGAGTTACATTTTAATACCAAATTACTATGAAATAATATTGAAACCTAACACAGAGCAATCTAGTGAAAGATTTTAAAATAATTTAGAAGAACCCATAAACATAACATGAATGTACACTACACCCACAGCAGGAATGAAATAACATACACAAAAGTCTTGGCCTTATGGCCTTACAACATTCAACTTGAATTAAAGTGTTTTACATACATCGACTCGCAGGCTGACCATTCATGAGTACCAAAAAAAAAATACTTTGCCTTGGCCTTCAAGGGCCAGCACAACAACAACGGCTTCATCCTGCTATTTTCCACTTGGCTCACATGTTACTGCATAAGAAAAATCCACCTCACGGTGGCAAAACAAAGCAACGGTCAGTTAAAGCTGACCAAATTATAACGACCGCACCCATTACTCAGGGCGACGGTGCTCCTTCCCTGTAATTGTATTTGCAAAAACCAACATAGAAATGAAAGTGCAATTTAAGCACACTTCACCATAGGCGTAGGCACGAACGGCCACACACCCCGTGCTCTCATGGCACATTCTCAGTGAATCTAGTAAAATCTGAGGCTTCACAACTGACCCCAGGATGGCAAACATCATGAGCATTACAGTCTTTCCGGCCAAAGCCTAAGACTCGCCCTCTATGCCAATGGGAAGTGCCACGCACTTTAGGTCTCTATAACCAAACCATATAGAGTTGGTATGATTCCAATCACCGTTGCTCACACCGCCATGTCAATTTTAGCCGTCGGCGCAGGTCAAGCTTCCCCGAGTTCCAACATATCGATGATACAATAGTATTTAACCCGGTTATGCATAAGGTCGGCTCTCAGGCCACCAAGCTGGCCTCGCAGAGCACGCGGCCCCACACACTGGCCCCCATTACTCCGCGAGACAGGCCTCACAATAGATCTTTTGCAGAGCTACCACCGACGGTAACACTACCGCCACGCTGTAACTGGTAGAAATGCGTTTCTGCCCAGTTTTCTGGGTGTTCCTTGTGCTTAGTCTCTGAAGTTCCCTACTGCAGTCTACCGCATAGAAACCCGAAAAACAAACAACACAGAAACTTCTCCGGCAATACATGCATAATGAAACATCATCAATCCAGACCAACCCGTCCGGATGGGCATCACACACCATGCCTATGTACGTACTTCGATTCCGAATTCTAAATGCAAAACTATGGGGATAATCCATATCTAGCCGAAGGAATACCTCACGCTCACCGCACACTCGCGGGAGAGGGTTTCCTAAGCAAAAGGAAGAGGACTTCACATCTCCAAGTAGAGAATCGTTACCATTTACGATTTCTTTGGTGCCATGCCCAAGATCTAGACGGATGGACGCGACCGTAACGACCTTGCCTCCGCAAATCTGGACTCGGCTTCCGAATCAGAGCATCAGAATTCCAATAGCGGAGGGATCTCTTCCTTCTTCCTTTTACACTATCCCTTCTCTCTAGAACTTAGAAAGAGAGAGCCAATAGAGAAATGAGTTGGGAAAACTTAACTCTCGGCCATATACCCGCAGAGGCACGCACCAGCCATCGGATCTCCAAGTAAAACCAGTGGACCATCAAGATTCTCCAAGAATTCAGTTTACGAGAGCTACCGCCGCACGATAGGGTGTTACTGCCGTGAGGTAGCTCAATCATTCGGCTTCTCGAGGACGCCATCGCTCAGAAATCCATTTGGGCGCTGACACGTGGACACATAAAACTGCTATACTACCGCATGCGGTAAGGTTAACGTCGTGCGGTTACTACCCGAGAGCTCTGTCAAATAAATCGTCAAGCTACCACCCCGCGCTACCGCTATCGCCGCGCGCTAGCGGTTCTTGATAATGTTGAGCGCTGAGGGCCTCGACCTAATCATCGAGCATACTACCGCCGTATGGTATACAATACCGCCCGGCGCTTGCATGCGCTAAGATTCTGAGAGCATCGAGAGCGCTGAGAATACTTAGCTACCGCTAGCGGAAGCTCTACCGCCAAGAGGTACATTCCAGAAGAGTGTTTCCAAATCCTGGGGCATTACATGGCTGGAAAGATCGGCGTTTTGTGGTGATGACCTTCTCGAGCGTGTTGGTGTCACCGCAAAGTGGCGATTCTGGGCATAAGACCATGTTGGTTTAAAAGAATAAAAAAAAGGGTCTTACAAACTGGTATCAGAGGGAAACCTCGATCGAAAGAGTAGAAGTCCACTAACCCTGGGTCACTCCCGCTCAAGTTTATTTTGGGGACAAACTAAGCAGCGGAAGCATGGTGGGCCCGTATCGATGGTCAGATAGGAATTCATGTTCGGAAGAGACCAAATTTTGGATTGGGAACATTTTGTTCCTGATAAGGTTGTCATAAATGTTTCTTAGAGTGTTTAAAGTATGTGGTATATCGACAAGTTTCCGGATGGAACCCCAAATCTAGGGGTTGATGCCCTAGGGATTGTGCACCCAGCTAGGACAGATATAATATGTAATATCAAAGATACTTAACCCAATATAGGTAGTGGCTTATCTTTTAATTATTTGGGGCTTGCCTTTTGTTTATTGAGAAAATTAGTTATTGACTTTGGTTTCCTTAGACAAAAATTAGAAGATGTATTGTCCCAAACAAAGTGAGATTGAAGTTGATCTTATTCAACACTATTCTGGCAAAGATAAGGTTTTGTGAAAGCGTGTTTGGAATGATGATATGTAGCATTACCAGGACAATGACATGGAAATAAGGAGGAGTAATTACGAGATTTAACTATTACAAGATATTACGTGAAACTAGATAATGGGAAACAAGATTAAGGATATCTGAGAAGATAAGATTAAATTTCTATGTTGTAACATCAGAAGTATGATGACTTTAGGAAACTACAATAAGTTAGCACACAATATATTGAAGGACGTAGACCATAGATATGACTCGTAAAGTTTAATTGATTGATTACTCGGGCGTACTCGAAGGAATAAGAACCTAATCGTGTAGAGAATGTTTATAGAGTCGATGTCTAAACTCACAAACAAGAACTCAAATCACCGGAAGAAATTGTGTTTATCAGAACCTATATTTCTCCGGAATAAAGAAAGACGTCATGGATTTTGTGACGCACGGTGAGGTTTATCAGATGGAGAATGTCAAGATCTCAAGACAATCAAGTTGGAGAGGATGGATAGTATATGTACAAGGAAAGAAGATCAGTCTAGGCTTATATGGGCTCTTGGTCGATATTCAACAGAACTCTCCACCCTCAGACGGACGGGCAGACGTAGCGTACCACCCTTTAACCGAAGGATCTTTTACGCTTATACATTATGGACCTCAGAGAGTCATGGGAGAGAATTTTGCCACTGATGAAGCTCTCTTTTAAGAAGTCATCAATACAGCATAGGCATGTCCCTCAAGAGGCATTATATGGATGAAGGTATAAGACTCTACTGTATAGTACCTAGGATGAGGATCCAAAGGCACTCGGCTTGAAATTTGTGGAGGACACAAATACCCAGGTATGACTGATTCGAGATAGGATGCTAGAGGCCCAGAGCAGACCGGCCAAATATTACGATGCGTGACATTGCTAAGTATAGTCTCAAGATGGAGACCATGAGTTCATGAGGATACATCCGATTCATGGAGTGTCTTGGTTATGCGGGCAAAAGATGCTCAGTCCGAGGAATATGGGGCCCTATAGGATTTTGGGGTGGATCATCTCTTAAGCTTACATATTGGAGCTACCGTAGGAGTTAGCGGGTTTGCACGACGTGTTCCACGTCTCCTATCTTAGGAAGGCTCTCCTACGGCTGGAGCAGTAGATTACTAGTATATATGGCTCGACAGCTTCTGATCGATCGGTCCGCATAGAGCCGGTCAGGATAGATGATACGATAGTGCGAGTCTTGCGGTGCAAGAAGGTTCCGGTGGTCAAGATCATGAGGTCAAATCATGATAGGAGGAGCATACCAAGGAGCCACTAGATCTGAGGTAGCGAAAGTACCTGGTGCTCTTTGCATCTGGTATATATTCAATTTATGAGTGTTGTTACATTCAATTACTCTCAGAAGAAACCCCGCACGCCTAACCTGTAAGACCCCCTTTTTTGTTTTTAAAATCCCAGGGTCTTATGCCCAGAACCACCGTTTTGCGGAGGCCCCGACTCTCGGGAAGGCCGCCACTACAAAACGTCGATTCTGTCATCCTTTTCGATCAACAAGAGAGAGCAGTATAATATAGTTTGGGATAAAACTAAGTCCACATCACATGTATTAAATGTAAATGAAATCACATAGAGTCCACAAATAGAAAAGAGAGTGTACTGCAAGTTAACAAAACGGAAATATAAACGGGCTTAAGCCCGGTACATCAGATCCTCACTACAATCTCTCGCGAAAGCTATAAAAGGCTATCACTCACGGAGCTGGTTGCTGGTGCTCCGGTACTAGATAGGCCCACCTCCATGCGCACCGTACTCCGCTAGTGCTGGTTCCTGAGCTGCTGGTCCCTGTCTCCCATCCGGAGCCCCTATAATGTTGTGGTCCGAAAACCATTAGTCAGAAATACTAAGCCCTATCATCCCCTACCCCTCACCCCGTGGCACCTAGGCACCGAGCAGGGAGGAGGAAAGGGAAGCTACAAAGATGGAGAGTACAAAGTGACAGGTGATAGTGGAACTAGTCTAGCAGTTCTATAATAGTATGCAGTAAGATAAGCAAGTAAACTAAGCCAGTAGAGTAAGTAAGTAGAGTAAGCAGCATATGTAAAAAGAAGACAAGGTAGGAAGTAAGTAACTTTAACTTATATGAATGCTCATACAAACATATAAGTTAAGGGGTCTTCTACAAGGCTCCCATCATATAAAAAGTCCCATACCAATTTATACGTTGGGGTGTCGCTTGTATGCAAGTATGAGTGTGGGGATATGCTATGCCATGATTCATGCAAGTGCAACCCACACACACGACTCTATGCTCATAGACCTTTAGTTCCCCCTATTTGGGCAGCTAGTTTCACTCCCAGGAACCTCCGTAGTGGCAAACGGAGACAGTGGGTCGGGACCCCACTCCTAGGCGGGTATCCACACTGCCAGGCCTAGCCCTCCTGTACGCCCCTAGAAGAACACAACCTAGAGTATTCTCGTACTAATGCTGGCCATATCCACCAGACTTTCTTTGGCTAAGTGTCCCACACCATCGAGTCAACGTATCGATGTCGGTGTGAACGACCGTCCGATACCGAAGACTCGCCACCTTATTTTGTATCCAAAACCTTTTGGGCCACTGGCTCCCCGGACTATCTGTCTGTGCATCTACCTTCCGAACGAACCGTCCGGATGGCAATCAAAACAACCTAATCAACCTCCCGAGCTGCCTGGGTGTGTGAATGTGTAAGCCTAGTTATACTAGTTGCTCTTGAAGTGTTTTATTCTTACTGTTTAGGTTAGCCCAGGACTGCCCAAGATATTCCCCGTGAAGGGCTCTCGAAGACACTAGGAACTACGATTGGATTACGCTCAAAGATCCCTTTTGCAAGGCACTTATTATTATTGGTTGCTATCATGTTTCCCAAACCCTTACTTGTTTTACTAGATCTAACCCTAGAGTATTTGACACTTCCTCCCCTCGGGAAAGACGATCTTTCGTTGATCCCGAGCACCACTTAACACTAGCCAAACCAACACCCTACTCATCCTATCTTCCAATGGTAAACTCATTTTTAATTTTCCAACCAGCAAACATGTAACCTCAACTCTTGTGCCCAAATTCATGTTCCAAATTAAATTTTGCAGTTTTACTAAATGCAGACCAACCCAAGCTATATGACGTGTAAAACAAGAAGTACTCAAAATATTCATCCAGTATACCTATAATAATTATTGGGGGTCTATCATGATATGTTTTGCCTAAATACAGAAATTCATATTTTTTCTAATTTATCTGGTTATTTATTTAATTATTCTGGTAATCAAAAAACCCCAAGTTTGAACACGATGTACCAACACCAGACAAGTAAATGCTTCACAAAATTTAGGATACATATAATATGACTACTGAAAATAAAATCCAAAATTTCTCAACTCTTCAACAAGCTTTAATCCCCTAATTAATTAATTCAATAAAAACATAATAAATGGAAATAAATAGAGAAGTGCACTAAATATTATCCAAAAATTACAAAAAATTTACCAATGCTATAGTATGATCTTAAATTCTCACTGTCCAAGTTTCATAACATTTTAAATTAGTTTAATCATGATTTTATCAAAATCATCCTTAGGGGCAATACAAGGATTACAACTACAAGTACAGGCTAATTTCTTCCAAACACCCTACAATAATTTCCAGAGGCTCCTACTGACCCTAACACTACTCTACCCCAGTTTCCTTACTGTTCAATGAGTTTTAGTAACCTATTTTTTCTCTACAGGTTTTGTGCCCTAAACTAGGGATAGGGTTCAAAGGGGTCTACTCTTTCCCAAATCCCATAATATTTTTAACATAGGGATTTAGGTAACCTCGAATCCTCCCTACCAAATTTCAAGTAAATTAGGGTCATTTGACCTCATTCCCTTCACAAGGCATAAAAGTCCTTCCTTAGGGTTTAACCTTAAGTCCTAAGGCAAATTCACTCCAATCTACCCCATTTTCCAGGAGTGGGTGATAGAAATCATGCCAAGTCAGTGGCCCCGATTTCATCCTCTATTGAGGTGAGATGGCCACACAAAACCTAAATTGCCCATTTGACCAAAATGCCCATATTATGGCAAAGCTAGAGTTTGCTTGTTTTCTACTCACACCAACTCCAAATGAGGTGAAATCTTAACGATGGCTATATAATGACCCTAGGGTCCTCTTAATAGAATTTTAATGAGGTTGGATGTTATTTGGACCCTAAGTTAAATTACCCTAGTGAAATTAAATAATTTCCAAAACTATAGGAAAATTATCTCTAAAATTTCTCAACTTTGGGCAAGGCCTACATATAGTCTAGGGTGAGTTCTTGTCCAAAGTTAAAGACATTTGGACCAGAGATGAGTTGTGGGCACCTATTTTAATCTCTGTCTTGTCTTAGATATAGGCCCCACCAAAATGAGTACCCTAGTCAAACCCGGCACCCAAATTGGCTCAAACCAATTTTGGCTTGAAGTAGACTCATTGGGCTACAAATTTCATGTTGACCACTTCCTCTGGCTTAGCCTCTAGGTATTTTTAATAATTAAAAACATTAAATGAAAAAAGTGTGGCAAAATGAAATTAATATACACATAACCTATAGTTTAATATTAGGCATACACGAATCTTGGCACACTTTTGGACGACATCCGGTCATCGTCCCCGCGTGCCAACGGTCTGGATTCATCCTTCCTGGAGCACCTTCTACACGACGTCGCCGGACATCCGGCCACCTCCCTGGCCGGCTACCACCACCACCACCTCCGTTGAGGTGGTGGCTAGCGCCAGGTGGCGGCACAGCCGTTGGAGAGGCCTATTCTGCCGATCCCGAGAGTTCATTTTTCACGAAAAAATCATGAAAATGCGAGCTTCAATCGGGCTCAATTGACCCCGATTTTCATTCTAAAATATCCCTACGATCTATCCACAGTGAGAGAGGAAGGGGATGACCTTGCTTGCGGCCTGGAGACGCGTTGATCGCCGGGAAGCCATGGTGGCGGCGGCGCCGCTCGGGTTTCTGCAACTACACAAGGAAGTGACTCTAAATCATCAGGGTGAGAGTGTAAGAGACTCCTTGGAGACCACTAAAGCTTTTAAAATCATCAGATAGGGAAGGGGGGTGTCATGGCATCAATGCCATTAATGGTCATGAATGGCTTGGCTCGGCCATGGTGATGGGGGGGGGGGTGAATCTGACTTGGGGTGGCTGATTGCGTGTTAAAACTCCAAAAAGATTACGGTTCACGGGGAGACCCGGCGGTTTTATTTAATTAGAAAAGCGGATTGGTTTTTATTTAGAAAACGGGTCCCGCGTATTTATTTATTTGGATATAAAAAGATGTGATCGAGTTTTAATGAAAGGAGGCAAGTGCACCTATCGTGAGTAGTACAAGATAATCCGGGTGGAATATCGAGGTCGTATTGTTCTCGGGGTCGGTTCAATTATTTCTACTCTTCCCTGTAGGGGACTATTATTTTACCGATAATTATCTTGTCGGGATATATTTTTATATATAATAAAAATGACATAAAAATAGAAAAAGAAAGCATAAAAATGAAAGCTTGAAGGTGGAGCCAATGAAGAGCTTAGCTTGATGGCACCAAAAAAAAAATTGAACCAAAATAGACATTTAATAAAAAGAGCTCCTAAATTTCTAATTAATTAAGGCAGAGACTTGGCTGTGGGGGTTCCCCTAAAATGAGCTCACCTAGCTAAAGGGCTATCGCTCACCTAACCGCTAAGACTATTTGACCGGGCTCTCGTCCGACGAAGGATTCCTCTTAACGACCACATTACGCTAAGAACCCCGCTATTGGGTTGGGAACCCAATCCGGTAGAGTTTACGCGCCTCCTCTCTTGAAGGTTAGTGCGGAACTCTCTTTACCAAGGGGTGATCTGTCCATACGCACGGCCACTCGGCTAGCGTATGGAAAATCGAAATAGGGCCCACACATCGATATGTGGTCCTACGCGTCGTTAAGCCCGGGCAAACCTTAAGAAATTAATTAATTAGAAAAATACGACCTTTAATTATTTTAAGCTATTTTATCTGTCCCAATGCACTTTGATACCGAGGGCTAAGAACGGTTATCCACTCATCGGAATGGGGACGGCTTGCGGGAAAAGCATAAAATAAAGAAGTAAAGAAAGCGTTAAAAGAATGCAGTAAATGAAAGCATGAAAATAAAGCAGAAAATTGCAAGTCCTACTCAAACGAGTAGGACTGAAGAAAGCTGTAAATTGCAAGTCCCGGCGCAAGTGCGTGGGAGGGAGAAAGAAAGCAATAAAATGACAAGTCCCACTCAAACGAGTGCGCGGGAAATTGCAAGTCCTACTCAAATGAGTACGCGGGAAAATAAAGCGGGTCCTACTCAAACGAGTAGGACAAAATAAATACAACACCCCACGCACACACTCGACGGGAAGTAAAACTCACGCACACACTCTCTCGACATAAATGAAAACACATGCACACTGCAGGAAAATAAAACACACTCACACACTCTACTGAATGAAATAAAGCAAAGCGTCATTTAACTCTTAACGAGTAGGCGGAAATAAATGCACAAGTACAAAAATTAAGAAAAGCTAAGTTATCCAAAAATTAAAACAACTGCATTTCTAACGCTAGAATGCGGTAGAAATGCATAAAAAGCTGAAATAAAAATAAAACGAGAAAAAGGGTTGCAAATAAACACAAAACCGAAAATGCTCGAAAAATTAAAACGAATACATTTCTACCAATAGAATGCAGTAGAAATGCATAAAAAGAGAACGAAAAAATTAAATAAGCAAAAGTTTTAAATAAAAAACTAAGTGCATGGAAAATTAAAAAGGTTATATTTCCATTCCTTTAACTCCATAAAAGTTGTTAAAAAGTGAAAATAAAGTGAAAACGGAGAAAAGTTTTACAACCTAAATAAGAAAAGCTATGTAAAAAAAATGAAAAAAAACTCTTTCAAATCGTTTTTACGGGTTTATAGGAATGAAATAGAAATAAAAAAAAACCTAATCTAAACAAGTCTAAGTAAGAATGAAAACATAAAATGAAAATTTACACTCATACACTCACACACCCATTTAAAAGATTGAAAATAAAGCTTAAAACAAAGAGAAAAACATGTAAAAAAAATAAGATTGCTTAAGAGATGAAACATAGATGAAGTCCATAATCATGTAAGGGAGAAAGTCTACAAATTTATTACTAAAAAAAAAGATTACAAAGCTAAGAGAGCGGGGGAAAATTTCCCTTACATAGACTTGAGATGCATCTAGGCAGCATAACTCCTTAGCAAAATGGTACAAAAAGAGAACAGGATTACATCCAGCAAGCTGGTTTAAATAGGCAAAAAAATCAAGTGACACACCCCCTGACACGGGCGTGTAGGGGGGCATGTCAGCACTGTACAAAATGCGGCCGTCGATTTGACGAGAAAGTGGACTTCGGGCTCGACACGTGTCGGTCTCGCATTGGTCATGCCCCAGGTCATGGGCATGAATTTGGGTGTGTCGGGGAGGTAGATCTGGGCTTGGGTCTTTGAGCTGTCATCGGGCCTTGTCGAGTTGTAAAATCGTCGAGCGGGAAGATCGAGTTCGACGATCGTCGAGCGCGGGTCTTTGTCAGCCAGGTGGAGGAGTCACGCCCTAGGTCACGGCGTGACTCTGGGCGTATCGGGGGTTTGACGATCGTCGAGCGGAAAGTCGTCGAGCGGCAAAATCATCGAGCGGAGGATCGTCGAGCGGAACATTTCGTCGAGCTTGATGGAGCGGTCACGCCCCAGATCACGGGCATGACGGGTGTTCGAGGATCGTCGATCGAAAATCGGCGAGCGCGGAAATCGTCGAGCAGAAATCGTCGAGTGCTAGACACGGGTCATGTCACGGGCGTGTGACCGGGCGTGTCAAGCTATTTCTTCAAAATTTACAGATTCCATGGGTTTTGCGATGTCACTCCCCAGTCACGGGCGTGACAAACAAGTCACGGGCATGACCTGTCAATTTTTGGCAAATTTTTATTTTTTTTCCTGAAAAATAAAATAAATTATGTTAGCAAAATATTTACAAAAATAGGAGTAATTTATTAACTAAAAATAAATAAAAATGAAAAAAAGTAACTAAAACGACTTATTTAATGTACATAAAAATAGGTATATTTACAATTCATCAAATACCCCCAAACTTAAGCTTTTGCTATTACAGAGCAAAAGTTTGAGGTGAACTTATAAGGAATAGAAAAAACTCTAAGTTTAGCTACTGCTTAATCAATTATAAGAGAGATCTAAATAAATATACGGGGTGTCAGAGTTAAGTTCTAAAATTATGTAGATGATTTAAATAGCGCAAATGTTTTGGCCAAAAGACTTCTTGATGTAATCAAATAGAAGGCAATAATTGTAATTGTTAGATTAACGAAAATAGCTTGGAATTATATGAACTCTAGGTTATAGGAATGTTACTGGAAATAATACAATTTACTAATTATGCTCTCAAATAAAATTTTGAATTAATTCTAGAATCGTGAAATTGGCAAAGGGGATTGATGTTGGTTTATGAAGAGGGTTTTGATTTTTGAGGTGAGGTAATTTCTTCTCGGACCTCCATTTTTTTTGGATTATTAGGAAAATGAAATCTTTTTTTCCTAATATGATCTTTATTTTTTTTCAACTTCATAATAAAACTAACTCAATTTATATGTGTAGGAGTAATGAATTTTATCCTCTTACTCCATAACATATAATCTTTTTAATCTTATTGGGTGCCTATATTTATGGAATGAAATCTTATTCCCATTGACATAAGATCTTTTTAATGATAAAATTTTTATCATGCCAAGTAGGTCATGATAAGTAAGGGGAGAAAAGAAAATTAGATTTTTAATCCTAAAAATGTTTGAGAGCAACCTTAATAAATTGTACGTTCTAATTTTTCAGAAAGCTAAAAGTAAGTATAATTGAATTCTATAGTCGTTATTTCCTAACATAATACACGTTCTCCTATTAATGAAAAATTAGAAGTAGTGCCTAAAAGTAGTTCGCTATTTTTAACAAAGCATAATGAATTCTTTAAAACTTAACCCCAGCTATTTAAAATTTTCAATCAATAATTAACAAACAAATAGCAAATAGAGAATTAATAAAATTCACATATAAATAAACTTAAAACAAAATTTTTGGATAGCAAGAAAATTAAGAATTGAGATATTCGATTTTATTCGTTACATAATTAACAAAATATTTTTGGGATTTTAAGGTTTTTATCTCTTTTTTTTGTATTTGTGTGATTATCATCTTTTTTTGTGTGAATTTTTAAAATTATTGTCTTTTATGAGTTTTTTTGGTTTTGCTAAATTTATTTGAGTTTTTTAGTGTATTTTGATAAGTTATTTACAAAAAGGAGGAAAGAAAGGTGATTATTTTACAAAGAAGATAGTGGGGAAAGAGAATTTTTTTGTTTTTTTTTTGTTTTCAGATAATATACAAAGGAAAAAAACTCGAGGACGGCCCGCGAACAGACTCCTATTTGGGTGGTTGGTTCAATGAGTCGAACGCCGCGGGGATGCAAAATGCGAGTGTTTATAAATAAGAAGAAGGGGGAGATTTTTACAAAAACTATTTACAATGAAAAAGACAAAAAAAATTTTGAATTTTTTTGTTGTTTTATAAATTTTTTTGTGTGATTTTTTGTGTTATGATTTTTTTTGAGTTTTTTGATTATAAAAAACAAGGAAATTTTTTTTAAAGTTTTAAGTTTTGCAATTTCTTTTGTATTTTTGATGACTCATAAAAAAATGCAGAATAAGAAAACACCCACATACTTAAACCCAAAATTGTCCACAATGTTGTAGTCAAAGTATGCAGAACAGATAATATACAAATTAAAATATGTACAAAAACAAAAATAAAAAAAGTGGGTAGAAGCTTCCCTTAGACGAGTGCGGGAGGCCCGGGTTGAAACCCTGCATTAGTTAGAGGAAAGGAAAAAAAAGCAAAAAGAGAACATAAAAACGAAAAAGATACACTCTACTAAATAGGGGTCGTGGGCGGTAGGGGGTGGCAAGTGCGTGTGACTCGAAGCTGATGTCTTAGCTTATGAGTGTAACATCCAATTTCTAACTAGATCCCTAAAAGTTGTTTTGGCCATGTCTAGGTCATGACAAAACCTTAGGAAGCCAGAAATGGGCCAAGAGATAAAAGGTCAAGGTGAGGATCACCATGGTCTGCCTATGGCACAACCTCGTCACCAAACCTAGGGTTAGACCTTAGGGGAGGCCAATGGGTCACCAAGCACCCATTGGGGTCAACCCAAATGGTCATGTTGACCCAAGTCAACTCTAGCCCTAAAGTGATAGAAGTGCCTTTACCAAGGGACATGTGACCCCCAAGATGCCCAACCAACCCTACTCAAGTCTTCCTAGACCTAAAGTGAGGTCAATGGGTCACCAAGGACACATTGGGTTCAGCCCTAGAGACCAAGTTGACCCAAGTTAACTTAGGCCCCTCATTTGGTCAAAGTACCCTTACTAAGGGTAGGTGCCCTCCAAAGTGCAAGGTAACCCTACATAACCCATCCTATACCTCAGGGGAAGCCATGGGGTCACCAAGGACCCCTTGGGGTCAACCCAAATGATCATGCTGACCCAAGTCAACTATAACCACTAATTTGGTCAAAGTGCCCTAACTAGGGGTCAAGTGACCACCAAGGTGCCCAACTAACCTTACTCAGGGATTCCTAAACCTACATTGAGGTCAATGGGTCACTAGGGACCCATTGGAGTCAAACCTAGTGGCTAAGTTGACCTAAGTCAACTCAAGCACCATAGTGGTCAAAGTGCCCTTACCAAGGGTCAAGTGACCTCCAAGGTGCCAAGTTAACCCTACATAGACCTTAGGGGAGGCCAACGGGTCACCAAGGACCCATTGGAGTCAACCCAAATGATCAAATTTACCCAAGTCAACCCTAGCCTAAGCTAAGTCAAACCTTGCCCAAATGGGCTAACCCAAGATCAAGCCATTTTTCCCTTAGGCTAACCTCACTTTTCATAATTATAATGATGTTATGGGCTGCCAATAGGCTAGGGAGATGAACAAATTCGTTCATGATGACTAGGAGAGAGAAAGCTCCATTTTTCCTTTAATGGTGGAGAGAGAGAGAGTTGGGGGAGAAGAAAGGATGGGTGGGAACCGGCCAAAGGAGGTCAGCAACCACCCTTTTGTGGTTGCAATCAACTCCTATAGGGAATAGGGGTTGATTCCAACCGTTTCCCGGCCACTAAGGGGTAGATTCAGCACCCCACCCCACCCCCCACCCCCACCCCCACCCCCACTCAACCCGAGCCACACTTTAATGGTGCTTGATGGGCATTGAAGAACCAGCCGCCCCTCCCCAATTGTCCATTTAAACATCATCAGTGGGCAGAGGGGTACATTTTCGAGCTCTTAAATGGAGGGAATAGGCCATCCCACTGTGTTGCTGCAGAAGCGGAGCGCCGCCGCCGTCGACAATCGCATCCCGCCATTCCTCCCGCATTCAGGCCGCAAGAAAGGTCCTCCTCCACTCCTTCTCTCATGTATAGATCTTAGCAATCACTAGGTCCAAGGTTCGGTCTCAATTGAGCCCGATCCAAATCGGGATTTCCATGGATTTTGGCCGAAACGTTTCTTGCTAGAACCGCCGGAATAGTGCTTTCCGGCGGCCAAGCCGCCGGCTCGCGACGGCCACCACCTCAACGGAGGTGGTGGTGGCGGTGGCCGGCCGGGGAAGTGGCCGGATCACCGGCGGCAGTGCTTGGAAAGAGCTCCAGGCGGGGTAAATCCTAGTCGTAGGCTGGAGTTAGAAGATGACGGGATGCCGTCTATTCGTGCGCCAAGATTCGTGCAGCAGATGTATTAAACTATAGGATATGATATATGTGTTATTTAAATTCTGTCACACTTATGGCATTTAATGTTTTAAAATATTAAAAATAGTTAGAAGCTCTGTATGAGAAAATGGTCAACACATGATTTGTAGCCCTTTGGGTCTACGTTATGGTAAAATTGGTTTGAACCAGTGTGGATGCCTGGTTTGACAAGGGCACCTATTTTGGTGGGACCTACACCTAGGTCCAGGTAGCCATTAAACTAAGTGCCCACACTTCATAATTTGTCTAAATTAATTGAACTTTTGGCAGGAAGTCCACCCAAGCAATACCTAGGGCTTGCCCAAAATTCAAAATTTTTAAAGACACTTTGCCTTAGGTTTTTTACTTTTATTTAATAATGCTATGGTATTTTAATTAAGTTGTCTAATAACCTCCAAACCCTCCCAAATTTTGGTGCGTGGTCCCTGGCATCAGTACCTAGCCCTGTACAAAATTTCAACTCATTTGGAAAGGTTTTGGTTAGGGAATCACCAAACCATAGTTTGGCCTTAAGGAGGTATTTTTGATTAAAAGTGCACCATGGGCTTAGGGTGGCTACCTCCCCTCAACAGAGGCTGAGGTTGTTGACACTAACTTAGTATGCCCAATGTCACCCTATTAAAGAAAATGGGATGATTTAGGCTTGATTTACACTAGGGTTCAACCTTAAATCCTAAGGAAGGACTTTTGGGGGTTGTGAAGGACATGGGGGCTAATGCCTTTGTATTACCTTGGAAACTCAGTAGAATTGAAGGTAGTGTAACCTAAGTTCTCTAGAAGGAACCTTAGAGGACTTGGAGGAAGGTTGACACCTCAAAATCCTAACCCTAGTTTTAGGGTAGAAGAATAATTTTGTAAATTTAGCCACTAAACCTTAACTAAAGGTTATGAAACTTGGGTAGAGTAAGTTTTAGACTATCGAGAACACCTGGTAATGTTATTAGAATTTTATGGATTATATTTCTGGCACTTTATTTGTTAATTACCAAAAGGCCCAAAATGGTGTTTTAATTAATTTGATTATTCTGTTCATTTGAATCTGATGAAATTTGGTCAGAAGGTAATCTATATATAAGTGAATATCCCTGAATTTTGTTACAATTTTTAATTGATTATATTTGGTACTTCTTTCACTAATTTCAAAAAGGGGCTTTGGTGGTATAAAATTATTTACAGGTGATATATCTTTTGAAAAATCATGCGACTTAGGTACTGTTGACTTCAGGCCACAATATACCTGTAGGAATTTATTCATAATTTTTAGAGGGATGTTTACGGTACTTCCTTTACAAGTCCATAATATTGAGATTTTGATAATTAATTTATTCAGAGAATAATTCTTGCTGAAAAATTATGCAACTTGGCCAATGCAACTTTTAAGGTTTTGTCTGCATAGTATAATTATTTTATAATTTTTGGATGGATATTTCCTATACTTGGTTCATAAACAACGGAAGATTGTAAATATTGCAAAAGATAATTTTAGTGCACTTTTGAGGATGGAAAAATTGTGATACTATGGATTTATCATATTGAGATAACCTAATATTTATCATAATTTTGTTAGGCATCTTGCATGTGTACTTAAGGTAGTTCTTGTTCAAACTGGTAGCCTTTGGAAGATTTAAGGAAAATAATTAAATAGCAAATAAGTGAGGAAAATTATAATTTCCTGGATTTAGTCTATTCGTGTCATGATAAGTCTCCAGTAAATAAGGTAGGCCATTTGGATGAGTATTTGGATTATCTCCTGTCCGGACCGACATATAGCCTAAGATGATCTGCATGTTGGGTAAATTGCAATAAGATACGACGGGACAGGGTATAGGAGTTAGTCATTTTGGATAGATGTGGATGAGTTCACCATAGAAGGATGGGAAGAGTGGTGAGGAATTGGTTTGGCTAGAGTTTAGAGGCGCTCAGGTTCGACGAAAGATCGTCTTTCCCGAGGTGAGATGGAGTCAAATCACCCTAGGATTAGCCTATAGTAATATAAGAAGGTAATGGGTAAGGGAATCAACCAACAATAATAATAAGTACCTTGTGAAAGGGAACACTGGGCGTAATCCCAACATAGTTCCTAGTGCCCCTTGAGATCCCTTCACAGGGAATACCGGGGGCAGTCCTGGGTTAACGTAAACTGAATTAACAAGCTGAAAAGAGTAACTTAGTAATTAGGGTTGCACATTTCACGAAACACAGATAGCACAGGAAGATAGGTGGGAGCTTTAGCGTGGATAGTTAAGAGACGGACGTTTTGGACCGGGGAGCTTCGGCTCGATTGTTTGAGATGGACATTTTGGTCCGAAGAGCTTCGGCTCGATTTTGAATACGATAAATTTGCATGTGCTTGTAAGGAAAAAAATTAAGGCGGTGGGTCTTCGGTATTGGAGGGTCGATGCATCGACGCCAATACACTGACTCAGCAAGTGTGGTTAGCAATTCGCCAACAGAAGTCCGGTGCGCTAGCCGGCTAGAGTACGCAGGAGTCCGCTTCGTGCACCAAGCGTTGAGGCGTACGATAGGTATGACCGGTAGTGCTTTATTGGTTTAGAGGTGGGCGAGGCCCAACCCACCGCTTCCGTCTACCACTACGGATGTATCCTGGGAGGTTACGGCTCCAGAAAGGGGGAACTAAAGGTCTGTGTGCACAGAGTCGGGTGTTTGTGTTGCACTTACATGTTCCATCATACCCACTTGCATGTCATAGCATAATCGATTCATTTAACCCTGACACCTAAAGTATAAGTGGAATGGGACGCTTATACATTAGGACCTGCAAAATGACCCCTTGGTCTATAAGCTTGTGTGGGCAAGTTTATAAATTAAGGTCAATTTGATATATATATATATATATATATATATATATATATATATATATATATATTGTTGTTTGATAACCGACACCCCAACGTATAAATTGGTATGGGACTCTTTACACGATGGGAGCCTTGCAGAAGACCCCTTGGCTTCTGTGTTCTCACATAAGTGAAGGTTACTTTTCATATTTCATCTTATTGTCAACATCTATTATAGAATTGCTAGTATAGGTCTGCTGCCTTCTGTTGTGATTATTCTCCACCTTCATGTCCTCCCCTTTCTTCTCTCCGCTCGGTGCCTAGGTGCCATGGGGGAAAGGGTGGGGGATGATAGGGCTTAGTCTTTTAGACTAACGGTTTTCAAACCGCATCATTTAGGGGATCGTGGAGCCCAGCATGGAGGAGCAGCCCCAGATACCGGTGTGCTTGGAGCTGGGGCAGTCTACCTCCGGGGTTCATACAGCCGAGACCGTGAGTCTCGACCTTGAGTAGATTTTCTGCTTTTGCTTCCGCATGAGTGATTTGTAGTAAGGACATGATGTACCTGGCATAAGCCCGTATTTTAGTACTCTGATATATTATTCTGTGGGCACTCCCTTCGTGGAGATTATCTATATGATATGTGATTTTCTGTGGACTGCTAGTTTGTATTTACTTTGTTGTACTACTTTTCTGTGATCGAATTGGCCGGCAGAATCGGCGCTTTGTGGTGATGACCCTTTAGGGCTTGAATGAGTCATCGCAAAACGGCGGTTCTGGGCCTAAGACCCCAGTGTTGAAAAAGAAAAAAAAGGGGGGGGGGGGGTCTTACAAGTGGTATCAAAGGAGACCTCCATCGAAAAGTAGTAGTCCACAACCCTGGGTCACCCCCGCGCGAGTTTAGTTTGGGGACAAACTAAGCAGCGAAAGCAGTTGTGTGCCCATATGAGGGACCGCATGTAAAATGTCCACTTTAATTTGGTTGAGTCGATTACTTACAATTGGCTTTTGTTACGCAGCCCCCAGCACAGCCTACACCACAAGACAGAGCCCAGCAGACTCCAGACATTGCACCACCTCCCCCGGTCCCCACTCCTTTCCTTCAGTCAGACATGGGGCAAACTCTTACAGCTATCCTTGAGGCCTTCCGGACTCAACAGGCTCCGGCACCGCAGCTAAACCCGGGGGCCAACTGGTTGAGCACCTTCCGAGGACTTTCTCCCTCGTCCTACTTGGGGACAGAGTCGGCAGTTCGGACGGAAGAGTGGCTGGATATTATGTACGAAATGCTGACCGGGATACGGTGCCCCTGGGAGGAGAGGGTGGCTTTTGTGGTATCTTGCCTGGAGTCCCATGCCAAGAGGTGGTGGAAGACGCTGCTGGACACGACATTTGCCGATAGGGAGTTTGCAGAAATTACCTGGGAATAGTTCAGGGCCACATTGCTTGAGCATTTTGTTCCACAGTCGGCCAGGGATGAGTTGGAGGAGCGGTTCTTACACCTGAAGTAGGGCACCAGGACGGTGGTGGAGTACCATCGGGAGTTCGACCATTTGGCTCGATATGCACGTTCTTACCAGATGGATGAAGCAGGATACATCAAGAGGCTTTATAAGGGTCTCAAAGAGGAGTTGAGGGAGGCCTTGTTCTTTGTATCCGATGGGCCTATCTCCCGGATTTTGGAGATGGAAAAGAGGATTGAGGCAGATTGGCACACCACTCGGTGCCGGAAGCGGCAAGCGGAGGATCAGGGCCGGAGAGCCAGAAATAATCAGCGGCGAGGTGCTATACTAGATGGGAGAAGGATAGAGGACCAGCCTCATTAGGAAGTGAGGCAGGAGTCGAGGGAGCAGGTGATATTGTCCCCTCAACCTCTTCGGATACAGGAGATGCTGAGACCAGGTGGTATGGCGTATCCCCCACCAGAGTGCTTCCATTGTCATCAGGTTGGACACCTCCGGAGAAACTGCCCCATGAGGGGGGCACCACCACCAGCACCACAGGGTGGCCCACCTGCTCAGCATTTTGGAGGCCGGGGTCGTGGTCGAGGACGTGGTTACCAGGGAGGGGATCGTAGGAAAGAAAGGTAGCAGGTGTATGCTTTGGACCTGGCGCAGCCTCGGAACCCAGAGCAGGTCATAGCAGGTACGCCAAGATATTTAAATTATTTAAATAGAGTTCCCTTTCTCAATTGCCTAGCAAGTAGAACTGCCCTAAGTAGAATAAATAGAAAAGAAAACTTGTCATAAAATACTAAGACATTTAACTGTCCCAGGTATAGTCTTCATCAGCGGCAAGCCCGCCTATACCCTATTCGACACGGGTGCCTCGCACTCGTTTGTGTCGGAGGCCTTTCTGGAAGGGCTGGAAGGTGTGGAGCGGTTCATAGGCTTGATGTTGAGGGTGCGTCTACCCGACAGATCGGAGATAGTCACCTCTACCCACTGCAACATGGAGGCGGAGATTGGAGGAAAGTCATTGGAAGTGTCGGCAATGATCCTAAGGATGCCAGTCTTTGAGCTGATCCTGGGCATGACTTGGTTATACTGGAACCCAACCCAGGTTGATTGTCAAGCAAAGAGGATCACGGTGAGGCACAGGGACTCTGTCATTATCATCGAAGGTATAAGTCCTGCCTCTCCTATACTCTTATCTTCAGTACAGGCCGTTAAGGCCCACCTGCAGGGAGAGGAAGTTTATCAGATTTTATTTGAGTTGGCGGAGGCCAAGGGGTCTGTGGAAGACATCCCGGTGGTGCGAGAGTTTGCTGACGTCTTTCCAGAGAAACTGCCAGGGTTACCCCCGCACCGAGAGCAGGACCTCCAGATACAGCTAGTGCCGGGGTCCAAGCCGGCATCTAGGGCCCCTTACCGGATGGCCCCGAAGGAGTTTGTAGAGTTTCGAAGTCAGTTGCAGGAACTAGTAGAGGCAGGGTTTGTCCGGCCATGCTCTTCGTCGTGGGGAGCCTCGGTGTTATTTGTCAAGAAGAAGGATGGAAGACTCTGCTTGTGTATCGATTACCGAGCACTAAATCGGCTGACGGTCAGGAATACCTACCCGCTGCCAAGGATAGATGAGTTGTTCAACCAGTTGTAGGGGGCACAGTTATTTTCAAAATTAGATTTGAGGTCGGGCTACTACCAGCTTCGGATTCAAGAGGAGGATATTCAGAAGACTGCTTTTAGTAGCAGATATGGATTGTTTGAGTTTACGGTGATGCCCTTTGGGCTCACGAATGCACCACCTGCGTTCATGACCCTCGTGAACCAAGTTTTCAAGGAGTATCTAGATGTGTTTGTCATTGTGTTTATCGATGACATCCTCATCTACTCGAGAACGGAGGAGGAGCACACTCGCCATCTGGCACTAACCCTACAGAGACTACGGGAGAATCATTTATATGCAAAGTTCAGCAAATGTCAGTTCTGGTTGAAGGAGGTGGGCTTCTTAGGCCATATTATCAGTGGAGCCGGGTTGGCAGTGGATCCGACAAAGATTCAGGCAGTTCGGGATTGGCCGGAGTTGAAGGCAGCCACCGACGAACGAAGTTTCTAAGGACTTGTCGGTTATTACCCGAAGTTCGTGGAGGGATTCTCTCGAATCGCCCTCCCACTTACATCTTTGACAAAGAAGGAGGTACCTTTCGTGTGGACTCCGCAGTGCCAGGCAGCTTTCCAGGAGCTGAAGGATCGACTCACCTCAGCTCCCATACTTGCTCTCCCCTCGTGGAGCGAAGGATTTTAGGTCTACACTGATGCTTCCTACTAGGGTATGGGAGTTGTACTGATGCAGAAGGGTCATGTGATTGCGTATGCGTCTCGCTGGTTGAAGAAGCATGAAAAGAACTACCCGGTGCACGACCTTGAGATGGGGGTGGTCATTTTTGCTTTGAAGGTCTGGCGCCACTATCTTTATGGAGTCCACTATGACGTCTACTCTGACCACAAGAACCTAAAATATGTGGACACGCAGAAGGAACTGAACATCAGGCAGAGGCGTTGGGTGGCGTTCTTAGCGGATTACCAGTTTGAGATGCACTACCATCAAGGGAAGGCAAACGTAGTGGCCGACGTGTTGAGTCGGAGAGCTGTCACTTCCGAAGCCGGGCCCCAGGTTATGTCTATGGAGCTGGTGAGGAGATTGGAGGATATGCATATGACCCTGGTGTCTTCCCAGGACTCCGAGCTTTACATGGAGTATTTAGCTTCGATGAGTGCTACAGACGATATACGGGACCGAGTCAGAGATAGGCAGAGGCGAGATGCCAAATTGGATCTAATATTCTGGGCCTTGGAGAACGGTAGAGCATGGGATTACACGATGAGGCATGGTGTGGTATGCTTTAGAGGTTGGACTTATATACCGGAAGGGGGCCAGGTCCGGGAAGATATCATGGTGGAGGCCCACCACAGCTGATAATCGGTGCACCCAGGGATCACGAAGATGACTGCGGATTTGAAGAAGACTATGTAAAGGCCAGGAATGAAGAAGGATATCACTCAGTTTGTGACCCACTACGAAGCATGCCAGCTAGTGAAGGCGGAGTGCAAAAACGCCCCGGGTTTGTTGCAACCACTCCCTGTACCGGAGTGGAAGTTTAAAGACATTGCGATGGACATTATTCATGGACTTCCCTGATCACGGATTGGAAACGACTCGATTTGGGACTTCGTCAATCGGTTGACGAAGGTGGCCAAATTCATTCCGATCCGGAAGGATGACTCTGTGGGAGTATTAGTGCGGAGATTTGTGGAGCAGTTTGTTCGATATCATGGGGTGCCCAAGACGATCGTGTCGGATCGGGATGGTCGGTTCACTTCCAGGGAGTGGAGATCCGTGCAAGCTTACTTAGGCATGTGATTGACCTTCAGCACCGCATTCCATCCCCAGACGGATGGGCAGATGGAACGCACCAACTGGACACTGGAAGATCTTTTGAGGCTATGCATTTTGGACCGCGGGGAACCGTGGGAGAAGCTCTTACCCCTGGTCGAGTTCTCCTATAACAACAGCTACCAGTCCAGCATCAGAATGGCGTCTTACGAAGCCTCGTATGGAAGGAAATGCAGGACCCCACTTTCTTGGATTCAGGATGAGGATCCGAAGGTGTTGAGATCAGATTTTGTTGAAGACACCGAGGCTGGGGTGAGGCTGATTAGAGATAGGATGTTAAAGGCGCAGAGCAGACAGGCTAAGTACTATGACGCCTGACATCGTCAGGTGGAGTTTCAGGTGGGGGACCGAGTGTTTTTGAAGATCCGACCCATGCATAGAGTTTCACGGGTGTGTGGTCGGAGGAAGAAGCTCAGCCCTAGGTACATGGGCCCTTACAGGATCCTGGAGCGGATCGGACCACAAGCCTACAGGCTGGTGTTGCCACCAGAGCTGGCAGCTCTGCACGACGTCTTCCACATTTCTTCGCAGAGGAGGTCTCTACTACCCCCGGAGCAGCAGATTTTGACCACCGAAGGGCCGGTAGCTTCAGACCGGTCAGTTCGCTTAGAGCCAGCTCGGATCGATGACAGAGGAGTACGGATCTTGCATCGCAAGAAGGTTCAATTAGTCAAAGTTCTGTGGAGAAACCATGGCCAGGAGGAGCATACCTGGGAACCGCAGGACCTGATGTGAAAAAAGTATCCAGAGATGTTCAGTCGGGTGTACCTCACAACCTCTCAAGATGTTCAATTTACTTTCTTGTTTTAAACTAGTAGGGCTGCTCTAGGAAGGGTAGAGGCTTATCTTTTGTTTATTGGGGGCTTATCTTTTGTTTATTGGGATCTTGGCTTCATCAATTAGGCGAACTGGTCATAGATTTAGGGTTTCCCCCTCTAGGCCCCACTAAACAAACAAGGCGTCGAGACGTAATCTTTCACATATGGGATGTTACAAGCTTCCTTTTCCTCGATAGGTATTCCCGTAGGCTTAACCTTGATTTCAGGGATGAAATCTTTGTTTTGTTTATTGGGATTTGTAACATCCCATTTCCAACTAGACCCCTAAAGGTGGTTTTGGCCATGACTAGGTCATGACAAATCCCTAGGAAGCCAGAAATGGGCTAAGAGATAGAAGGTCAAGGTGAGTATCACCATGGTCTGCCTATGGCACAACCTCATCACCGAACCTAGGGTTAGACCTTATGTAACGCCCCGAAAATTTTATTTGAGTCCGTCGCGTAAAAAGGAGTTTTTGGTGCCTGTAAAGGGGTACACGGCCTAAGACACGGGCGTGTCCAAGGCCGTGTCTGGTTGGTGATTTTTGGTCGTTTTCATCCCGAGAAGAACACGGCGAGGAACACGGATATATGACACGGGCGTGTCATTGGACACGGGCATGTGCCTACCCGCGTCAGTACCCGTGTGCAGTTGGGTCGTGTCGGTTGGCATGGCGGTTATGCGAGGCACGCCCCTGAACATGGGCGTGTCGAGAGACACGACAAGGGCGTGTCTCTGCCCGTGTGTCTTTCCTCTGATCGACGATCATGCCTGGAGCAAGGCATACGGCCTAGGACACGGCAGTATGTCAAGCCGTGTTCTGCCCAGGTCTGGAGATTTTTGAACGGATCTGAGCCGTTCATTTTCTTTAATTAAGATCCAACGACCCAGATGATTGCCTGATCTATTAAGGTCGGGAATAGGGGAGTTAATCCCTCATTTCTCTCCATGTCTTTCTCTTTCAAAGGTGTTAGAGAGAAGAGGAAGAAGAAGGAGGTTTCCGGCCGCCGGCGGAGCATCGGAGCACCGTTTCGAAATCTGAGAGCGCATCCGTGGAGGAAAGTTCATTGCGAAGAGTTCTGTCCGTGTAGTTTTTCCATGGCGCCAAAACGGACTACAAGGGTAACGATTCTCAACTTGAGCATGTGAAGCTCTTTATTTCTGCATAGGGAATCCCTCTCCCGCGAGTGTGCGGTGAGTGCGTGGTGTTCCTTGGGGTTGATGTGAATAGTCCCCCTTGTGTTGCATATAGAGTCCGGAATCGTAAGTACGGGCATATGCATTGTGTGTGAAGCCTACCCGGACGTGTATTGTCTGGATCGGTGATGTTGCATTTGATATGTTTTGCCGGAGAAAACTCTATGCTTTGGGTTTTTGGGTTTATACGCGGTAGATTGTATTAAGGATCCTTGGAGGTTAGCTCCAAGACGCACCCGAAAAATTGAGCTGAAACGTGTTCTGCTAACTTGGCGGTCTGGGAACCGGCCTTGAACATAACTGGGTTATGTGATTGTTTGGAAACTTTGGGATCCGAGAGAAGCTTGGCCCGCACGTAGGACTTAAATTGTCTAGGCGACGTGAGTAACGGGCAAGTGGAATCGGACCTAAGCTATGTGGTTCGGTGCGAGAGACCCGAAGATGGGGACTGGCCATTGGCATAGTCGGGAGCCTTAGACGGTGGTCAGAAAGGCTAAATGCTCACTTGGTTGCCATCTTTGGGATGGTGGTGAAGACACAGATATGTCAGGATTCACTGTTAATGTGCCCTGAGTGCACGGGGTGTTTGGTCGTACGAGCCTACACCTGTGGCGTAGTATAGTTGCGCTTTATTATTTTATTGGGCTAATGGTATGCAGGGATAGAGCACCTCCGTCCCGAGTAAGGGGCGGGGTCGTTATAATTTGGTCGGCGTTTGGTTGACCGTTGCTTTGTTTGCCACCATGCGGTCGAATTGTGCTTGCAGGTGCTGCGAAGCCGAGTACCAAATAGCGGGCTGGAGCCCATGTTGCTGTGCTGGACCTAGAAGGCCATAGAATAGCTGTTTTTACTTTTATCATGCGTGGTCGGCCTGCGAGCCGATGTATGTAAGACATGTTTTATTAAGTGAACATTTGTAAGGCCATAAGGTCATGTACCTTTTCAGTGTATTTGAGTTTCATTCCTGTGGTTTGGTCGTGGACATTCATATGTTTTGGATTTAAGATTTGGGTTCTTTCAACTTTAAAAGCTTCCGCTAGAATGCTCTGTGTTGGACGAGTAGTCTTAATTGGATGGTTTGAATATTCATTTGGTAACCCTTCCGACTGTCTGTGGTATATGGCGTCGGGTTCCAGCTGTACCTTCTGTTATATGTCATGCGATAGATGGGGGTGTTACAATTTGGTATCAGACTTCTGGTTACGGTCAGGCTTGAATGAATTCGTGGGCAAATTCTTTTAAGTGGTGGTGAGCACTTGTGTGTGTCATCGTTATAACATCAAAAAGAACCCATGAATGTCCACTTAGGAATGAAAAATACTCTTGTTTTAAGGTACCTGAGTGTTCCTATAGTTGCTTTTTGCGATTTTGTTTAGTCACTTATTGGTATTTTGTATGACTATAGGTGACTGGGAGTGACACAGAGCCGACAGAACATCTAGTTTCTGAGGATTATAGTGCACCCAGCGTCGTGCTTGAGACCCCTCCATCGTTTGAAACCATAAGAAGAATCGTTGAAGTGGTGCTCGCTGTGACTAGTGCACAACAGGGAACCAATGTGCAACACTTTGTCCCTATGATGACTTCAATGTCGGGTGGTGTGTTGGATCAAAGGACTTTAAGAAGGCCAGCAAGCCAGCAGTTGAACATGTCCATAGTGCAGGGTACGCACTCAGTCGATGAGTATTTACAGGCGTTCCTTTTCATAAGCCGCTACCCATGCTTTGAATTGGAGAACGAACAGTCTATAGTTGATAGATTCTATAATGGGCTGCGTGATGAGCTGCGAATCCTACTGCTAGGACCAAATCTATTGGGATTCCGAGCCTTGGTGGAGTCGGCTAGATTGTTGGAAGTAGATTTGGGGACGATTCACCCGATGCCAGTGAGTAGGGTATCGAACTCTGCAAATCCTAGGAGGACTGCATCCCACAGAACATCTAAAGAGGGGGCTAAGGCTGGGATTAGCAAAGTTATGTTCAACTATCGAGCTTGTGGCAAGAAAGGGCACTTTGCCCGAGAATGTTTGGATGGTGCTCCGAAGATTAAGGAAGCTATGTCAGGAGCAGGTGAGGACTCTAGTACCAAGAAACCACAGTTCAAAGGGCCAAGTTCAAAGTCAGATGTCCGCAGATGGAACTAGAAGCTGTAGACTTCGAACTCAGCCCCTTCGTCTGGTGCGTTGGGGGCAACCACAAGTCGGGTCCCAGGAGCTTGCTATATCTGCAGAAAAGTGGGGCATTTTGCCCGTAGCTGTTGGAACGGACACTTTATATCTGATAGGAATCCTAATGTGTACAGGCTGGGTCAGCAAGAGGCCAGAAAGCAAGCGGTCGTGGTGACAGGTAAGGTTTAAAATTCTAGCATTTATCTTTAGACACTTGTTGCCTTTGTGCATGTTAGCTTAGAACCACTTGTGCAAAGCTTTGTTCTGCATTTTGTTTATCCGGCGGGAGCACCGTTCGTTAAAGGGGGCTTCGCGTCTCTGTTTGCCCAAAGGAATTGTATTGCGTGTCGGAGTACATCTTCCGATGGCAAAAGACATAATGGATGTGTTGTTGACTAGTAGTGCTCAATGCGCGCAGATAGAATCTGTTGCGTTTATGTCTGGATTGTGAGTCAAAAGTTTTATTTGCAAGCGTTGCTACTACCGCTAGGAGAGTTCAACTTGATCATTAGTATGGTCAGGCTCTCGGAGCAGCAGGCATACGTTGATCGAAGTTGTTAGTGGGTCAGTTGAGAGCTAGTCATGAGGCGACTTTCGTGGGCATAAAGGGATCGGGTAAGATCTTGATGTCGGCCCTTCAGGTGATCAAGGCATCTTGGTCTAGGGCAGAGCTGTTTGTCACATTATTGCAGACTTCGACGGCTAAGCCAAGTCTTGACAATATCCCAGTTGTGTCTGAGTATCCCGATGTGTTCCCAGATGATCTCCCAGGAGCCCCTCCTCAGCGGGAGATTGATTTTACCGTTGAGCGGGTACCGGGTGCCAAACTGGTGTCATGCTCTCCATATCGGATAGCGCCAAGAGAGATGGCGGAGTTAAAGGTGCAATTGCAAGAGTTGCTAGAGCAAGGTTATGTGCATCCAAGTTCGTCTCCTTGGAGCGCACCAGTTCTCTTTGTTAAGAAGAAAGATGGGAGCTTGCGGCTTTGTATCTACTACCGGGAATTGAACAAGCTTACGAAAAAGAATAAGTATCCGATTCCAAGGATTGACGATCTATTTGATCAGTTGGTTGGGTCAACGGTATATTCGAGGTTAGATCTGAAATCCGGATACTACCAGTTGAGGATAAGGGAGAGCGACATCCCAAAGATAGCATTCAGTACGCGGTTTGGGCATTAAGAGTTCACGGTCATGCCGTTTGGGTTGACGAATGCGCCATCCGTGTTTATGGATCTGATGAATAGGAAGTTCAAAGAGTACCTGGATCGTTTCGTGATAGTATTCATCGATGATATCTTGGTGTACTCGCGGTGCGAGGAGGATCACTACAATCATCTTCACATGATGTTGGAGACATTGAGGAGGAATCAGTTGTATGCTAAGTTCTCCAAGTGTGAATTCTAGTTATCCTCGATAGCATTCCTTGGCCATGTTGTCAGTGGAGAAGGGATAGCTGTGGATCCGGCGAAGATAGTGGCGATACAAGAGTGGCCTACTTTGACTACAGTGGCAGAGGTCCGGAGTTTTTGGGGGCTTGCTGGCTACTACGGGCGCTTCGTAGAGAACTTCTCGCGGATAGCGCTACCACTCACGACGTTGACTGGGAAGGATCAGAAGTTTGTGTGGTCTCCGGAGTGCGAACAGGCTTTTGAAGAGTTGAAGAGGCGGTTGACCACGGCGCCTATTTTATGTTCGCCAAGTGGAACTGAAGGGTTCAAGATCTATAGTGATTCTTCAGGCAGTGGTTTGGGCTGTGTTCTGCTACACCATGGGAGAGTGATAGCCTATGGTTCACAACAATTGAAGGTTCACGAGAGAAATTATCTGGTCCACGACTTAGAGTTAGCGGCCGTGATATTTGCTCTAAAGCTTTGAGGCACTACCTGTACGGTGTGAACATTGATATTTACACCGATCATAAGAGCTTGAAGTACCTGTTGGACCAAAAGGATCCGAACATGAGGCAGCGGAGGTGGATGGAGTTCTTAGGGGACTACACCTTCAAGATACATTATGTGCCTGGGAAGAGAAATGCAGTGGTGGATGCGTTGAGTCGTAAGATTCCCGCACAGGCCAACTGGTTATCGGTACATGATGAGAGATTGGTCCATGAGTTGGAGGCTTTGGAGATATCTTGTGTCGACAAGCAGTGTAGTGCTGAGGCGAAACTATTTTGGGTAGAGGTGCAGTGTGATCTAATGGATAGAGTTCGGCGGGCTTTGGTTCAGGATAACAACATGAAATAGATCTTGGAAGAATCTTTGGATGGGTCAAATTCCCAGTTTGCTGTTGAGGATGGGTTGCTAAGAAAGGACGGTCGCATATGCATTCCTAGTGCGGATAAACTTTGGGGGGAGTTGATGTATGAGGCGCATCATACCAAGTACTCGATCCACCCGGGAAGCATGAAGATGTATAGAGACATGAAGAAATTATTCTGCTGGACGGGTTTGAAGAAGGATGTAGCACTTTATGTGGCTAAGTGTCGTACTTGCGCATTGGTGAAGGCAGAATGCCAGAAGCCCGAAGGTTTCTTGAAATCTCTTCCTATCGCAGAATGGAAATTTGACGACATATCTATGTATTTTGTGCATGGCTTGCCGAAGTTGCAGAAGGGAAACGACGCCATATGGGGGGTCGTAGATAGGTTGACAAAGTTGTCGCACTTTATTCCGAATAGGAAGGAAGATTCGGTGGAAAAGTTAGCCAAACTATACGTGGATAATATTGTATGATTGCATGGTGTGCCCCGCAGTTTTATTAGTGATCGAGATGGATGCTTCACGTCGAATGACTGGAGGTTGGTGCATAGTCTGTTGGGTACTAAGCTAAAGTTCAGTACAACCTTCCACCCGCAGACGAATGGCCAAATCGAGAGGGTCAACTGGACGATGGAAGACATGCTTCTCATGTGCGTCCTAGATTTTGGAAAGTAGTGGGAAGATCACATGTACATGGTGGAGATTGCGTACAACAACAGCTTTCAGGAAAGTATTGGAATGGTGCCTTTCGAGGCCTTGTACGGGAGAAAGTGTCGTACTCCATTGTCTTGGTTGGAGGCAGGCGAATCGAAGTTGTATAAACGTCAAGCGGTGGGAGACGCCACTCCAATGGTGCGTATAATTCAGGAAAGGTTGAAGATCGCTCAGGATAGACAGTCAAAGTACTATAACGCCAAGCATAGGAATGTGGAATTCAATGTTGGTGATTGGGTGTACTTAAAAATCAAGCCGTTCAAGGGTGTATCGCGGGTTCGACACTTGAAGAAGCTGAGTCCGAGATACCTTGGACCATTCGAAATCTTGGAGCGTGTTGGTGAGGCGGCGTATAGTTTGAAGCTGTCGGCAGAATTGAGTGGGCTACATGACGTGTTCCACGTGTCGGTGTTGCGTAAGGCAGTGCAAGAGCCTTCGCAGATCATTGTGGACAATCAAGTACCGGTTAATTTTGAGTTGACAACAAGGGTCAAGCCAGTATGTATTGAAGATGCTGCAGTCAAGCGACTGCGCAACAAGGATATCTTATGGTTAAAGTCCGATGGGATAATTGCGGACATGAGGAGCTTTTTTGGGAGCGAGAGCAAGCTATGTTGGAGGAATACCCCGAGTTATTCCACTCAGGTGTCATTTAGATTTGTGTACCTTTACTTAATTTCGGGATGAAATTCCCTAAGTGGGGGAGATTTGTAACGCCCCGAAAATTGTATTGGAGTCCGTCGCGTAAAAAGGGGTTTTTGGTGCATGTATAGGGGTACACGGCCTAGGACACGGGCGTGTCCAAGGCCGTGTCTGGCTGGTGATTTTTGGCCGTTTTCATCCCGAGAAGAACACGCCCAGGAACATGGCTAGATGACATGGGCGTGTCATTGGACACGGGCGTGTGCCTACCCGTGTCAGTACCCTTGTGCAGTTGGGTCGTGTTGGTTGGCGTGGTGGTTATGCGAGACACGCCCCCGAATACGGGCGTGTCGAGAGACCCGACACGGGTGTGTCAGGTGAGACACGGGCATATCTCTGCCCTTGTGTCTTTCCTCCGATCGACGATCATGCCTGGAGCGAGGCACACGGCCTGGGACACGGTCGTGTGCCAAGCCGTGTTTGGCCCAGGTCTGGAGATTTTTGAATGGATCTGAGCCGTTCGTTTTCTTTAATTAAGATCCAACGGCCCAGATGATTGCCTGCTCGATTAAGGCCGGTAATAGTTTAGTTAGTCCCTCATTTCTCTCCAAGGCTTTCTTTTTTTAAGGTGTTAGAGAGAAGAGGAAGAAGGAGGAGGTTTCCGGCCGCCGGCGGAGCATCGGAGCACCGTTTCGAAATCTGAGAGCGGATCCGTGGAGGAAAGTTCGTTGCGAAGAGTTCTGTACATGTAGTTTTTCCATGGCACCAAAACGGACTACAAGGGTAACGATTCTCAACTTGAGCATGTGAAGCTCTTTCTTTCTGCATAGGGAATCCCGCTCCCTCGAGTGTGCGGTGAGTGTGTGGTGTTCCTTGATGTTGATGTCAATAGTCCCCCTTGTGTTGCATATAGTGTCTGGAATTGTAAGTATGGGCATATGTATTTTGTGTGAAGCCTACCCGGACGTGTATTATCTGGATCGGTGATGTTGCATTTGATATTTTTTGCCGGAGAAGACTTCGTGCTTTGGGTTTTTCGGGTTTCTACGCGGTAGATTGCAGCAGGCATCCTTGGAGGATAGCTTCAAGGCGCACTCGGAAAACTGAGCGGAAATGTGTTCTGCTAACTTGGCGGTCTGGGAACCGGCCTTTCACATATCTACGTTATGTGATTGTTTGGAAACTTTGGGATCCGAGAGAATCTTGGCCCGCACATAGCACTTAAATTTACTAGGCGACGTGAGCAACGTGCAAGTGGAATCGGACCTAGGATATGTGGTTCGGTGCGAGAGACCCGAAGACGGGGACTGGCCGTTGGCATAGTCGGGAGCCTTAGACGGTGGTCAGAAAGGCTAAATGCTCACTTGGTTGCCATCTTTGGGATGGTGGTGAAGACACTGATATGTCAGGATTCACCGTTAATGTGCCCTAAGTGCACGGTGTGTTTGGCCGTGCGAGCCTACACCTGTGGCGTAGTATAGTTGCGCTTTATTTTTTTATTGGGCTAACGGTATGCAGGGAAAGAGCACCGCCGTCCCGAGTAAGGGGCGGGGTCGTTATAATTTGGTCGGCTTTTGGCATATCGTTGCTTTGTTTGCCACCATGCGGTGGAATTGTGCTTGTAGGTGCTGCGGAGCCGAGTACGAAATAGCGGGCTGGAGCCCATGTTGCTGTGCTGGCCCTAGAAGGCTGTAGAATAGTTGTTTTTACTTTTATCATGTGTGGCCGACCTGCGAGCCGATGTATGTAATACATGTTTTATTAAGTGAACATTTGTAAGGCCATAAGGCCATGTACCTTTTCAGTGTATTTGGGTTTCATTCATGTGGTTGTGGTCGTGGACATTCATATGTTTTGGATTTAAGATTTGGGTTCTTTCAACTTTAAAAGCTTCCGCTAGAATGCTCGGTGTAGGACGAGTAGTCATAATTGGATGGTTTGAATATTGATTTGGTAACCCTTCCGACTGTATGTGGTATATGGCATCGGGTTCTAGCTGGACCTTCTGTTACATGCCATGTGATAGATGGGGGTGTTACAATTTGGTATCAAACTTCTGGTTACGGTCAGGCTTGAATGAATTCGTGGGCGAATTCTTTTAAGTGGTGGTGAGCACTTGTGTGCGTCATCGTTATAACATCAAAAAGAACCCATGAATGTCCACTTAGGAATGAAAAATACTCTTGTTTTGAGGTACCTGCGTGTTCCTATAGTTGCTTTTTGCGATTTTGTTTAGTCACTTATTGGTATTTTGTACGACTATAGGTGACCGGGAGTGGCACAAAGCCGACAGAACATCTGGTTTCTGAGGATTATAGTGCACCCAGTGTCGTGCTTGAGACCCCTCTATCGTTTGAAACCATAAGAAGAATCGTTGAAGTGGTGCTCGCTGTGACTAGTGCACAATAGGGAAGCAATATGCAACCCTTTCTCCGTGTGATGACTTCAATGTCGGGTGTTGTGTTGGAATCAAAGGACTTTAAGAAGGCCAGCAGGCCAGCAGTTGAACATGTCCTTAGTGCAGGGTACACACTCAATCGATGAGTAGTTGCAAGCGTTCCTTTTCATAATCCGCTACCCATGCTTTGAATTGGAGAACGAACAGTACATAGTTGATAGATTCTATAATGGGCTGCGTGATGAGCTGCGAATCCTACTGGTAGGACTAAAACTATTGGGATTCCGAGCCTGGGTGGAGTCGGCTACATTGTTGGAAGTAGATTTGTGGAGGATTCACCCGATGCCAGTGAGTAGGGTATCGAACTCTGCAAATCCTAGGAGGAATACATCCCGCAGAACATCCAAAGAGGGGGCTAAGGCTGCGATTAGCAAAGTTATGTTCAATTGTCGAGCTTGTGGCAAGAAAGTGCACTTTGCTCGAGAATGTATGGATGGTGCTCAGAAGATTAAGGAAGCTATGTCAGGAGCAGGTGAGGACTCTAGTACAAAGAAACCACAGTTCAAAGGGCCAAGTTCAAAGTCGGATGTCCGCAGATGGAATAAGAAGCTGAAGACTTCAAACTCAGCCCCTTCGTCTGGTGCGTTGGTGGCAACCACAAGTCGAGTCCTAGGAGCATGCTATATCTGCGGAAAAGTTGGGCATTTTGCCCGTAGCTGTTGGAATGGACGCTTTATGTCCGAGAGGAAGCCTAATATGTACAGGCTGGGTCAGCAAGAGGCCAGAAAGCACGCAGTCGTGGTGACAGGTAAGGTTTAAAATTCTAGCATTTAGCTTTAGACACTTGTTTCCTTTGTGCATGTTAGCTTAGAACCACTTGTGTAAAGCTTTGTTCTACATTTCGTTTATCCGGCGGGAGCACCGTTCGTTAAAGGGGGCTTCGCGTCTCAGTTTGCCCAAAGGAATTGTATTGCGTGTCGGAGTACATCTTCCGATGGCAAAAGACATAATGGATGTGTTGTTGACTAGTAGTGCTCAATGCACGCAGATAGAATCTGTTGCGTTTAGGTCTGGATTGTGAGCCAATGTTTGATTTGCAAGCGTTGTTACTACCGCTAGGAGAGTTCAACGTGATCTTTAGTATGGTCGGGCTCTCGGAGCAGCAGGCATACGTTGATCGAAGTTTCTAGTGGGTCAGTTGAGAGCTAGTCTTGAGGCGACTTTCGTGGGCATGAAGGGATCGGGTAAGATCTTGATTTCGGCCCTTCAGGTTATCAAGGCAGCTCGGTCTGGGGCAGAGCTATTTGTCACATTAGTGCAGACTTTGACGCCTAAGCCAAGACTTGACAATATCCCAGTTGTGTCTTAGTATCTCGATGTGTTCCCAGATGATCTCCCAGGAGCCCCTCCTCAGCGGGAGATTGATTTTACCGTTGAGCGCGTACCGGGTGCCAAACCGGTGTCACGCTCTCCATATCGGATAGCGCCAAGAGAGATGGTGGAGTTAAAGGTGCAATTGCAAGAGTTGCTAGAGCAAGGTTATGTGCGTCCAAGTTCGTCACCTTGGAGCGCACCAGTTCTCTTTGTTAAGAATAAAGATGGGAGCTTGCAGCTTTGTATCGACTACCGGGATTTGAACAAGCTTACAGAAAAGAATAAGTATGCGATTCCGAGGATTGACGATCTATTTGATCAGTTGGTTGGGTCCACGGTATATTCGAAGTTAGATCTGAAATCCGGATACTACCAGCTGAGGATAAGGGAGAGCGACATCCCAAAGACAGGATTCAGTATGTGGTTTGGGCATTACGAGTTCAGTGTCATGTCGTTTGGGTTGACGAATGCGCCATCCGTGTTTATGGATCTGATGAACAGGACGTTCAGAGAGTACCTGGATCGTTTCGTGATAGTATTCATCGATGATATCCTGGTGTACTCGCGGTGCGAGGAGGATCACTACAATCATCTTCACATGATGTTGGAGACATTGAGGAGGAATCAGTTGTATGCTAAGTTCTCCAAGTGTGAATTCTGGTTATCCTCGATAGCATTCCTTGGTCATGTTGTTAGTGGAGAAGAGATTGTTGTGGATCCGGCGAAGATAGTGGCGATACGAGAGTGGCCTACTTTGACTACAGTGTCAGAGGTTCGGAGTTTTCTGGGGCTTGCTGGCTACTACGGGCGCTTCGTAGAGAACTTCTCGCGGATAGCGCTACCACTCACGACGTTGACTAGGAAGGATCAGAAGTTTGTGTGGTCTCCGGAGTGCGAACTGGCTTTTGAAGAGTTGAAGAGGCGGTTGACCACGGCACCTATTTCATGTTCGCCAAGTGGAACCGAAGGGTTCGAGATCTATAGTGATGCTTCAGGCAGTGGTTTGGGCTGTGTTCTGCTACAGCATGGGAGAGTGATAGCCTATGGTTGACGACAATTGAAGGTTCATGAGAGAAATTATCCGGTCCTTGACTTAGAGTTAGCGGTCGTGATATTAGCTCTAAAGCTTTGGAGGCACTACCTGTACGGTGTGAACCTTGATATTTACACCGATCATAAGAGCTTGAAGTACCTGTTGGACCAAAAGGATCTGAACATGAGGCAGCGGAGGTGGATGGAGTTCTTAGGGGACTACACCTTCAAGATACATTATGTGCCTGGGAAGGGAAATGCAGTGGCGCATGCGTTTAGTCGTAAGATTCCCGCATAGGCCAACTGGTTATCGGTACATGATGAGAGATTTGTTCATGAGTTGGAGGCTTTGGAGATATCTTGTGTCGACAAGTAGTCTAGTGCTGAGGCAAAACTATTTTGGGCAGAGGTGCAGTGTGACCTAACGGATAGATTTCGGCGGGCTTTGGTTCAGGATAACAGCATGAAACAGATCTTGGAAGAATCTTTGGATGGGTCAAATTCCCAGTTTGCTGTTGAGGATGGGTTGCAAAGGAAGGATGGTCGCCTATGCATTCCTAGTGCGGATAAACTTTGGGGGGAGTTGATGTATGAGGCGCATCATATCAAGTACTCAATCCACCCGGGAAGCACGAAGATGTATAGAGACATGAAGAAATTATTCTGGTGGCCGGGTTTGAAGAAGGATATAGCACTTTATGTGACCAAGTGTCGTACTTGCGCATTGGTGAAGGCGGAATGCCAGAAGCCCGGAGGTTTCTTGAAAGCCCTTCCTATCCGAGAATGGAAATTTGATGACATATCTATGGATTTTGTTCATGGCTTGCCGAAGTCGCAGAAGGGAAACTACGCCATATGAGTAGTCGTAGATAGGTTAACAAAGGTGTCGCACTTTATTCCGAACAGGAAGGATGATCCGGTGGAAACGTTAGCCAAACTATACTTGGATAATATTGTACGATTGCATGGTGTGCCCCGCAGTATTGTTAGTGATCTAGATGGACGCTTCACGTCGAATGACTGGAGGTTGGTGCATAGTCTGTTGGGTACTAAGCTAAAGTTCAGTACAGCCTTTCATCCGCAGACGGATGGCCAATTTGAGAGGGTCAACCAGACGATGGAAGACATTCTTCGCATGTGCGTCCTAGATTTTGGAAAGCAGTGGGAAGATCACCTGTACATGGTGGATTTTGCGTACAACAACAGCTTTCAGGAACGTATTGGAATGGCTCCTTTCGAGGCCTTGTACGAGAGGAAGTGTCGTACTCCGTTGTCTTGGTTGGAGGCAAGCGAATTAAAGTTGTATAAACGTCAAGCTGTGGGAGACGCCACTCCAATGGTGCGTACAATTCAGGAAAGGTTGAAGATCGCTCAGGATAGACAGTCAAAGTACTATAACGCCAAGCATAGGAATGTGGAATTCAATGTTGGTGATTGGGTGTACTTAAAAATCAAGCCGTTCAAGGGTGTATCGCGGGTTCGACGCTTGAAGAAGCTGAGTCCGAGATACCTTGGACCATTCGAAATCCTGGAGCGTGTTGGTGAGGCATCGTATAGATTGAAGCTGTCGGCAGAATTGAGTGGGCTACATGACGTGTTCCACGTGTCAGTGTTGCGTAAGGCAGTGCAAGAGCCTTCACAGATCATTGCGGACAATCAAGTACCGGTTGATTATGAGTTGACAACAAGGGTCAAGCCAGCACGTATTGAAGATGCTGCAGTCAAGCGACTCCGCAACAAGGATATCCGTATGGTTAAAGTCCGATGGGATAATTGCGGACGTGAGGAGCTTTCTTGGGAGCGAGAGTAAGCTATGTTGGAGGAATATCCCGAGTTATTCCGCTCAGGTATCATTTAGATTTGTGTACCTTTACTTAATTTCGGGATGAAATTCCTTAAGTGGGGGAGATTTGTAACGCCCCAAAAATTTTATTGTAGTCCGTCGCGTAAAAAGGGGTTTTTGGTGCCTGTATAGTGGTACACGGCCTAGGACACGAGCTTGTCCAAGGCCGTGTCTGGATGGTGATTTTTGGCCATTTTCATCCCGAGAAGAACACGTCCAGGAACACAGCTAGATGACACGGGCATGTCATTGGACACGGGCGTGTGCCTACCCATGTCAGTACCCGTGTGCAGTTGGGTCGGGTCGGTTGGCATGGCGGTTATGCGATACACGCCCCCGAACACGGGCGTGTCGAGAGACCCGACACGGGCGTGTTAGGTGAGACACGGGCGTGTCTCTGCTAGTGTGTCTTTCCTCTGATCGAAGATCATGCCTGGAGCGAGGCACACGGCCTGGGACATGGCCGTATGCGAAGCCGTGTTCGGCCCAGGGCTGGAGATTTTTGAACGGATCTGAGCCGTTCGTTTTCTTTAATTAATATCCAACAGCCCAGATGATTGCCTGCTCTGTTAAGGCCGAGAATAGGGGAGTTAGTCCCTCATTTCTCTCCAAGGCTTTCTCTTTCCAATGTGTTAGAGAGAAGAGGAAGAAGAAGGAGGTTTTCGACCGCCGGAGGAGCATCGAAGCACCGTTTCGAAATCTGAGAGCGGATCCGTGGAGGAAAGTTCGTTGCGAAGAGTTCTGTTCGTGTAGTTTTTCCATGGCGCCAAAACAGAGTACAAGGGTAACGATTCTCAACTTGAGCATGTGAAGCTCTTTCTTTCTGCATAGGGAATCCCGCACCCGCGAGTGTGCGGTGAGTGTATGGTGTTCCTTGGGGTTGATGTGAATAGTCCCCCTTATGTTGCATATAGAGTCCGGAATCGTAAGTACGGGCATAGGCATTGTGTGTGAAGCCTACCCGGACGTGTATTGTCTGGATCGGTGATGTTGCATTTGATATATTTTGCCGGAGAAGACTCCGTGCTTTGGATTTTTCGGGTTTCTACGTGGTAGATTGCAGCAGGGATCCTTGGAGGTTAGCTTCAAGGCGCACCCGGAAAACTGAGTGGAAACGTGTTCTGCTAACTTGGCGGTCTGGGAACCGGCCTTGAACATAACTGGGTTATGTGATCGTTTGGAAACTTTTGGATCCGAGAGAAGCTTGGCCCGCGCGTAGGACTTAAATTGACTAGGCGGCGTGAGCAACGGGCAAGTGGAATCGGACCTATGCTATGTGGTTCGGTGCGAGAGACCCGAAGACGGGGACTGGCCGTTGGCATAGTTGGGAGCCTTAAATGGTGGTCAGAAAGGCTAAATGCTCACTTGGTTGCCATCTTTGGGATGGTGGTGAAGACACTGATATGTCAGGATTCACCGTTAATGTGCCCTGAGTGCACGGGGTGTCTGGCCGTGCGAGCCTACACCTATGGCGTAGTATAGTTGCGCTTTATTATTTTATTGGGCTAATGGTAGGTAGGGAAATAGCACCGCCGTCCCGAGTAAGGGACGCGGTCGTTATAATTTGGTCGGCTTTTGGCTGACCGTTGCTTTGTTTGCCACTGTGCGGTGGAATTGTGCTTGCAGGTGCTGCGGAGCTGAGTACCAAATAGCGGGCTGGAGCCCATGTTGCTGTGCTGGCCCTAGAAGGCCGTAGAATAGTTGTTTTTTACTTTTATCATGTGTGGCCGGCCTGCGAGCCGATGTATGTAAGACATGTTTTATTAAGTGAACATTTGTAAGGTCATAAGGCCATGTACCTTTTCAGTGTATTTGGGTTTCATTCCTGTGGTTGTGGTCGTGGACATTCATATATTTTGGATTTAAGATTTGGTTTCTTTCAACTTTAAAAGCTTTCGCTAGAATGCTCTATGTAGGATGAGTAGTCTTAATTGGATTGATTGAATATTCATTTTGTAACCCTTCCGACAGTCTGTGGTATATGTCGTCGGGTTCCAGCTGGACCTTCTGTTATATGTCATGCGACAGATGAGGGTGTTACAATTTGGTATCATACTTCTGGTTATAGTCAGGCTTGAATCAATTCGTGGGCGAATTCTTTTAAGTGGTGGTGAGCACTTGTGTGCATCATCATTATAACATCAAAAAGAACCCATGAATGTCCACTTAGGAATGAAAAATACTCTTGTTTTGAGGTACCTGTGTGTTCCTATAGTTGCTTTTTGCGATTTTGTTTAGTCACTTATTGGTATTTTGTACGACTATAGGTCACCGGGAGTGGCACAAAGCCGACAGAACATCTGGTTTCTGAGGATTATAGTGCACCCAGTGTCGTGCTTGAGACCCCTCCATCGTTTGAAAACATAAGAAGAATCGTTGAAGTGGTGCTCGCTGTGACTAGTGCACAACAGGGAAGCAATGTGCAATCCTTTGTCCCTGTGACGACTTCAATGTCGGGTGGTGTGTTGGATCAAAGAACTTTAAGAAGGCCACCGGGCCAGCAGTTGAAAATGTCCTTAGCGCAGGGTACACACTCAGTCGATGAGTATTTGCAGGCGTTCCTTTTCATAAGCCGCTACCCATGCTTTGAATTGGATAACGAACAGTCTATAGTTGATAGATTCTATAATGGGCTACGTGATGAGCTGCAAATCCTACTGGTAGGACAAAAACTATTGGGATTCCGAGCCTTGGTGGAGTCGGCTAGATTGTTGGAAGTTGATTTGGGGAGGATTCACCCGTTGCCAGTGAGTAGGGTATCGAACTCTGCAAATCCTATGAGGATTGCATCCCGCAGAACGTCCAAAGAGGGGGCTAAGGCTGGGATTAGCAAAGTTATGTTCAACTGTCGAGCTTGTGGCAAGAAAGGGCACTTTGCCCGAGAATGTTTGGATGGTGCTCAGAAGATTAAGGAAGCTATGTCAGGAGCAGGTGAGGACTCTAGTACCAAGAAACCACAGTTCAAAGGGCCAAGTTCAAAGTCGGATGTCCGCAGATGGAACAAGAAGCTATAGACTTCGAACTCAACCCCTTCGTCTTGTGCGTTGGGGGCAACCACAAGCCGAGTCCCAGGAGCTTGTTATATCTGCGGAAAAGTGGGGCATTTTGCCCGTAGCTGTTGGAACGGACGCTTTATGTCCGAGAGGAAGCCTAATGTGTACAGGCTGGGTCAGCAAGAGGCTAGAAAGCACGCGGTCGTGGTGACAGGTAAGGTTTAAAATTCTAGCATTTAGCTTTAGACACTTGTTGCCTTTGTGCATGTTAGCTTAGAACCACTTGTGCAAAGCTTTGTTCTGCATTTCATTTATCCGGTGGGAGCACTGTTCGTTAAAGGGGGCTTCGCATCTCCGTTTGCCCAAAGGAATTGTATTTTGTGTCGGAGTACATCTTCCGATGGCAAAAGACATAATGGATGTGTTGTTGACTAGTAGTGCTCAATGCACGCAAATAGAATCTGTTGCGTTTAGGTCTGGATTGTGAGTCAAAAGTTTGATTTGGAAGCGTTGTTACTACCGCTAGGAGAGTTCAACGTGATCTTTAGTATGGTCAGGCTCTCGGAGCAGCAACCATACGTTGATCGAAGTTGCTAGTGGGTCAGTTGAGAGCTAGTCATGAGGCGACTTTCGTGGGCATGAAGGGATCGGGTAAGATCTTGATGTCGGCCCTTTAGGTGATCAAGGCAGCTCAGTATGGGGCAGAGATGTTTGTCACATTAGTGCAGACTTCGACGCCTAAGCCAAGTCTTGACAATATCCAGTTGTTTCTGAGTATCCCGATGTTTTCCCAGATGATCTCCCAGGAGCCCCTCCTTAGCGGGAGATTGATTTTACCGTTGAGCGGGTACCAGGTGCCAAACCGGTGTCACGCTCTCCATATCAGATAGCGCCAAGAGAGATGGCGGAGTTAAAGGTGCAATTGCAAGAGTTGCTAGAGCAAGGTTATGTGCGTCCAAGTTTGTCACCTTGGAGCGCACCAGTTCTCTTTGTTAAGAAGAAAGATGGGAGCTTGCGGCTTTGCATCGACTACCGGGAATTGAACAAGCTTACGGAAAAGAATAAGTATCTGATTCCGAGGATTGATGATCTATTTGATCAGTTGGTTGGTTCAACGGTATATTCGAAGTTAGATCTGAAATCCAGATACTACTAGTTAGGGATATGTGAGAGCGACATCCCAAAGACAGCATTCAGTACGCGGTTTGGGCATTACGAGTTCATGGTCATGCCGTTTGGGTTGACAAATGCGCCATCCGTGTTTATGGATCTGATGAACAGGACATTCAGAGAGTACCTGGATCGTTTCGTGATATTATTCATCGATGATATCCTGGTGTACTCGCGGTGCAAGGAGGATCACTACAATCATCTTCACATGATGTTGGAGACATTGAGGAGGAGTCAGTTGTATGCTAAGTTCTCCAATTGTGAATTCTGGTTATCCTCGATAGCATTCCTTGGTCATGTTGTCAGTGTAGAAGGGATAGCTGTGGATCCGGCGAAGATAGTGGTGATACGAGAGTGGCCTACTTTGACTACAATGGCAGAGGTCCGGAGTTTTCTGGGCTTGTTGGCTACTACAGGCGCTTCGTAGAGAACTTCTCGCGGATAGCGCCACCACTCACGACGTTGAATAGGAAGGATCAGAAGTTTGTGTGGTCTCCGAAGTGCGAACAGGCTTTTGAAGAGTTGAAGAGGCGGTTGACCACGGCGCCTATTTGATGTTGGCCAAGTGGAACCGAAGGGTTCGAGATCTATAGTGTTGCTTCAGGCAGTGGTTTGGGTTATGTTCTGCTACAGCATGGGAGAGTGATAGCATATGGTTCATGACAATTGAAGGTTCACGAGAGAAATTATCCGGTGCACGACTTAGAGTTAGCGGCCGTGATATTTGCTCTAAAGCTTTGTAGGCACTACCTGTACGATGTGAACGTTGATATTTACACCGATCATAAGAGCTTGAATTACCTGTTGGACCAAAAGGATCTAAACATGAGGCAGCGGAGGTGGATGGAGTTCTTAGGGGACTACACCTTCAAGATACATTATGTGCCTGGGAAGGGAAATGCAGTGGCGGATGCGTTGAGTCGTAAGATTCTCTCACAGGACAACTGGTTATCGGTACATGATGAGAGATTGGTCCATGAGTTGGAGGCTTTGGATATATCTTGTGTCGACAAGCAGTCTAGTGCTGAGGCAAAACTATTTTGGGCAGAGGTGAGTGTGACCTAACAGATAGAGTTCGGCGGGCTTTGGTTCAGGATAACAGCATGAAACAGATCTTCGAAGAATCTTTGGATGGGTCAAATTCCTAGTTTGCTGTTGAGGATGGGTTGCTAAGGAAGGACGGTCGCCTATGCATTCCTAGTGCGGATAAACTTTGGGGGGAGTTGATGTATGAGGCGCATCATACCAAGTACTCTATCCACCCGGATGTATAGAGACATGAAGAAATTATTCTGGTGGTCGGGTTTGAAGATGGATGTAGCAATTTATGTGGCCAAGTGTCGTACTTGCGCATTGGTGAAGGCGGAATGCTAGAAGCCTGGAGGTTTTTTTAAATCCCTTCCTATCCCAGAATGGAAATTTGACGACATATCTATGGATTTTGTGCATGGCTTGTCGAAGTCGCAGAAGGGAAACAACGTCATATGGGTGGTCGTAGACAGGTTGACAAAGGTGTCGCACTTTATTCCGTACAGGAAGGAAGATCCGGTGGAAAAGTTAGCCAAACTTTACGTGGATAATATTGTACGATTGCATGGTGTGCCCCGCAGTATTGTTAGTGATCGAGATGGATGCTTCACGTCAAATGACTGAAGGTTGGTGCATAGTCTGTTGGGTACTAAGCTAAAGTTCAGTACAACCATTCACCCGCAGACGGATGGACAAAGCGAGAGGGTCAACCGAACGATGGAAGACATGCTTCACATGTGCGTCCTAGATTTTGGAAAGCAGTGGGAATATCACCTGTACAAGGTGGAGTTTGCGTACAACAACAGCTTTCAGGAAACTATTGGAATGGCGCCTTTCGAGGCCTTGTGCGGGAGGAAGTGTCGAACGTCGTTGTCTTGGTTGGAGGCAGGCGAATCGAAGTTGTATAAACGTCAAGCGGTTGGAGACGCCACTCCAATGGTGCGTACAATTCAGGAAAGGTTGAAGATCGCTAGGATAGACCATCAAAGTACTATAACGCCAAGCATAGGAATGTGGAATTCAATGTTGGTGATTGGGTCTACTTAAAAATCAAGTCGTTCAAGGGTGTATCGCGGGTTCGACGCTTGAAGAAGCTGAGTCCAAGATACCTTAGACCATTCGAAATCCTGGAGCGTGTTTGTAAGGCGGCGTATAGATTGAAGCTGTCGGCAGAATTGAGTGTGCTACATGACGTGTTCCACGTGTCGGTGTTGCGTAAGGCAGTGCAAGAGCCTTTGCAGATCATTGCGGACAATCAAGTACCAGTTGATTATGAGTTGACAACAAGGGTCAAGCCAGTCCGTATTGAAGATGCTACAGTCAAGCGACTCCGCAACAAGGATATCCATATGGTTAAAGTCCGATAGGATAATTATGGACGTGAGGAGCTTTCTTGGGAGCGAGAGCAAGCTATGTTGGAGGAATACCCCGAGTTATTCCACTCAGGTATCATTTAGATTTCTGTACCTTTACTTAATTTCGGGGCGAAATTCCTTAAGTGGGGGAGATTTGTAATGCCCCGAAAATTGTATGGGAGTGCGTCGTGTAAAAAGGGGTTTCTGGTGCACGTATAGGGGTACACGGCCTAGGACACGGGCGTGTCCAAGGCTGTGTCTGGCTGGTGATTTTTGGCCGTTTTCATCCCGAGAAGAACACGGCCAGGAACACAGCTAGATGACACGGGCGTGTCATTGGACACGGGCATGTGCCTACCCGTGCCAGTACCCGAGTACAGTTGGTTCGTGTCGGTTGGCGTGGCGGTTATGCGAGACACGCCCCCAAACGCGGGCGTGTCGAGAGACCCGACACGGGCGTGTCAGGTGAGACACGGGCATGTCTCTGCCCGTGTGTCTTTCCGCCGATCGACGATCGTGCCTGGAGCGAGGCACACGGCCTGGGACACGGCCATGTGCCAAGCCGTGTTCGGCCCAGGTCTGGAGATTTTTGAACGGATCTGAGCCGTTCGTTTTCTTTAATTAAGATCCAACGGCCCAGATGATTTTCTGCTCTGTTAAGGCCGGAAATAGGTGAGTTAATCCCTCATTTCTCTCCAAGGCTTTCTCTTTCCAAGGTGTTAGAGAGAAGAGGAAGAAAAATGAGGTTTCCGGCCGCCGGCGGAGCATCGGAGCACCGTTTTCAAATCTGAGAGCGGATGCGTGGAGGAAAGTTCGTTGCGAAGAGTTCTGTCAGTGTAGTTTTTCCATGGAGCCAAAACGGACTACAAGGGTAACGATTCTGAACTTGAGCATGTGAAACTCTTTGTTTTTGCATAGGGAATCCCGCTCCCGCGAGTGTGCGGTGAGTGCGTGGTGTTCCTTGGGGTTGATGTGAATAGTCCCCCTTGTGTTGCATATAGTGTCCAGAATCATAAGTATGGGCATAGGCATTGTGTGTGAAGCCTACCAGGACGTGTATTGTCTGGATCGGTGATGTTGCATTTGATATGTTTTGGAGGAGAAGACTTCGTGCTTTGGGTTTTTCGGGTTTCTACGCGGTAGATTGCAGCAGGGATCCTTGGAGGTTAGCTTCAAGGCGCACCCGGAAAACTGAGCGGAAATGTGTTCTTCTAACTTGGCGGTCTGGGAACCGGCCTTGAACATAACTGGGTTATGTGATTGTTTGGAAACTTTGGGATCTGAGATAAGCTTGGCCCGCACGTAGTACTTAAATTGACTAGGCGGCATGAGCAACGGGCAAGTGGAATCGGACCTAGGCTATGTGGTTTGGTGAGAGAGACCCGAAGATGGGCACTGGCCATTGGCATAGTCGGGAGCCTTTGACGGTGGTCAGAAAGGCTAACTGCTCACTTGGTTGCCATATTTGGGATGGTGGTGAAGACACTGATATGTCAGGATTCACCGGTAATGTGCCCTACATGCACGGGGTGTTTGGCCGTGCGAGCCTACACCTGTGGCGTAGTATAGTTACGATTTATTTTTTTATTGGGCTAATGGTATGCAGGGAAAGAGCACCTCCGTCCCGAGTAAGGGGCAGGGTCGTTATAATTTGGTCGGATTTTGGCTGACCGTTGCTTTGTTTGCCCCCGTGCGGTGGAATTGTGCTTGCAGGTGCTGCGCAGCCGAGTACCAAATAGCGGGCTGGAGCCCATGTTGCTTTGTTGGCCCTAGAAGTCCGTAGAATAGTTATTTTTACTTTTATCATGTGTGGCCGGCCTGCGAGCCGATGTATGTAAGACATGTTATATTAAGTGAACATTTGTAAGGTCATAAGGCCATGTACCTTTTTAGTGTATTTGGGTTTCATTCCTGTGGTTGTGGTCGTGGACATTCATATGTTTTGGATTTAAGATTTGGGTTCTTTCAACTTTAAAAGCTTCCGCTAGAATGCTCTGTGTTGGACGAGTAGTCTTAATTGGATGTTTTGAATATTCATTTGGTAACCCTTCCGACTGTCTGTGGTATATGGCGTCGGGTTCCAGCTGGACCTTCTGTTATATGTCATGCGACAAATGGGGGTGTTACACCTTAGGGGAGGCTAATGGGTCAGCAAGGACACATTGGGGTCAACCCAAATGGTCATGTTGACCCAAGTCAACTCTAGCCCTAAAGTGGTCAAAGTTCCCTTACCAAGGGACATGTGACCCCCAAGATGCACAACCAACCCTACTCAAGTCTTCCTTGACCTAAAGTGAGGTCAATGGGTCACCATGGACACATTGGGTTCAGCCCTAGAGACCAAGTTGACCCAAGTCAACTTATGCCCCTCATGTGGTCAAAGTACCCTTACTAAGGGTAGGTGACCTCCAAAGTGTAAGGTAACCCTACATAACCCTTCCTAGACCTCAGGGGAATCCATGGGGTCACCAAGGACCCCTTGGGGTCAACCCAAATGGTCATGTTGACCCAAGTCAACTCTAACCCCTAATTGGGTCAAAGTGCCCTAACTAAGGGTCAAGTGACCACCAAGGTGCCCAACCAACCTTACTCATGGTTTCCTAAACCTAAAGTGAGGTCAATGGGTCACTAGGGACCCATTGGATTCAAACGTAGTGGCTAAGTTGACCCAAGTCAACTCAAGCCCCAAAGTGGTCAAAGTGCCCTTACCAAGGGTCAAGTGACCTCCAAGGTGCCAAGTTAACCATACCCAACCCTACATAGACCTTATGGGAGGCCAATGGGTCACCAACGACCCATTGGGGTCAACCCAAATGATCAAATTGACCCAAGTCAACCCTAGCGTAAGCCAAGTCAAACCTGGCCCAAATGGGCTAACCCAAGCTCAAACCATTTATCCCTTAGGCTAACCTCACCTTTCATAATTATAATAATGTTATGGGCTGCCAATAGGCTAGGGAGATGAACAAATTCGTTCATGATGACTAGGAGAGAGAGAAATCTCCATTTTTCCCTTTAATGGTGGAGAGAGAGAGTTGGGGGAGAAGAAAGGATGGGTGGGAACCGGCCAAAGGAGGTCAACAGCCACCCTTAATGGCTGCAATCAACTCCTCTAGGGAATAGGAGTTGATTCCAGCCGTTTCCCGGCAACCAAGGGATAGATTCAGCCCCCCCCCCCCCCCCACTCAACCTGAGCCACACTTTAATGGTGCTTGATGGGCATTGAAGAACCAGCCGCCCCCTCCCCAATTGTCCATTTAAACTGTAAGACCCCCCCCCCCCTCCCCCTTACCAAGGAGGGCTACCGGGTCTTATGCCCAGAACCGCCGTCTTACGGTGGCACTAACTCACGGGTTAGTCGACACCGCAACACGCCGATTCTGCCGGCTAGTACGATCATTTAACCTGTAGGCCAATATGAGAAGAAAGAAGTAAAACTGTATATAAAACCATCAGTCCACAAGTCCACATGGTACAATCATGTAAATGAAATGAAAAGTACATCACTATAGTCCATAGAAGAGTACAAATGAAAGAGTAAAAAGGGCTTATGCCCAGTACATCAAAATCACTCTCCCACAAAATAATAAATGCGGAAGCTAAACTAGAACATCAGATCTCGTCCCACCTGAGGACGCACAGTAGTGGTAGTAGCCTGCTGAAGCGGTATCTGCTCCTCATGTCCTGCCTCCTCGACGTGCTGGTGCTCCATCTCCCCGGGCTCCTAAAAATAGTTGGTCACCGACCATTAGTCAAAAAGACTAAGTCGTTTCCTCCGCACCTCGCCACGCAGCTCCTAGGCACCGAGCGGGAGGACGAAGCAGAGGACAACAAAAGGGGTAGCAAAGTGGAAGCAGGTGACAGTATCTAACTAGAGTTGTAATAAGTAATGTAGTTCTACTCTAGCAGTTCTAAGTACGGTACAAGTAATAAGTAAGAGCAGTGCAGTAAAGGAAAGTAAAGAACAGTAATATGAACAAGTAAATAAACTAAACTACCACTATGTTATCATCACAAACGTACCCTAACTTATATAAATGCCCATACAAATTTATAAGTTAGGGTTTCCAGAAATTTAACTTATCATATAAAAGAGCCCATACTAATTTATATGATGAGGATCTATGAAGCATATGACCTAATATGAATGAATGATATGATGCAATTTTATGCGCAGGCAAGTGCAACTCACACACAACGACTCTGTGATCACAGACCTTTAGTTCCCACTTTTTGAGAGCTAGCTTCACTCTCGGGTACCACCGCTGTGGCTACGGCAGCAGCGGAGCGGGCGTCTCCACTTCTAGACCAGTATGCACACTACCAAGCCTTAGACCCCGCTCATACGCCTCTATACACGTCCAAGGTGCACTCTAGAGTCTCGCGTACGTACTTTGCTGACAAACCCGTCAGACTTGTTGGGTCGGATGCGTGTTATCGGGGATCGTCCTCCAGACCGCAGTGTAAAACAACCCACTGGCCCCTCTAACTCCCACAACCGCCTGGTGCACCGTACTGCCATTGGCGTGACGAACGGCCAGTACCGCATGCCCCGCCACATTATTTATGCACATGCAAGTAATTCATACCAAGCCTCCCGCTCGCAGGACCAACCCGTCCTGAATCCCTCAAACCCAAACCCGGGTGAGAACGCACATTAGTGCCTTTATACCAACTCCCTGAAAGTCCACCTAGTGTCGGCTATGTGCACCTAGGGGGGGGAATAGGTGACGTATGGTTCTTTTGCGGAATTCACAGATGTACCTGCACAATAAAAGCAACAAACACAGAACACAGAATACACAGCAAATTTATAGTGGTTCCCCGACTTGGGTACATCCACTTTCCCCCTTCGACCTATCTCCCCAACAAGGGACGACTCGGTCACTTCTCCAACGGGATTGAAATCCAATCCCTCACTAACGGAAGGAGCCCTTCCACACGTGAGAGTCAACACTCCCACAAATCGGGTTGCACCCAACCCTTACACCACGGAACAAAAGTTCCTTTACAACACAAGTAAATATGGAATGTATATGAAATACAAACTTCTTTTGGAGACTTCGGTGTTCCTCTTTGTTCGACGACGTGTTCTTGAAGACGATGAAGAGTCTACGACCTTGGTCTCTCTTGGAGAAGATCTCCCCGGAACCGGCGGCGGCACACGAGCGGCGGCTAGCTTCGGGATTGGCGGCTACGATGAAGAGTGGCTGCAGAACTTGGAGATCTACACTTCGTAGCGAAGCAAGCTAGGTCTACCAACGGTCACTCTAGGATCAGTCGTCTCAATCGATTCGGACGGGGGAGTTTTTTCCCGGTCAACGAATCGAGAGACAAGAGATCTCCGGATAGACGCGTGAGACACAAGCCTTGCTAAGCTTCTGTCACCGGAGATCGGGAGATGAGCGATCAGCAGCGGCGACCACTTGACGCGAGCGGCGGCGGCGGAGCGGAGCGAGTTCGCGGATTTAGGGTTACGTCGCCGCTCATTTTTCTTTTTCTCTTGTCCGTTCTTTACTATTCAAAAATACTCATGTATTTATACTGTAGTATTCTCAAATATGACCGTTTGTGGGACCCACAAAAGGAATCCCCAAAATCCGGTTCAAATAAGTCCAGAAGCAGAATCCAGTCCAGCAGCAATCTGAGAAAACGCCAAGTAAAAATCGGCGAGAAATCGCAGACGATTCTCGACGAATCGGCGAGAATCACCAAGTGATTCTCGACGATTCGTCGAGAATTGTTTGTGATTCTCGTCGAATCACTTGCCGATTCTCAACGAATTGGTCATGGTATTCATGGGCTGCATGACCACTGGTTCGGCGGGAATTACAAGTGATTCTCGCCGAATCTTGCTTGGCACCATATTGAGATGGCCAGAAGGAGTCGGCGAGAATCACTGATGATTCTCGTCGATTCGGCGAGAATCACCAAGTGATTCTCGCCGATTCGGCGAGAATCACTTGGTGATTCTCGTCGAATTTGCCTTGGACGATTTTTCGTCTTCCACCTAGGAGCTGCTCCTTGATCCTCCATGCTCCTTGTCTTCTCTTGCATATGAGCGGTCATGTACTTGAAAGTAAGTGCACTCCAATAGAGAGAGTACACATAGGCCAACACACTGATCTGCTCAACGAGGGATTACGTCGTGCAGACCCGTGTATATTGACCTACTGCACCCTGACATTGGTGGTGCACTTAGCGTGGAGAAACTGCAAGTACAACTTGAAATGTTTCATCAAATACATTGTGAATTCATCTTAGCTTGACAGGGGGCTTCCTCAAATCTAGGTAATCGTGGATACAATACCCAACAATCTCCCCCTATTTGACGAAGCCAAAACCCTACTAGCTAAGATGAATAACACCTATCAAATAATAATTATAGCATTTAAAAATTAATTATGCAACACAAGGTAATAAATGCAATCAGAACAGGACTTGAGTCATTCACACATTCAAGAATATATATATATATATACCAAGAGAAATATATTCACATATAAGTCAGAATTGTTCACACGACAGTAATAATTGTTAAATGTTCTTAATACACCGTGACCAGCTATAAGATAGTGACTATTTGTCCTTAGCTCCGTCACCCTTAAGAGTTTGCGCCAAGTACTTTTTGCTCTGCCTTTCCATGTATTCCTTGGGCTTCGGATAGTACCTAGGAGGAGCAACTTTGTCTGGATCCTTGTTGTTTCTGAAGAAAATGTTGCGTTTCGCTTCAAATGCTTTGTGCGTCTCCCATTCATACTGACTATATGCTTCATTTCGATTTATCTCTCCTCTTTCTTGCAGCAGGAAGGTGTCTAGGATGATGCTCCTTGAGACTGGGCTCCACCTTTCGTTTCTTACCTCCTCCTCACTTAGTCTGATCCTCTTTTGAGTTGGTGTCTCCTTTGATGTCCCTTCCTGAATTTTCCTCTTTCCCCTTGCTTTAGCTAAGGCCTCCTGGTCAAACATGCTTCTCAGCTTAGATTTGGAGATGGCCCTAGCGTCAGCTTCATCAGTGAAAATATCAGCAGCACTTGTACTTACATTCTCAGCAATATGTACTTCCTCGGCAGCCGTAGAAGTCTCAGGAGCCTGAGCACCGGCAGGTTGGTCAGGTAGGACGACTCCTAACGTGCCCAGTGCCTGTTGTAGCATCCACCAGCAACTCTCATAGACGTAGTTGCTTGATTTCACAAAGTTTGCATCCATGCTTTTCTGGAGCTCAGCCATCTTAGCGATATACTCCTTCTCCCCCTTTTTGGCTTCTTCAGCTATGCAATTGGCATATGAGTGCAAGGAGTCATCAATGTGCTTAGTTGTCTTGCTGAATTCAGTGACTAGGGCCTGCTGATTTGCATTTAAAGTGACCATGTTGCCATCAAATTTCTGAATATTGTTGGCCACAACGTGTTGTTCTGATTGACAACAGCCAGAGTGTCAGTAGTCTTTTTCAAGCCGGCCATTAACAGTGTTACAGCTTCGCCGCCGCAGTATACTTTTCTTCAAACTTCTTCTCCATCATATCCAGTTTGTGGTTGATTGCCACCATATTCTTCAGCATGAGATCTTCAGAAGTCTTAATCTCTTGCAGTATTGTTTTCTGAGTTTTATCAAAAGAGGTTTTAAGCTCATTCACGATGCCCTGAATTATATGTACAGTGTGAATGGCTAGGTCATCTCGTAGTGGAATACCCGGAGGCACTTCTTGGCCTTGTTCTGGCTCGGCCGCAGAGGCATCAGTAGAGCTGGATACAATCACAGCCTCTATGGGAGGAATGTTGGTGGCCTCATTTACCTCCCCCTCCACTGGTGCAGGCTTAGCAGTAGGAGGTTCATCAGTATCTGGAGATTCAACCACTTCATGGCCCTCACTGACCTCGTCCTTTCCGTCCTCATCCAAAAACTCATCCATATCAGCATCTTCTTCCACTTCTTGATCAGCAGAGTCCAGTGTTTCAGCTTCAGTTCCGAGGGTGTTTCTGTTCAGGACCTCCTCATCCTCCAACCCAGGTTCACCTTCTGCATGAACTTCTGCCACCGCATCTCTTGCCACCTGGGCGATTTCAGATATCATATCCAAATGAGTGGGTAGAGACTCCCCCTCGATTCCTGCAATCACAGTATCAGGAATTTCACGGGGGGAGGCTGCGGGAGATACTTCCTCATGCTCTTCTACAGCAGGCTGTCCGATGCGCCGCTCCCATCGATCAATACAGTGGCATCCATCTTTTTCAAGTAATGTAGAGGAACTCCTTTGCTCATGTCGAATTTATCTCCGTTGAGCTGGTTGAGATATAGACTGATGATGCGGCCGAAGCTCGGAGTGCCCAGAGTGTCCTTGATCTTTTGAAACATCAACTCTCCCCAGTTGAACCTCTTTCTGCAGACCACGGCTATGAGAATTTTGAACATATCTCCGGAGATATGATCATGGGAGCCTGGCTTACAGATGAGTACTTTTCCTATGATGTCGGATAGGAGCTTCCCTTCTTCATTCATCTCTTTTTCGTTTTTACTGATCGTGTGCCTCTGGGTAGACCGCAGAACAGGAGGGTTCTGGTTTTGTCCTCGTCCTCCAAATAGTCTTCCTGCTCCGCACTTGAGAGCTGCAGGTAGCGTGATAGCTTACTGGCAGACATCTTTACTTTAGTCCCCGCCACCTTGCTCTTGATGATGGAGTCTCGGTTTCGAAGCCTTGCTGAGAAAAGAACTCCAGCACTTCTTTATCTAAGATTTGCAGGGTGCTCCAATATGAAGGTTAGCCCGGCTTCTTCCCATGAGAACGATGTTTCGGAACTCGTCCGAGGCATGAGAAAACCAGTGCGAACCAGTTCGCAACCAGAAATCAAACCTGCGGTCGTCCTTGGGGCCATTGAGGATCTAGAAAGAAGCCCGACTCCAAGCATTAGTGTTCATTCAAAACGAAAGCATCACATGGGTTCGGCTTCCTTGGAGCCAGTAAGGAGGAGGTTACCTAAGGGCCTCGGTGGAAGAGAGTTGGTGAGCTTCAGGAAGAGCTTCGGTGGTATCCCGTGGGGTGCGCCCTTGTTAGAGTCTCACGGGAGAGGTCTCCTGCGCGAGTTTGCGGAAGAAGGTCACACACAGCAGCTATTCGACGGCGTCGACGAGAGCGTGATACCAGGGCTGCGGGTGTCGGCGAGTTCGCGGAAGAGCACTTGCGCGAGGAAGGCGAGGGTCGTCCAGAGGTCTCCTGCGCGAGTCGTGAGGAAGGTGAACCGTCGGAGATTCTTTCGGCGGGATTTATAGGGGTCGTCGGGATTCGGGGAAGCCGAGGGGTCTGCGAGTTTCTTGGACGGGATTCGGCGAGATTTGTCTAATTTGGTTTCTAATACCGTTTGTCGAATCGGCGAGATATAAAATGGGTCGGCGGGATTTGGAATATATATATTGATGTTTGTCTTGAACCTTTGGGAAGCATTGCACAATTTCACATTCTTCGAGTGTCAAGTTAACACAAGATTAAGGAATACATATTTATTATAATGACAATCTATTTGGATTTGAATGACGCTTCTCCAGACACTTTGTGATGTCAATTGTGATTTGTCGAAATTCGCAACGACATATCTTGGTTAACTTTATATTGATGTGTATGATTTGCATGCCTCGAGGTAATCTTTCCTTAAAGGTGTACATATATATGATGAGCATACGTATACTTATACACAAGGATAACAATATATATACATTTACTTTGAATGAGGATGCATCATGACACAAGTCCTTGAACTGATCAAATTACCTGGGATATGGAGAGTCATCGTCTTAGTCCCACAGGTAGTACATATCAGTAGCTTAAAGTGATTATGCTCAACAGGTAGCACGTCTGTTATTGCAGACGCTTGATCCAAGCTAGCCTGAGCCACGTACTGTCTAGTTCCCAAGTATTCACGGGGACCTAGACTACCCTGCAAAACAGAATTACTTGACCTTAGGAACCCAAATCATATTGGGTCCTAGGTTTCTATTAGCATGAACACGCAACTGCCTTCCTTGAGAAACCTGTCTGGAAGACTACCTCTGTCCCTATAATGTGGAGAAGCCCTTGCTGTGGGCACAGAGAGGTTGTGCCAACAGTCAATGGCAAAGTGTCCCACTTTGCCGCAGCACCAACAAGAGTGAATGTTGTATCGCCGTTTTTGACCTGATCTAGTGACTGATGTAGTCACGGTCCTAGGTCTCAAAGGGATAGGGCATGTTCTTGTTGCACAAATTCCTCTTCCATCGAGGCATGATGAAGGTGTAACGAATGCATGATGTGAGCGTTATGAGGCCGAGAAGGTGGTGCCATTCTTTCAGGCATCTTCCTTGCTGAGGCTCCATGACGCCTGACATCATGACTTCTATTCTCCCTATCCCGTGTCCTCGAATGGAGAGAATTCTTCTGTGAACCAGGACCTGCAGATCCACACTTTGTTGTGGCAGTGGCCGTGATACAAAGGGCTCAGAATGAGCCTTAGGTATTTCTTCATGGGTGGCCATGATGCCTCTTGCACTATGGACATTTCCACATGGGGACAACTCACCCTTACAGTGACCACGATTGTTCCTGTGGTCATACCTGAAGGCGTGATGAGTTGCCTTCCTGCTTGGAGTGGGAGGTCGGAACACCGTTTCCCCATTTCTCCATCCCTGGATAATCCGGGAGATCCACCCGGTTTCTTGTTTTCTCTTTATAGCATCAACTTTGGAGAAGTTGGATACTATACGTTTCTCATTTTCTAGACTATTCTCTAGAGCTGAGATCTTAGAGTCCTTGACCTTGTTGGACGCCAATTGGAGAACCAACAAGATCTTCAGTTGAGCAATCTCTCGAGCTTGCTCCTCAGCAAGTAGATTGCTTTCCTGAAGGGCTCTCTTCAGGGAATCAGTATTTTCTGGAGGAGAGAAGTTTCTGTCTTCAGAAAAGTCAAAAGATGTGGGACAGGATGAAGATGATACCTGCTCATCTGGGTTATTGTCATTAGAATCAGTGACCAATGTTTCGTCCTCGTCGGAGCTGCTTTCCTCACTATCTTCTTCAGTCTCTGACAAGGATACTGGAGCTCTGATGCAATCCGAAGGATCCTTGCAGTCATCTTCAGAAGTGAGGACCCCCACATACGCTTCATCCTCTGATTGGCAGCATATTTCAGCATTCTCTGACCCCCCCCCCATCAGCTCTGAGATCATCATCCACAGAGATTTAGCTGTTTTACATTTTTCCAACCTGGAGCGAGAGGCTCCAGACCAGACATCCATGATAATTTGTCGAATCCTCTGGTCCAGTTGGAAAAATGAGAGTTCCATCTCTGTCATCTCAGCACTGCACATGGGCACTTGGATCCCCGAGTCGGTGGTCTTCAAAGGGATAAATGGACCCTCTTCCAGGATGAGGGAAGCTCGTGGATCGATGGCATCCAGGTGAAATAACACTCTCATCCTCCAGATAGGATAATAATCCTTTGTGCATGTAGGGAGTTTGAGTGGCAATACGTCATAATCCAGATCCATGCTTCTGACACTGGTGGCAGGATTCACCTCAAGGTGTTAGCCTTTTTGTTGAGGAACCTGCCTCTGATACCACTTGAAAGTCCACCTAGTGTCGGCTATGTGCACCTAGGGGGGGGGGGAATAGGTGACGTATGGTTCTTTTGCGGAATTCACAGATGTACCTGCACAATAAAAGCAACAAACACAGAACACAGAATACACAGCAAATTTATAGTGGTTCCCCGACTTGGGTACATCCACTTTCCCCCTTCGACCTATCTCCCCAACAAGGGACGACTCGGTCACTTCTCCAACGGGATTGAAATCCAATCCCCTCACTAACGGAAGGAGCCCTTCCACACGTGAGAGTCAACACTCCCACAAATCGGGTTGCACCCAACCCTTACACCACGGAACAAAAGTTCCTTTACAACACAAGTAAATATGGAATGTATATGAAATACAAACTTCTTTTGGAGACTTCGGTGTTCCTCTTTGTTCGACGACGTGTTCTTGAAGACGATGAAGAGTCTACGACCTTGGTCTCTCTTGGAGAAGATCTCCCCGAACCGGCGGCGGCACACGAGCGGCGGCTAGCTTCGGGATTGGCGGCTACGATGAAGAGTGGCTGCAGAACTTGGAGATCTACACTTCGTAGCGAAGCAAGCTAGGTCTACCAACGGTCACTCTAGGATCAGTCGTCTCAATCGATTCGGACGGGGGAGTTTTTCCCGGTCAACGAATCGAGAGACAAGAGATCTCCGGATAGACGCGTGAGACACAAGCCTTGCTAAGCTTCTGTCACCGGAGATCGGGAAGATGAGCGATCAGCAGCGGCGACCACTTGACGCGAGCGGCGGCGGTGGAGCGGAGCGAGTTCGCGGATTTAGGGTTACGTCGCCGCTCGTTTTTCTTTTTCTCTTGTCCGTTCTTTACTGTTCAAAAATACTCATGTATTTATACTGTAGTATTCTCAAATATGACCGTTTGTGGGACCCACAAAAGGAATCCCCAAAATCCGGTTCAAATAAGTCCAGAAGCAGAATCCGGTCCAGCAGCAATCTGAGAAAACGCCAAGTAAAAATCGGCGAGAATCGCAGACGATTCTCGACGAATCGGCGAGAATCACCAAGTGATTCTCGACGATTCGTCGAGAATCGTTTGTGATTCTCGTCGAATCACTTGCCGATTCTCAACGAATTGGTCATGGTATTCATGGGCTGCATGACCACTGGTTCGGCGGGAATTACAAGTGATTCTCGCCGAATCTTGCTTGGCACCATATTGAGATGGCCAGAAGGAGTCGGCGAGAATCACTGATGATTCTCGTCGATTCGGCTAGAATCACCAAGTGATTCTCGCCGATTCGGCGAGAATCACTTGGTGATTCTCGTCGAATTTGCCTTGGACGATTTTTCGTCTTCCACCTAGGAGCTGCTCCTTGATCCTCCATGCTCCTTGTCTTCTCTTGCATATGAGCGGTCATGTACTTGAAAGTAAGTGCACTCCAATAGAGAGAGTACACATAGGCCAACACACTGATCTGCTCAACGAGGGATTACGTCGTGCAGACCCGTGTATATTGACCTACTGCACCCTGACATTGGTGTGCACTTAGCGTGGAGAAACTGCAAGTACAACTTGAAATGTTTCATCAAATACATTGTGAATTCATCTTAGCTTGACAGGGGGCTTCCTCAAATCTAGGTAATCGTGGATACAATACCCAACACTCCCTCAAACTCCAAACGGGTGAGATCGCACATCAGTGCCTTTATACCAACTCCCTCCAACCCTAAACGGGTGAGATCGCACATCAGTGCCTTTATACCAACTCCCTCCAACCCTAAACGGGTGAGCATATATCATGAATCTCTCTAACCCTACACGGGCGAGAAGGTACAACAATGTCCTAACCTATTAAACTACTCTTGTCTACGGGTTATTATACTTAGAGATTTAAGGTTAATCCCAGGACTGCCCCCGGTATTCCCTGTGAAGGGCTCTCAAGGGGCACTAGGAACTGTGTTGGGATTACGCCCAGCGTTCCCTTTCGCAAGGATACTTATTTTAGTTGATGGCTACCCATGTATCTCCCCAGCTCTCCTTATTGCTCTAGTACAACCATAGTGACTTAAGGTGTTACCGGGAAGCCGACGGTCTTCCGCCGACCCCCACTCCAGTTGCTAACTAAGACTTGCACTTTTGATCCCTCACTAAGACAACTCTACCCACCAGGGTTATTCATGTTGAACTCTTTTATTTCAGCCGATAATCAATCCCCTGGTAACCCCTAAGGCAAGAACTATTTGCGTTATATGCAGACCATAACCTATGATTACCCTAAAAATGTGATCTTCCAAACCTTAAGGCATCTTGCCTCTAAATATTTATCCTAGGGTGGTATGGACTAAGGGAACTACCCTATGAATTCTCATAATTTTTTTTTCTTGGCCAAATAGTACTTTAATTAAATCTTTTAATTTAAACACTAGGTCACTTTACACATGAAGTAGTATGATTAAATATCCACTGACCTAGGAAATTTTTCCTGAGATGTATATTGATAAAATATTGCTGCCTACAGAGTTTCATAATTTTCCTTTAATTATTTATTCCCATTTCCTATTTAATATCAAATTCACACAAATTCCATTTTCCAAATGAAGTATAGGCATTATGTAATTAAAAATTCCAGGAAAATTACAGAACTTTTAGAACACTAATTTATGACTATTGGCAGAGTCTCATCAATTTTATTGTGTAATGGCCTATAAAATTCCATTATAACAAATTTATCAAAAATGCCATTGTATTAATTTAACAACTAACAATATATCCATTAATTCTGAGAAATTCATACAAAACTAATAATACCATTTTATAGCAGTAGAATAAATTCCAAATTTTTCTGAAGTACATATCCATCATTTCAAGAATTAAATAAGATAAGGGTAAAATGGGCAATTTAAGATATCTAATCCAAAAGCTCTTCAAAACAGAGGGATCATATTTTTCCTAAGTCATTTGTTACCTTATCTATGCCTTGGCAAAAGTTTAGGATTTGTGATTGAGGAAAACCTATTTTCCAATTTTATTTCCAAAATAGCTATATTTAAAATAAATTCCAATAAATGGAATTTTTGATTCCAAAAATTCCATGATTAATTTGAGGGATGAAATTTACCCTAATGAACCACTGTAAATAATTCCAAGATCTTTGCATGCCACCATTGGGCTGAATACACTATATTTGCATTTTTGCTAATTGCACACCAAGGCATAACATGAGCTAACACATGCAAGTGGATTCTCCAACATGCAGTGAACCCAAGGTGCTGAAAATTTTATCATGCACCAAGGATCATATGAGAAAGAAGTCCACAACATGGAAGAGCCTGTCCCCACCGACGTACCGTGGGACAGAGGATGCGGTGAAGACGGAAGAATGGCTGGAGGCCATACATGAGATCTTAGCAGGCATCAGCTGCCTAGTCGGCGAGGCAGTACCTCTAGCCACCTATGTGCTAGAAGCTCATGCGAAGAGATGGTGGAAATCAGCCCGGGAGTCTACTTATGCGGACTTTGAGCTGTCAGATATATCATGGGAGTAGTTTGGCGATGTGTTTCTGGAGCACTTCATCTCTGCTACGGACAGAGATGTCTTGGAGGAGAGGTTTTTGAACCTCAAGCAAGGGACTAGATCGGTGATAGAGTATCAGAGAGAGTTCTCCCATTTGGCCAGGTTCGCGGGGATTCAGGATACCGATGATAGGAGGTATGCCAAGAGGTTCTACCGGGGCCTCAGGGACGATTTGAGGCAGGCCTTGCTATTCATTTCTCATGGCACATCTAGGCAGATTATCGAGATGGCGAAGAAGCTGGAGGCTGACCAGCTGATGGTGCGAGCCGGAGGGAAGAGACCATTTGATGGGTCGACATAAGGAGAGAGCAGTAGGGGCTCTGAGAGAGGCAGGACCATCAGATACAGGAAGGGTGAGGGACGTCGTCGTCCCAACTTCAGGCAGGAGCAGGGGCCTCCTCCAGCATTAGCTCCCCCACCTCTACAGATTCATGATCCGAGGAGACAGGATGACCGAGGCCACCGACAAGTGGTTTGTTACGGATGCCGCCAGCCCGGGCACGTCAGGTCGGAGTGCCCGCATCGATTCCATCCCCCTCCTCCTCCTCCACCTCCAATGGCCCCAGTACAGCAGGGCCGAGGATGGGGACGAGGACGAGGCCGAGGCCGGGGATATCACGGCAGGAGACGCGAGCAGGAGCAGATATACTCCTTGGACCTCACAGAGCCGAGGAACCCCGAGGAGGTTATCACAGGTACTTAAAGTTAATTATTGATTTTCTTGAATTTTCAGTTATATATATAGTACCTGGAACTATAGGATAACAATTAACTTTCACGTAAACAAACCTCAGGCATAGTTATGATCAGCGGCAAGCCCGCTCATACTCTCTTCGACACGGGTGCTTCGCACTCGTTCGTATCCGAGGCCTTCATCGACGGACTCGAAGGCGTGGACAGGTTTCCTGGACTAGAGATGAGGGTGCGTCTACCTGATGGGTCGGAGCTGCGGACCACTGCACATTGTGATATGGAGGCCGAGATTGGCGGCAAGGCATTTGAGGCGCCGATAACTATTCTGAAGCTGCAGGACTTTGACTTGATTTTGGGCATGGCCTGGTTGCATCGGAACCATGCTCAGATAGATTGTCCGTCCAGGAGGATCACGCTAAGGCATGGCGACTCTCATGTTATCGTTGAAGGTATCCAGCCTATCTGCCACCTACTGTTATCTTATGTACAGGCTGTGAAGGCCCATGAGCAGGGTGAAGAAGTTTATCTTGTCTGCTTCGAGATGGTGGGAGCAGAGACGACTATCTCAGATATTCCGGTGGTCCGGGATTTCTCCGACGTATTCCCGGAGAAATTGCCCGGGCTACCACCTGCTAGAGACTTGGATTTCAGGATTCAGCTAGTACCGGGAGCGAGGCCGGTGTCCCGGGCACCCTACAGGATGGCTCCCAGGGAGTTAGCAGAGTTCAGGACTCAACTACAGGAGCTAGTCGAGTCAGGATTTGTGCGGCCCAGTTCATCGCCATGGGGAGCGCCAGTTCTCTTTGTGAAGAAGAAGGACGGATCACTGCGATTATGTATAGATTACCGGGAGCTGAACCGGTTAACGGTCCGCAATACCTATCCTCTGCCTCGGATAGATGAGTTATTTGACCAGCTACAGGGAGCCTTCTGGTTCTCCAAGCTAGATTTGAGATCCGGCTACTACCAGCTCCGTATCAGGGAAGAGGACATACCGAAGACGACATTCAGTTCACGCTATGGATTATACGAGTTCACGGTGATGCCTTTTGGGCTCACGAATGCTCCTGCCGCATTCATGAGTCTAATGAACCGTGTATTCGAGCCTTTCTTAGACCGCTTCATGATTGTATTCATCGACGACATCCTTATATATTCTCGAACTCAGGAGGAGCATACGGAGCACCTGGCACAGGTCTTGCAGAGGCTGCGGGAGACCCAGATGTACGCAAAATTTTCAAAGTGCCAGTTCTGGCTGCAAGAGGTGGCTTTCCTAGGGCACACGATCAGTGGGGCTGGATTAGCAGTGGACCCAGCTAAGATAGAGACAGTGAGGGATTGGCCACGGCCGAAGACCGCATCAGATATCCGCAGTTTCTTGGGACTAGCAGGGTATTATCGCAAGTTCGTGGAGGGGTTCTCGAGGATAGCACTCCCCCTCACGTCCTTGACGAAGAAGGACACAGATTTTATTTGGTCAGAGCGGTGTGAGACGGCTTTTCAGGAGCTGAAGGACCGACTCATCTCATCCCCCATTCTTGCGCTCCCATCCGTGAGCGAAGGATTCCAGATCTACACGGACGCCTTTTATCAGGGGATGAGTGCAGTCCTGATGCAGCATGGACACGTTATTGCCTATGCTTCGAGACAGTTGAAGAAGCATGAGCATAACTATCCAGTACATGACCTAGAGCTCGGGGTTGTGGTTTTTGCCCTAAAGATATGGTGGCATTACTTATACGGGATTCATTGTGACATCTTTTCAGATCATAAGAATCTCAAGTATATCGATACGCAGAAGGACCTAAACCTGAGACAGAGGAGGTGGCTGGAGTTCCTCTGTGATTATGATTACAAGATCCACTATCATCCGGGGAAAGCGAACACGGTAGCAGATGCTTTGAGCAGGAGGGCCGGCACTTCTGGACCGGAGCCCCGATTGATGTCTATAGAGCTGCTACAGATGATGGAGGACATGCACATTACCATGGTGTCCGAGACCGAGCCAGTAGTATATAGAGAGTATTTGAGCTCAGTGATCAGTGGCGATGATATATAGGAGCGCATCCGAGCACATCAGAGGCTGGATGCTGCGTTACAGCCGATTTTTAGTGCCCTAGAGAGGGGCAAGGTCGAGGACTACACGCTACAGGATGATCTTCTTCGGTTCCGGGGGCGCATCTACATACCAGTAGGGGGCAGTATCCAGGAGGACATACTCAGAGAGGCACATTGCTCGAGATATTCAGTGCACCCCCGCATCACCAAGATGTGGGCAGATTTGCGGAGGTCTATGTATTGGCCAGGGATGAAGAGGGAGATCACAGATTTTGTGACTCATTGCGAGACCTGCCAGCGTGTGAAGGCAGAATGTAAGAGCCCGGGAGGTTTACTACAGCCACTGCCAGTTCCAGAATGGAAGTTCGAGGACATTGCTATGAACTTTGTACACGGATTGCCTCGCTCCCACTCTGGGCATGATTCTATATGGGTTATAGTGGATAGATTGACCAAGGTAGCGCGGTTTATTACAGTTCGAAAGGATGCCCCAGTTGCAGTTCTGGTGATATTATTTGTGGAGCAGTACGTCAGATATCATGGCATCCCCAGGACGATTGTTTCGGACCGTGATGGTCGGTTCACTTCGAGCGAGTGGAGGGCCGTGCATGCTTACTTGGGATCTCGGCTTACTTTTAGTACCGCCTTCCATCTGCAGACCGACGGACAGACCGAGCGGACCATCCGGACCATGGAGGACCTGCTCAGACTATGCATATTGGATACGGGGAAGCCTTGGGAGAGGCTGCTGCCATTGATTGAGTTCTCGTATAATAACAGCCACCAGGCTAGCATCAGGATGGCTCCATACGAGGCACTTTATGGGAGGAGATGCCGGACACCGCTATCATGGGTTCAGGATGTGGATACCAGGGCTCTTGGATCTGATTATATAGAGGATACTGAGGCTCAGATTCGATTGATCAGAGATCGGCTACTAGAGGCCCAGAGCAGGCAGGCAAAGTATTATGATGCTCGGCACCGGAAGGTGGAGTTCCAGGTTGGAGACAGGGTATTCTTGAAGATACGTCCAGTACACGGTGTCTCTCGGGTGCGGAGGCACAAGAAGCTCAGTCCACGATACATGGGGCCATACCTGATCCTGGAGCGGATCGGCCCCTTGGCTTACCGACTGCAGCTGCCACCGGAGTTGGTTGCATTACATGACGTCTTCCATGTCTCATCCTTGCCAAGAGCTCTCCTTCGGCGGGAGCAGCACATTACTACTACAGCCAGACCGGTAGAGCCTGACAGATCAGTGAGATTGGAGCCGATCCGGATTGACGATACAGCCATCCGAGTGTTGCGGAAGAAGAAGGTCCCTCTTGTGAAGGTGCTGTGGTCCAACCATGGACGGGAGGAGCACACTTGGGAGCCGAGGGATCTGATGCTGGAGCAGCACCCGGAGCTATTCGCATCAGGTACTTTCAAGTTATTGTTTTTTTAAATTTCTTAAAAATCCTTGCAAATAGAACCCCGTAGACCCGAACTTAAATTTCGGGGACGAAATTATTTTCTTGTTTATTGGAATTTGTAACATCCCATGTTACTTCTGGACCCCTCAACTTAGATTGGGTTAGGCCTGGTGAGATTTAAGGAAGACCAACTATGTTTGACCCTAGGTAGTGGGTGGTAACCATGTGGGGCCCACTATAAGACCATAGTCAAAATAGGTCAAACTAACCTATGTGGGGACCCTAGCCACTCCATGACCCCACCACATTGCCCTAACCCTAAAGACAATCTAAGTGGACCATAGGGTATATCACTAGGTCAACACTTTGACCTAAATTGACCAAAGTCAACCTTGGGCTTATTTGGTCAAACCCACACTCATAAGCCCAATTAGCCTAAGTAGGGCACCCCCTTGACCCAACCCAAGTTGGGTGGTGCCACTAGACCCATTTCCACCAAGTAGGGTCAGCCCACCCACCATGGTTGACCAAGTCAACTCCCCAAGTCAACAAATTGACCTAAAGGAGTGAAATGAAGACCAAGCGATTTTCCCTTGGACCAAGCCCACCAAAATTGGCCCATAGCCAGCCCAAGTGAACAAGACCAGTCCTACACCTCTAAATCAGGAGAGAGAATACATGCAAGGGGGTAAAAGTGGGATTTTAAGGATAGGAGGAGAGAGAAAATGGAAAGAGGGGAAATGGTGGCCACATGGCCACCCCATCAGATGGTTTTAACTGCCCAAAACCAGGTGGCCAACCTCCTCTCTTCATTTCCAGCAGAAAACCAGGGTTGTGTGCCACTTGGCAGCTGGGCGGAGCAAACAAAGCTCAAACCGAGCTCAATTTAGGTGTATCTCCATGTACAGACAAGATCAGTCCAAACAGACCTCACCAGAAGCTTCAAGAGATAGAAGGGAGTGGAAATCGAGTGCTGGATCATGGAGAATGGTGGAGAATTGAGTTTTCGGGGTGGAGCTCGCCGGCGCACCACCACCACGGCAAACCGCCGCCTGACCCACAGCCAAGCCCCAATTCAGGTGCGTTTCACCTCACCTCTTCCTGTACTAGACTTCTAGATCTATTTAGGGAGATATCGGGCTCAATAGAGCCCGATTTCATGAGAGTTAAATGGAGAAAACCGAGCTTTTCCTTCTTGCTCGTGTTCGCCAGAGGAGCCAACTCCGGCGGCCCCACCGTCGGGAAACGCTAGCCCCCACCTTGACGAAGGTGGTGGCAATATCCGCCGGCGGTGGTGGTGGCTCAGCTGGCCGGAAAACGCCAGCCAACATCGTCCAGGAAAATGAAATCGTAGCCGTCAAAACATTGGGGACGATGAACCGATCCCGTCGGTTTCAGGCTTTAAGATTCGTGCAATATATTTAAATGATTTAATTAATATATGATGAATAGTGTAGATTCTGTCACATTATTACAGCCACTTTGCATGTTAGTGTTAGGCCTCTTAGAATCATTTCCAGAACTTAATCTCTCAATGAAAAGTGTAGCTGAGGGTCTTATCTTTAATTTGCCACCTTAAACATGTGATTTGGTGTAGTGTACAGTCCTGTAGGACATTTCTCCTAGGACTGGTCCTAGAGTAGGGCAGAAATTAAATTGGATGCCCTGGTCAAACCATTAGTCACCATGGACCCAAATTTTGGGCACATGCATGATTAGGGCATACTTAGCCCCTGTCAAAAATTAGGAATTTTTAGAGAAACTTTTCCTACAGTTTTTGCCAAAATATCAAAATACAAATAAATGAAATATAAGGAGTTTTACACCTCCCCATGGTCCCAAATCTTGGTGGTAGGTCAATGGGGACATCCTTGGTGCATGATAAAATTTTCAGCACCTTGGGTTCAATGCATGTTGGAGAATCCACTTGCATGTGTTAGCTCATGTTATGCCTTGGTGTGCAATTAGCAAACATGCAAATATAGTGTATTCAGCCCAATGGTGGCATGCAAAGATCTTGGAATTATTTACAGTGGTTCATTAGGGTAACTTTCATCCCTCAAATTAATAATGGAATTTTTGGAATCAAAAATTCCATTTATTGGAATTTATTTTAAATATAGCTATTTTGGAAATAAAATTAGAAAATAGGTTTTCCTCAAGTACAAATCCTAAAATTTTGCAAAGGCATAGAGAATGTCACATTTGACTTAGGAAAAATATGATCCCTCTGTTTTGAAGAACTTTTGGAGTAGATATCTTAAATTGCCCATTTTACCCTTATTTTATTAATTCTTGAAATGATGGATATGTATCTCAGAAAAATTTGGAATTTATTATACTGCTATAAATGGTATTATTAGTTTTGCATGAATTTCTCAGAATTAATGGATGCATTGTTAGTTGTTAAATTGATACAATGGCATTTTTGATAAATATGTTATAATGGAATATTATAGGACATTACATAATAAATGTTGATGATACTCTGCCAATAGTCATAAGTTAGTGTTCTAAAAGTTCTGAAATTTTCCTGGAATTTTTGATTACATAATGCCTATACTTCATTTGTAAAATGGAATTTGTGTGAATTTGATATTAAATAGGAAATGAGAATAAATTATTAAAGGAAAATTATGAAACTCTGTAGGCAGCAATATTTTATTAATATACATCTCAAGAAAAATTTCCTAGGTCAGTGGATATTTAATCATACTACTTCATGTGTAAAGTGACCTAGTGTTTAAATTAAAAGATTTAATTAAAGGACTATTTGGCCAAGAAAAATTATGAGAATTCATAGGGTAGTTCCCTTATTCCATACCACCCTAGGATAAATATTTAGAGGCAAGATGCCTTAAGGTTTGGATGATCACATTTTTAGGGTAATCATAGGACATGGTCTGCATATAACACAAATATATCTTGCCTTAGGGGTTACCAGGGGATTGATTATCGGCAGAAATAAGAGAGTTCAACATGAGTAACCCTGGTGGGTAGAGTTGTCTTAGTGAGGGATCAAAAGTGCAATTCTTAGTTAGCAACTGGAGTGGGGGTCGGCGGAAGACCGTCGGTTTCCCGGTAACACCTTAAGTCACTAGGGTTGTACTAGAGCAATAAGGAGAGCTGGGGAGATACATGGGTAGCCATCAACTAAAATAAATATCCTTGCGAAAGGGAACGCTGGGCGTAATCCCAACACAGTTCCTAGTGCCCCTTAAGAGCCCTTCACAGGGAATACCGGTGGCAGTCCTGCGATTAACCTTAAATCTCTAAGTATAATAAACCGTAGACAAGAGTAGTTTAATAGGTTAGGACATTGTTGTACCTTCTCGCCCGTGTAGGGTTAGAGAGATTCATGATATATGCTCACCCGTTTTGGGTTTGAGGGAGTTGGTATAAAGGCACTAATGTGCGATCTCACCCGTTTTGGGGTTTGAGGGAGTTGGTATAAAGGCACTAATGTGCGATCTCACCCATTTTGGGGTTTGAGGGAGTTGCAATAAAGGCACTAATGTGCATGCTCACCCGGGTATGGGTTTGAGGGATTCAGGACGGTTTTGGTCCTGTGAGCGGGATGCTCGGAATGAAATACTTGCATGTGCATAAATATCGTGGCGGGGAATGCGGTACTGGCCGTTCGTCACACCGATGGCAGTACGGTGCACCAGGCGGTTGTGGTAGTTAGAGGGGCCAGTGGGTTATTTTACACTGCGGTCTGGAGGACGATCCCCGATAACACACATCCGACCCAACAAGACTGACGGGTTTGTCAGCAAAGTACGTACGCGAGACTCTAGAGTGCACCTTGGACGTGTACAGAGGCGTATGAGAGGGGTCTAAGGCTTGGTAGTGTGCATACCGGTCTAGAAGCGGAGACGCCCGCTCCGCTGCTGCCGTAGCCACAGCCGTGGTACCCGAGAGTGATGCTAGCTCTCAAAAAGTGGGAACTAAAGGTCTGTGATCACAGAGTCGTTGTGTGTGAGTTGCACTTGCCTGCGCATAAAATTGCATCATATCATTCATTCATATTAGGTCATACGCTTCATAGATCCTTATCATATAAATTAGTATGAGCTCTTTTATATGATAAGTTAAATTTCTGGAAACCCTAACTTATATATTTGTATGGGCATTTATATAAGTTAGGGTACGTTTGTGATGATAGCATAGTGGTAGTTTAGTTTATTTACTTGTTCAGATTACTGTTCTTTACTTTCCTTTAATCCACTGCTCTTACTTATTACTTGTACCGTACTTAGAACTGCTAGAGTAGAGCTACATTACTTATTACAACTCTAGTTAGATACTGTCACCTGCTTCCACTTTGCTACCCCTTTTGTTGTCCTCCGCTTCGTCCTCCCGCTCGGTGCCTAGGAGCTGCGGGGCGAGGTGCGGAGGAAACGACTTAGTCTTTTTGACTAATGGTCGGTGACCAACTATTTTTAGGAGCCCGTGGAGATGGAGCACCAGCACGTCGAGGAGGCAGGATATGAGGAGCAGATACCGCTTCAGCAGGCTACTACCACTACTATGCATCCTCATGTGGGACGAGATCTGATTTTTTAGTATAGCTTCCGCATTTATTATTTTGTGAGAGGGTGATTTTGATGTACTGGGCATAAGAACTTTTTACTCTTTCATTTGTACTCTTCTATGGACTATAGTGATGTACTTTTCATTTCATTTATATGATTGTACTATGTGGCTTGTGGACTGATGGTTTTATATACAGTTTTATATACAGTTTTACTACAGCGACGGACCGGGCCCAAGTCTCCTGGAATGGAGCGCCAGGGAGGGTGAGAGCCCCGTTCGGCCTGAACCCTGTCACAACACGAGGTGCTGTCAACGAGTCGGGTTGTTTTGGAATGCAGCCCTAATCGGGCGATAAATTTCGTCCAAGGCTAAATAAGGGCGAGAGACCGATAACGAACAAGTACCGCGAGGGAAGGATGAAAAGGACTTTGAAAAGAGAGTCAAAGAGTGCTTGAAATTGTCAGGAGGGAAGCGGATGGGGGCCGACGGTGTGCCTCGGCCTGAAGCGGAATGACATACGTTGGTCCGTTGCTTGGCTCGAGGTGTGGATCGTTGCAGACCTTATCGCCATGTAGAGCATGGGCGAGTGATGCCCACGGAGACACTGTCGTTATGGTCGAATAGCAGCATGGCATGCATCGTACAGACGGGCTTAACAGCCCCTGCGTGCTTATTGCAATGATCTGTGGGCTCCCCATTCGACCCGTCTTGAAACACGGACCAAGGAGACTGACATGCATGTGAGCCGACGGGTGATAAAGCCCGTAGGGCGCAGCGGAAGCGTGGTGGGCCCATAACCCACAGGTCCCAGGATCGAAACCTGGCTCTGATACTAGTTTGTAAGACCCCCCCTCCCCCTTACCAAGGAGGGCTACCGGATCTTATGCCCAGAACCGCCGTCTTACGGTGGCACTAACTCACGGGTTAGTCGACACCGCAATATGCCGATTTTGCCGGCTAGTACGATCATTTAACCTGTAGGCCAATATGAGAAGAAAGAAGTAAAACTGTATATAAAACCATCAGTCCACAAGCCACATAGTACAATCATATAATAGAAATGAAAAGTACATCACTATAGTCCACAGAAGAGTACAAATGAAAGAGTAAAAAGGGGCTTATGCCCAGTACATCAAATCACTCTCTCACAAAATAAATAAATGTGGAAGCTATACTAGAACATCAGATCTCGTCCCACCTGAGGACGCACAGTAGTGGTAGTAGCCTGCTGAAGCGCTATCTGCTCCTCATGTCCTGCCTCCTCGACGTGCTGGTGCTCCATCTCCCTGGGCTCCTAAAAATAGTTGGTCACCGACCATTACTCAAAAAGACTAAGTCGTTTCCTCCGCACCTCGCCCCGCAGCTCCTAGGCACCGAGCGGGAGGACGAAGCGGAGGACATCAAAAGGGGTAGCGAAGTGGAAGCAGGTGACAGTATCTAACTAGAGTTGTAATAAGTAATGTAGATCTACTCTAGCAGTTCTAAGTACGGTACAAGTAATAAGTAAGAGCAGTGCAGTAAAGGAAAGTAAAGAACAATAATATGAACAAGTAAATAAACTAAACTACCACTATACTATCATCACAAACGTACCCTAACTTATATAAATGCCCATACAAATATATAAGTTAGGGTTTCCAGGAAATTTAACTTATCATATAAAAGAGCCCATACTAATTTATATGATTAGGATTTATGAAGCGTATGACCAAACATGAATGAATGATATGATGCAATTTTATGCGCAGGCAAGTGCAACTCACACACAACGACTCTGTGATCACAGACCTTTAGTTCCAGCTTTTTGAGAGCTAGCTTCACTCTCGGGTACCACCGCTATGGCTACGGCAGCAGCGGAGCGGGCGTCTCCGCTTCTAGACCGGTATGCACACTACCAAGCCTTAGATCCCTCTCCTACGCCTCTGTACACGTCCAAGGTGCACTCTAGAGTCTCGCGTACGTACTTTGCTGACAAACCCATCAGTCTTGTTGGGTCGGATGTGTGTTATCGGGGATCGTACTCCAGACCGCGGTGTAAAACAACCCATTGGCCCCTCTAACTACCACAACCGCCTGGTGCACCGCACTGCCATCGGTGTGATGAACGGCCAGTACCGCATGCCCCGCCACGATATTTATGCACATGCAAGTATTTCATTCCGAGCATCCCGCTCGCAGGACCAAACCCGTCCTGAATCACTCAAACCAAAACTCGGGTGAGCATGCACATTGGTGCCTTTATACCAACTCCCTCAAACCCCAAAACGGGTGAGATCGCACATTAGTGCCTTTATACCAACTCCCTCAAACCCAAAACGGGTGAGCATATATCATGAATCTCTCTAACCCTACACGGGCGAGAAGGTACAATAATGTCCTAACCTATTAAACTACTCTTGTCTATGGGTTATTATACTTAGAGATTTAAGGTTAATCCCAGGACTGCCCCTGGTATTCCCTGTGAAGGGCTCTCAAGGGGCACTAGGAACTGTGTTGGGATTACGCTCAGCGTTCCCTTTCGCAAGGATAGTTATTTTAGTTGATGGCTACCCATGTATCTCCCCAGCTCTCCTTATTGCTCTAGTACAACCCTAGTGACTTAAGGTGTTACCGGGAAGCCGACGGTCTTCCGCCGACCCCCACTCCAGTTGCTAACTAAGACTTGCACTTTTGATCCCTCACTAAGACAACTCTACCCACCAGGGTTATTCATGTTGACTCTCTTATTTCTGCCGATAATCAATCCCCTGGTAACCCCTACGGCAAGACCTATTTGTGTTATATGCAGACCATGTCCTATGATTACCCTAACAATGTGATCTTCCAAACCTTAAGGCATCTTGCATCTAAATATTTATCCTAGGGTGGTATGGACTAAGAGAACTACCCAATGAATTCTCATAATTTTTCTTGGCCAAATAGTCCTTTAATTAAATCTTTTAATTTAAACACTAGGTCACTTTACACATGAAGTAGTATGATTAAATATCCACTAACCTACGAAATTTTTCCTGAGATGTATATTGATAAAATATTGCTGCCTACAGAGTTTCATAATTTTCCTTTAATTATTTATTGTCATTTCCTATTTAATATCAAATTCACACAAATTCCATTTTCCAAATGAAGTATAGGCATTATGTAATCAAAAATTCCAGGAAACTTACAGAAATTTTAGAACACTACTTTATGACTATTGGAAGAGTATCATCAACATTTATTGTGTGATGGCCTATAAAATTCCATTATAACATATTTACCAAAACTGCCATTGTATTAATTTAACAACTAACAATGCATCCATTAATTCTGAGAAATTCATGCAAAATTAATAATACCATTTTATAGTAGTAGAATAAATTCCAAATTTTTCTGAAGTACATATCTCTCATTTCATGAATTAAATAAGATAAGGGTAAAATGGACAATTTAAGATATCTAATCCAAAAGTTCTTCAAAACAGAGGGATCATATTTTTCCCAAGTCAAATGTGACATTATCTAGGCCTTGGCAAAAGTTTAAGATTTGTACTTGAGGAAAACCTATTTTCCAATTTTATTTCCAAAATAGCTATATTTAAAATAAATTCCAATAAATGGAATTTTTGATTCCAAAAATTCCATGATTAATTTGAGTGATGAAATTTACCCTAATGATCCATTGTAAATTATTCCAAGATCTTTGCATGTCACCATTGGGCTGAATACACTATATTTGCATTTTTGCTAATTGCACATCAAGGCATAACATGAGCTAACACATGCAAGTGGATTATCCAACATGCAGTGAACCCAAGGTGCTGAAAATTTTATCATGCACCAAGGATGTCCCCATTGACCTACCACCAAGATTTGGGACTATGGGGAGGTGTAAAACTCCTTATATTTCATTTATTTATATTTTGATATTTTGGCAAAACCTATAGGATAATTTTCTCTAAAAATTCCTACTTTTTGGTAGGGGCTAAGTATGCCCTAATCATGCATGTGCCCAAACGTTGGGGCCATGGTGTCTAATGGTTTGACCTGGGCATCCAATTTAATTTCTGCCCTACCATAGGACCAGCCCTAGGAGAAATGTCCTATAGGACTGTACACTACACCACATCACATGTTTAGGGTGGAAAATTACAGATAAGGCCCTCCGCTACAATTTTAATTGAGAGACTAAGTTCTGGAAATGCCTCTAAGAGGCCTAAAATTAACATGCAATGTGGCTGTAATAATGTGACAGAATCTACACTATTCATCATATATTAATTAAATCATTTAAATATATTGCACGAATCTTAAAGCCTGAAACCGACGGGATCGGTTCATCGTCCCCAATGGTTTGACGGCTACGATTTCATTTTCCTGGACGATGTTGGCTGGCGTTTTCCGGCCAGCTGAGCCACCACCATCGCCGGCGGATATCGCCACCACCTTCGTTAAGGTGGGGGCTAGCGTTTCCCGGCGGTGCGGCCGCCGGAGTTGGCTCCTCCGGAGAACCCGAGCAAGAAGAAAAAGCTCGGTTTTCTCCATTTTCTCTCATGGCATCGGGCTCGATTGAGCCCGATATCTCCCTAAATAGATCTAGAAATCTAGTACAGGAAGAGGTGAGGTGAAACGCAGTTGAATTGGGGCTTGGCTGCGGGTCAGGCGGCGGTTTGCCGTGGTGGTGGTGCGCCGGCGAGCTCCACCCCAAAAACTCGATTCTCCACCATTCTCCTTGATCCAGCACTCAATTTCCACTCCATTCTATCTCCTGAAGCTTCTGGTGAGGTCTGTTTGGACTGATCTTGGCTGTACATGGAGATACACCTAAATTGAGCTCGGTTGGAGCTTTGTTTGCTCCGCCCAGCTGCCAAGTGGCACACAGCACTGGTTTTCTGCTGGAAATGAAGAGTGGAGGTCGGACACCTGGTTTTGGGCAGTTAAAACCATCTGATGGGGTGGCCATGTGGCCACCATTTCCTCTCTTTTCATTTTCTCTCTCCTCCTACCCTTAAAATCCCAATTTTACCCCCTTGCATGTATTCTCTCTCCTGATTTAGAGGGGTAGGACTGGTCTTGTTCACTTGGGCTGGCTATGGGCCAATTTTGGTGGGCTTGGTCCAAGGGAAAATGGCTTGGTCTTCATTTCACTCCTTTAGGTCAATTTGTTGACTTATTGACTTGGGGAGTTGACTTGGTCAACCATGGTGGGTGGGCTGACCCTACTTGGTGGAAATGGGTCTAGTGGCACCACCCAACTTGGGTTGGGTCAAGGGGGTGCCCTACTTAGGCTAATTGGGCTTATGAGTGTGGGTTGGACCAAATTAAGCCCAAGGTTGACTTTGGTTAATTTAGGTCAAAGTGTTGACCTAGTGATATACCCTAGGGTCTACTTAGATTGTCTTTAGAGTTAGGGCAATGTGGTGGAGTCATGGAGTGGCTAGGGTCCCCACTTAGGCTAGTTTGACCTAGTTTGACTATGGTCTTATAGTGGGCCCCACATGGTTACCACCCACTACCTAGGGTCAAACACATTTGGTCTTCCTTAAATCTCACCCAGGCCTAACCCAATCTAAGTTGAGGGGTCCATAAGTAACATGGGATGTTACATAAACATCATCAGTGGGCAGAGGGGAACATTTTCGAGCTCTTACCTGGAGTGAACAGGCCGTCCAACTGTGTTGTTGTAGAAGCCGAGCGCCGCCGCCGTCAACAATGGCATCCCGCCATTCCTCCAGCATTCAAGCCGCCAGAAAGGTCCTCCTCCACTCCTTCTCTCATGTATAGATCTTAGCAATCACTATGTCCAAGGTTTGGGCTCAATTGAGCACGATCCAATTCGGGATATCCATCGATTTTGGCCGAAAAGTTTCTTGCTAGAATCGTCGGAACAGTGCTTTCCGGCGGCCAAGCCGCCGCCTGGCGACGACCAACACCTCAACGGAGGTGGTGGTGGCGGTGTCCGGCCGGGGAAGTAGCCGGATCGCCGGCGGCAGCGCTTGGAAAGAGCTCCAGGCAGGATAAATCCTGGCCGTAGGCTGGAGCTAGAAGATGACGGGATGTCGTCTATTCGTGCGCGATGATTCATGCAGCAGATGTATTAAACTATAGGATATGATATATGTGTTATTTAAATTCTGTCACACTTATGGCATTTAATGTTTTAAATTATTAAAAATAGTTAGATGCTCTGTATGAGAAAATGGTCAACACATGATTTGTATCCCTTTGGGTCTATATTATTTAAAAATTTGTTTGAACCAGTTCGGGTGCTTGGTTTGACCAGGGCACCCATTTTGGTGGGACCTACACCTAGGCCCAGGCAGCCATTAAACTGAGTGCCCACACTTCATCCTTAGTCCAAAGTAATTGAAATTTTGTTAGGAAGTCCACCCTAGCTATACCTAGGGCCTGCCCAAAATTCAGAATTTTTAGAGATGCTTTGCCTAAGGTTTTTACTTCTATTTAATAATGCTAGGGTATTTTATTTAAGTGGTCTAATAACCTCCAAACCCTCCCAAATTTTGGTGAGTGGTCTCTGGCATCAATACCCAGCTCTGTACAAAATTTCAACTCATTGTGATAGGTTTTGGTTAGGGAATCACAAAACCCTAGTTTGTCCTTAAGGAGGTATTTTTGATTAAAAGTGCACCATGGGCTTAGGGTGGCCACCTCCCATCAACAGAGGCTGAGATTGTGGACACTGACTTAGTATGCCCAAGGTCACCCTCTTAAAGAAATTTGGATGATTTAGGCTTGATTTACCCTAGGGTTCAACCTCAAACCTTAAGGAAGGACTTTTGGGGGTTGTGAAGGACATAGGGGCTAATGCCTTTGTATTACCTTGAAAACTCAGTAGAATTTAAGGTAGTGTAACGTAAGTTCTCTGGAAGGAACCTTAGAGGACTTGGACGAAGGTAGACACCTCAAAACCCTAACCCTAGTTTTAGGGTAGAAGCACAATGTTGTAAATTCAACCACTTAACCTTAACTAAAGGTTATGAAACTTGGGTAGAGTAAGTTTTAGACGATCTAGAACCCCTGGTAAATTTATTAGAATTTTATAGATTATATTTCTGGCACTTTATTTGTTAATTACCAAAAGGCCCAAATGGTTTTTTAATTAATTTGATTATTCTGTTCATTTGAATCTGATGAAACTTGGTCAGAAGATACTCTAGGACTAAGTGAATATCCCTGAATTTTGTTACTATTTGTAATTGAATATATTTTGTACTTCCTTCACTAATTTCAAAAAGGGGCTTCGGTGGTATAAAATTATTTATAGGTGATATAGCTCTTGAAAAATCATGATACTTAGGTACTGTTGATTTCAGGCCAAAACATACATGTAGGAATTAATTCATAATTTTTAGAGAGTTGTTTACAGTACTTCTTTACAAGTCCATAATATTGAGATTTTGATAATTAATTTATTCTGAGAATAATTCTTGCTGAAAAATTATGCAACTTGGCCAATGCTACTTGTAAGGTTTTGTCTGCATAGTGTAATTATTTTATATTTTTTGGATGGATATTTCCTATACTTGGTTCATAAACAACGAAAGATTGTAAATATTGCAAAAAATAATTTTAGTCCCCTTTTGTGGATGAAAAAATTGTGATACTATGGATTTACCATATTGCGATAACCTAATATTTATCATGATTTTGTTAGGCATCTTGCATGTGTACTTAGGGTAGTTCATGTTCAAACTGGTAGCCTTTGGAAGCTTTAAGGAAAATAATTAAATACCAAATAAGTTAGGAAAATTATAATTTCCTGGATTTACTCTATTCGTGTCATGATAAGTCTTTAGTAAATAATGTAGGCCATTTGGATGACTATTTGGATTATCTCCTATCCGGTCCGACATATAGCCTAGGATGATCTGCAAGTTGGGTAAATTGCAATAAGATACGACGGGACAGGGTGTAGGAGTTAGTCATTTTGGATAGATGTGGATGAGTTCACCATAGAAGGATAAGAGGAGTGGTGAGGAATTGGTTTGGCTAGAGTTTAGAGGCGCTCGGGTTTGACGAAAGATCGTCTTTCCCGAGGTGAGGTGGAGTCAAATCACCCTAGGATTAACCTATTGTATTATGAGAAGATAATGGGTAAGGGAATCAACCAACAATAATAATAAGTACCTTGCGAAAGGGAATACTGGGCGTAATCCCAACATAGTTCCTAGTGCCCTTGAGAGCCGTTCACAGGGAATACCGGGGGCAGTCCTGGGTTAACGTAAACTAAATTAACAAGCTGAAAAGAGTAACTTAATAATTAGGGTTGCACATTTCACGAAACACAGATATCACATGAAGATAGTTGGGAGCTTCGGCGTGGATAATTAAGAGACAAATATTTTGGTCTGGGGAGCTTCGACTCGATTGTTTGAGACAGACATTTTGGTCCGGGGAGCTTCGGCTCGGTTTTGATTACGATAAATTTGCATGTGCATGAAAGGAAAGAAAATTAAGGTGGTGGGTCTTCGGTATTGGAGGGTCGATGCACCGACGCCAATACGCTGACTCGGCAAGTGTGGTTAGCACTTCGTCAACAGAAGTCTGGTGTGCCTGCCAGCAAGAGTACGTAGGAGTCCGCTTCGTGCACCAAACGTTAAGGCGTATGATAGGTCTGACAGGTAGTGCTTTACTGGTTTAGAGGTGGGCGAGTCCCAACCCACCGCTTCCGTCTGCCACTACGGAGGTATCCTGGGAGGTTACGGCTCCAGAAAGGGGGAACTAAAGGTCTGTGTGCACAGAGTCGGGTGTGTGTGTTGCACTTGCATGTTCCATCATACCCACTTGCATGTCATAGCATAATCGATTCATTTAACCCTGACACCTAAAGTATAAGTGGAATGGGACGCTTATACATTAGGACCTGCAAAACGACCCCTTGGTCTATAAGCTTGTGTGGGCAAGTTTATAAATTAATGTCAATTTGATATATATATATATATATATATATATATATATATATATATATATATATATATATATATATATATATATATATATATATATATATATATATTGTTGTATGATAACCGACACCCCAACGTATAAATTGGTGTGGGACTCTTTATACGATGGGAGCCTTGTAGAAGACACCTTGTCTTATGTGTTCTCACATAAGTGAAGGTTACCTTTCATATTTCATCTTATTGTCAACAGCTATTATAGAATTGCTAGTATAGGTCCGCTGCCATCTAGTGTGATTATTATCCACCTTCAAGTCCTCCCCTTTCTTCCTCTCCGCTCGGTGCCTAGGAGCCATGGGGGAAGGGTGGGGGATGATAGAGCTTAGTCTTTTAGACTAACGGTTTTCGAACCGCATCATTTAGGGGATCGTGGAGCCTAGCATGGAGGAGCAGCCCTAGAGACTTGTGCGCTTGGAGATGGGGCAGTCTAGCTCCGGAGTTCATACAGCCGGGACCGTGAGTCTCGACCTTGAGTAGATTTTCTGCTTTTGCTTCCTCATGAGTGATTTGTAGTGAGGACATGATGTACCGGGCATAAGCCCGTATTTTATTACTTTGATATATTATTCTGTGGACACTCCCTTCGTGGAGATTATCTATATGATTTGTGATTTTCTGTGGACTACTAGTTTGCATTTACTTTGTTGTGCTACTTTTCTGTGATCGAATTGGCCTGCAGAATCGGCGCTTTGTTGTGATGACCCTTCAGGGCGTGAAGGAGTCACCGCAAAATACCGATTCTAGGCCTAAGACCCCGGTGTTGAAAAAGAAAATATAGGGGGGGGGGGGGGTCTTATAATGAGTGCTTACAAAATGCGACCGCTAGCGCAGACAAGAGTGAAAAAGTGTCGAATTAAAACAAAACAAGTTAAAATAAAATAAGCAAAATATATACATTCTTTTTTAAAATCAAATTATTATTTTTTTGTGTGTTTTTTAAAGTAGATTTTTTATTTTTTAGTTAATTTTTTAGGTAGGTTTTTGTTGGGTATTGTATCCACGATTACCTAGATTTGAGGAAGCCACCTGTCAAGCTAAGATGAATTCATAATGTATTTGATGAAACATCTTAAGTTGTACTTGCAGCTCCTCCACGCTAAGTGCACACCAATGTCAGGGTGCAGTAGGTCAATATACACGGGTCTGCAAGACGTAATCCCTCGTTGAGCAGATCAGTGTGTTGGCCTACGTGTACTCTCTCTATTGGAGTGCACTTACTTTCAAGTACAGGGCCGTTCATATGCAAGAGAAGACAAGGAGCATGGATGGGTCAAGGAGCAGCTCCAGGGTGGAAGACAAAAATTCATCCAAGGAAAATTCGACGAGAATCACCAAGTGATTCTCGCCGATTCGACGAGAATCACTAGTGATTCTCGCCGAATCGACGAGAATCATTAGTGATTCTCGCCGACTCCTTCTGGCTACCTCAAAATGGTGCCAAGTAAGATTCGGCGAGAATCACTAGTGATTCTCGCCGAACCGGTGGCCAAGCAGCTCATGTATACAAAGTGAAATTCGTTGAGAATCAATAAGTGATTCGGCGAGAATCACTAACGATTCTCGACGAATCGTCGAGAATCACTTGGTGATTCTCGCCGATTCGTCGAGAATCGCCTGCGATTCTCGCCGATTTTCACTTAGCGTTTTCTCAGGATGCTGCTGGACCGGATTCTGCCTCTGGACTAGTTTGAACCGGACTTAGGGATTTCTAGTGTGGGTCCCACAAACGGTCATATTGGAGTTATCTACAGTATATATATTCCAGTATTTTGAACAGTAAAACCACGAAGAAGAGAGAAAGAAACCAAGCCGCAACGTAACCCTAAAACCGCGATTCCTCTCCGCCGCCGCCGTCGCGCTCGGGAACGTAGGTCACCGTCAACAATCGGGAATCCTCCGTGATCTCCGGCGACAGAAGCTTAGCAAAGCTTGAGTCTCACGTGTCTATCTAGAGATCTCTTGTCTCTCGATTTGTTGACCGGGAAAAACTCCCCCGTCCGAATCGATCGAGACGACCGATCCTCGTGTGACCGTTGGAAGACCAAGCTAGCTTCGCTACGAAGTTTGGATCTCCAAGTTCAGCAGCCTCTCATCATCACAGCCGCCGATCCCGAAGCGAGCCGCCGCTCGTGTTGCCGCCGCCGGTTCCGGGGAGATCCTCTCCAAGAGAGACCAAGGTTGTAGACTCTTCGTTGACTTCACGAACACGTCGTCGAACGAAGAGGAACACCGTAGTCTCCGAAAGAAGTTTGTATCTCGTATACATTCTATATTTACTTTTGTTGTAAAGGAACTTTTGTTCCGTGTTGTAAGGGTTGGGTGCAACCCGTTTTGTGGGATTGTTGACTCTCACGTGTGGAAGGGTTCCTTCCGTTAGTGCAGGGATTGGATTTCAATCCCGTTGGAGAAGTGACCGAGTCGTCCCTTATTGGGGAGATAGGTCGAAGGGGGAAAGTGGATGTACCCAAGTCGGGGAACCACTATAAATTGCCTGTGTATTCTGTGTGCTGTGCTTTCTATTTTTATTGTGCAGGTACGTTCGTAAATTCCGCAAAAGCGCTTCTCGTCACCTATTCCCCCCCCCCCCATAGGTGCACATAGCTGACACTAGGTGGACTTTCAAGTGGTATCAGAGGGAGGTTACTCATCAAAAAGGTTAACACCTTGAGTAGAATCCTGCCACCAGTGTTAGAAGCATCGATCTGGATTATGAGATACCGCCACTCAAACTCCCCGCATGCACAAAGGAATATTATCCCATCTGGAGAATGAGAGTGTCATTTCACCTTGATGCTATCGATCCTCGAGCATCCTTCATCCTGGAAGAGGGTCCGTTTATTCCCATGAAGACCTCCGACTCTGGGATCCAAGTGCCCATGGGCATTGCTGAGATGTCAGAGACAGAACTATCACTATTTCACTTGGACGAGAGGATTCGACAAATTATCATGGATGTCTGGTCTGGAGCCTCTCGCTCTAGATTGGAAAAATGTAGAACAGCTAAATCTCTGTGGATGATGATCTCAGAGCTGATGGGGGGGTCAGAGAAAGCTGGAATATGCTGTCAATCAGAGGATGAAGCGTATGTAGGAGTCCTCACTTCTGAAGATGAAGGCAAGGATCCTTCGGACTGCATCAGAGCTCCAGTGTCCGTGTCAGAGACTGAAGAGGACAGTGAGGAAAGCAGCTCTGATGTGGATGAAATAATAGTCACTGGATCTAACGACAATAACACAGAAGTGCAGGTAACTTCCTCATCCTGCCCCGTATCTCTTGAAATTTCTGAAGACAGGAACTGCCCTCCTTTAGAAAATGCTGATTCCCTAAAAAGAGCCCTTCAGTCAAGCAATCTACTTGTTGAGGAGCAAGCTCAAGAGATTGCTCGACTGAAGGTCTTGTTGGTTCTCCAATTGGCGTCCAACAAGGCCAAGGACTCTAAGATCTCAGCTCTAGAGAGTAGTCTGGAGAATGAGAAAAGAATAGTATCAAACTTCTCCAAGGTTGATGCCATTAAGAGAAAGCAAGAAAACGGGTGGATCTCCCGGATTGTCAATTCGTGGAGAAATGGGGAAACGGTATTCCGACCCTCCACTCCAGGCAGGAAGGCAACTCATCATGCCTTTAGGTATGACCACAGGAATGGTCGTGGTCACTGCAAGGGTGATTTGTCCCCATGTGGAAACGTCCATAGTGCAAGGGGCGTCATGGCCACCCATGAGGAAATATCTAAGGCTCATTCTGAGCCCTTCGTATTCACTGCCACTGTCTCAACACAGTGTGGATCTGCATGTCCCAGCTCACAGAAGACTTCTCACCACTCGAGGACACGAGATAGAGAGGATAGAAGTCATGATGTCAGGTTCCATGGGGCCCCTGTAAGGGAGATGCCTGAAAGAATGACACCACCTTCTCGGCCTCATAACGCTCACAACATGCATTCTTTCCACCCTTCCACGTGTCACGATGGAAGAGGAATTTTTGTGACAAGATCATGCCCTATCCCGTTTAGACCTAGGACCGTGACTACATCAGTCACGAGATCAGGTCGGAAATGGCGATACAACATTCACCCATGTTGGTGCTGTGGCAAAGTGGGACACTTTGCCATCGATTGTTGGCACAACCCCTCTATGCCCACGGCAAGGGCTTATCCACATTCTCGGGACAGAGGTAGTCTTCCAGACAGGTTTTCTGAAGGAAGGCAGTGGCGTGCTCATGCTAATAGGAACCTAGGACCCAATATGATTTGGGTTCCTAAGGTAAAGTAATTATTTCTTGCAGGGTAGTCTAGGTTCCCGTAAATATGATGGGAACTAGATAGTAGGTGGCTCAAGACTAAATTGGAACAATCGTCTGCAATAACTGATGTGATATCAATTTGAGCATACTCACATTGAGCTTCTGATATGTTCTACCTGAGAGACTAAAACGATGACTCTCAAAATCCCAGGTACTCATGATCAGTTTCAAGACTTGAGTCGTTTTCAATTGACAATTACATATATATATACATATATCATTATATACAGATACTTCTTTGTATATTAGTGTATGTATGCATGTCTAAGGATAGGTTAACTCGATGCATGCAAACCTTTACACATCAATAAAGGGTTAACGAAGATATGTCATCGTGATTCTCGACAACTCACAATTAACATCAAGAAGTTTTTGGAAACGCCTCGTTCAAATCCAAATAGATTGACTTTAAAATATACATGTGTTTATCATCTTTATATTGACTTGACATCAGAAAATTTCAAAAATGTTGCAAGCTTCTCAACGCGAAAATTTCTAGTCAAGAGACCTCTCAATTTCGAATTAGACAAATGGTATCAGAAACCGAATTAAATAAATCTCCTGTCAGACAAATCCCGCCGACCCTTCGCATTCTTCACGAATCCCGCCGAATTAGACAAATCTCACCGAACTAGTCAAATACCCGCCGACCCCTCGCCTTCTTCTCGAATCCCGCAAGAGCTCTCCCGACGACCCGCAAGAGCTCTCCCGAGTTCTTCCGCAGCCTTGCCGAAACCCGCAAGAGATCTCCCGACGACCCGCAACAAGCTCGTCGCACCTTCTACGCCAAACCTCGCCGACTCTCCTCCGCTGGACACTCGCCGAGGGGCCTCTAATCGCCGCAAGGGACGCTTACCGGAAGGACACCACGCCGACTCCTGCTGGAAAGCTCTTCTAATCCGTCTCCATCAAAGGTTTCCCGCAAGCATCCCGCCGAAGTCTTCACCGACGAACTCTTCTAGTTTCGATTCTTCTCCACTCGAACTAACTCACCGTATACGCCCTTAGGTAACCTCTTCCTCACCCGTACTTGGACGCGCTCACTAGTGATGCTTTCTTTTTGAATGTTCATTAATGCTTAGAGCAGGGCTTCTATCTCTAGATCTACAATGGCTCCAAGGACAACTGAAGGGTTGGTCTCTGGCTGCGAGCTGGTTCGAACTGGGTTTTCTCACGCCTCGGACGAATTCCGCAACATCATCCTAATGCTGGAAGAGGCTGGGCTAACCTTCGTCTTGGAGCACCCTTGCAAAATCCTGGACAAAGAGGTGCTGGAGTTCTTCGCTACCGCAAGACTCCGAGATGGAGACTCCATAATCAAGAGCAAGGTGGCGGGGGCAAAAGTAAAGATGTCTTCCAGCAAGCTGACTCGCTACCTGCAGCTTTCTAGTTCGGAGCAGGAGGACTATTTGGAGGACGAGGACAAAACCAGAACTCTCTTGTTCTGCGGTCTTCCACGAGGAACTCGATCAATAAAGAGAAAGGAGATGAATGAAGAAGGGAAGCTCCTATCTGACATTATTGGAAAAGTGCTCATCTGCAAGCCGGGCTCGCATGACCATATCTCAGGAGATATGTTCAAGATCCTCATAGCTGTTGTCTGCCGCAAGAGGTTCAACTGGGGGGAGTTGCTGTTCGAGAAGATCAAGGACACCCTGGGCACTCCTAGTTTCGGCCGCATCATAAGTCTATATCTAAACCAGCTAAACGGAGACAAGTTCGACATGAGCAAAGGTGTCCCTCTCCACTACTTGAAGAAGATGGATGCAAGTGTGTTTGATCGATGGGAGAGGCGGATCGGGCAGCCTGCCGTGGAAGAGCGACAGGAAGTATCTCCAGCAGTCACCCCCCATGAAATTCCTGATACCCTGACTGCAGGAATCGAGGGGGAGACTCTACCCCCTCATACAGATGTAGTTTCTGAAATTGCCCAGGTGGCCAGGGATGCGGTGGCCGAAATTCATCAAGTAAGTGAACCTGAGCTGGAGGATGAGGAGGTCCTGAACAGAAACACTCAAGGAACCGAAGCTGAAGCACTGGAGACTGCTGACCGAGAATTGGAAGAGGCTGCTGATATAGATGAATTCTTGGATGAGGACTAAGAGGAAGATGAGAATGAGGGACATGAAGCATTTGAGACTCCGGATCCTGTTGAACCTCCATCTGACAAGTCTGCACCAGTGGAGGGGGAGTTAGATAAATCTACAGAGGCCGCCAACATTCCTCCTTTAGAGCCTGTGATTGTATCCAGCTCTACCGATGCGTCTGCTGAAATGCAAGGTCCACAAGTGCCTCCGGCTATTCCGTTACGTGATGAGCTCGCCTCTCACACTGTCAACATCATTCAGGGCATTGTGAATGAACTTAAAGCCTCATTTGCTGAAGCCCAGAATAAACTACTGAACAGGATTAAGACTTCGGAAAATCTGATGCTCACGAATATGGTGGAAATCAACCATAAACTGGACGTGATGGAGAAGAAATTTGAAGAGAAGTATACCGCGGCCGGCGAAGCTGTCACACTCCTAATGGACGGTTTGAAAAAGAATACTGATACTCTTGCCGTCGTCAATCAGAATGCACATGTTATAGCCAACAACATTCAGAAGTTTGACGGTAATATGGTAACTCTTAACGCCAATCAGCAAGCCTTAGTCTCTGAATTCTCCAAGACCACCAAGCATATTGATGACTCCCTGCACTCATATGCAAACTGCATCGCTGTCGAAGCCAAAAAGGGGGAGAAAGAGTATATAGCTAAGTTGGCCGAGCTTCAAGAAAGCATGAGCACACACTTCGCCCAATCAAGCAAATATGTCTATGAGAGCTGCTGGTGGATGCTCCAACAGGCGCTAGGTACGTTAGGCGTCGTTCTGCCTGACAATCCTGCCGGTATTCATGTCCCTGAGACATCTAAGGCCGCTGAGGAAGTAAGTGTAGCTGAGGATGTAAGTGCAAGTGCTGTAGATATTCCCACAAATGACGCTGATGCTAGGGCTCTCTCCAAAGCTAAACTGAGGAGCATGTTTGACCAAGAGGCCTTAGCAAAAGCCAGGGGAAAGAGAAAAGTTCAAGAAGGGACCTCCAAGGAGACACAGGCTGCAAAGAGAACTCGAATGAATGAGGAGGATGTACGAAACGAAAGGTGGAGTCCAGTTTCAAGGAACATCATCTTAGACACCTTCTGGCTGCAAGAAAGAGGAGAGATCAATCGAAACGAAGTATATAGCCAGTATGAGTGGGAAACGCACAAAACGTTTGAAGCGAAACGCAACATCTTTTTCAGAAACAACAAGGATGCAGATAAAGTTGCTCCTCCTAGGTATTACCCGAAGCCCAAAGAATACATGGAGAGGCAAAGCAAGAAGTACTTGGCTCAAAATCCTAAGGGTGACTTAGCTAAGGAAAAATAGTCAAAAACTTATAGCTTGTCACTTTGTCTTAAGAACATTTAATGACTATTGTTGTCATAGAAACAATTCTGGATTATATGTGTATATATTTATATTGGTATATATATTTGAATTTGTGAATGACTCAAGTCCTGATCTGATTGCATATATTCTCTTGTGCTGCATGTTTAATCTCTGAATGCTATGTTTATTCTTTGATATGTATTATTCATCTTAGCTAGTAGGGTTTTGGCTTCGTCAAATAGGGGGAGATTGTTGGGTATTGTATCCACGATTACCTAGATTTGAGGAAGCCACCTGTCAAGCTAAGATGAATTCACAATGTATTTGATGAAACATCTTAAGTTGTACTTGCAGCTCCTCCACGCTAAGTGCACACCAATGTCAGGGTGCAGTAGGTCAATATACACGGGTCTGCAAGACGTAATCCCTCGTTGAGCAGATCAGTGTGTTGGCCTACGTGTACTCTCTCTATTGGAGTGCACTTACTTTCAAGTACAGGGCCGTTCATATGCAAGAGAAGACAAGGAGCATGGATGGGTCAAGGAGCAGCTCCAGGGTGGAAGACGAAAATTCGTCCAAGGAAAATTCGACGAGAATCACCAAGTGATTCTCGCCGATTCGACGAGAATCACTAGTGTTTCTCGCCGAATCGACGAGAATCATTAGTGATTCTCGCCGACTCCTTCTGGCTACCTCAAAATGGTGCCAAGTAAGATTCTGCGAGAATCACTAGTGATTCTCGCCGAACCGGTGGCCAAGCAGCTTATGTATACAAAGTGAAATTCGTTGAGAATCAATAAGTGATTCGGCGAGAATCACTAACGATTCTCGTCGAATCGTCGAGAATCACTTGGTGATTCTCGCCGATTCGTCGAGAATCGCCTGTGATTCTCGCCGATTTTCACTTAGCGTTTTCTCAGGATGCTGCTGGACCGGATTCTGCCTCTGGACTAGATTGAACCGGACTTAGGGATTTCTAGTGTGGGTCCCACAAACGGTCATATTGGAGTTATCTACAGTATATATATTCCAGTATTTTGAACAGTAAAACCACGGAGAAGAGAGAAAGAAACCGAGCCGCAACGTAACCCTAAAACCGCGATTCCTCTCCGCCGCCGCCGTCGCGCTCGGGAACGTAGGTCGCCGTCAACAATCGGGAATCCTCCGTGATCTCCGGTGACAGAAGCTTAGCAAAGCTTGAGTCTCACGTGTCTATCCAGAGATCTCTTGTCTCTCGATTTGTTGACCGGGAAAAACTCCCTCGTCCGAATCGATCGAGACGACCGATCCTCGTGTGACCGTTGGAAGACCAAGCTAGCTTCGCTACGAAGTTTGGATCTCCAAGTTCAGCAGCCGCTCATCATCACAGCCGCCGATCCCGAAGCGAGCCGCCGCTCGTGTTGCCGCCGCCGGTTCCGGGGAGATCCTCTCCAAGAGAGACCAAGGTTGTAGACTCTTCGTTGACTTCACGAACACGTCGTCGAACAAAGAGGAACACCGTAGTCTCCGAAAGAAGTTTGTATCTCGTATACATTCTATATTTACTTTTGTTGTAAAGGAACTTTTGTTCCGTGTTGTAAGGGTTGGGTGCAACCCGTTTTGTGGGAGTGTTGACTCTCACGTGTGGAAGGGTTCCTTCCGTTAGTGCAGGGATTGGATTTCAATCCCGTTGGAGAAGTGACCGAGTCGTCCCTTGTTGGGGAGATAGGTCGAAGGGGGAAAGTGGATGTACCCAAGTCGGGGAACCACGATAAATTGCCTGTGTATTCTGTGTGCTGTGCTTTCTATTTTTATTGTGCTGGTACGTTCGTAAATTCCGCAAAAGCGCTTCTCGTCACCTATTCCCCCCCCCCCCCCATAGGTGCACATAGCTGACACTAGGTGGACTTTCAGTTTTTTAGTTTTTTTTTGTTTTCATAAAAATAATGAAAATATATGACTTTTTTGTTAAGTTTTTTTATGTTTTCGAATTTTTAGTTTTGTTTGTTTTATAGTTTTTTTCATAAAAATAATGAAAATAATTTTTTTTTGTTAAGTTTTTTTCTTACAATTTTTTGGTTTTTTTTGTTTTTTTTTAGTTTTATAGTTTTTTCAAATTTTTAGTTTTTAAGTTTCTTCAAAAAAAAATTTATAGTTTTATAGGTTTTTCAAATTTTTTTATGTTTTATAATTTTGTAATTTTTTTATAGTTTTTATTGTTATTATTATTATATTTTTGTTGCCCATTTTTAATTTTTGTTATATATATAGATATAGGTAAAATTAATAGATTTCCGGAGTTCAAAATAACGACATGAATTTCCCCGGCAACGATGCCAAAAACTTGATTGGTTAAAACTCCAAAAATATTTATGGTCACGCGACGAGCCGGCGGTTTTATTTAAGTAAAGCGAAAACTTGATTGCGTGTTAAAACTCCAAAAAGATTACGGTTCACGCAGGCAAGTGCACCTATCGTGAGTAGTACAGAGTATTCCAGGTGGAATATCGAGGTCGTATTGTTCTCGGGGTCAGTTCAATTATTTCTACTCTTCCCTAGAGGGGACTATTATTTTACCGATAATTATCTTGTCGGGATATATTTTTATATATAATAAAAATGACATAAAAACAGAAAAAGAAAGCATAAAAATGAAAGCAATAAAATGAAAGCTTGAAGGTGGAGCCGATGAAGTCCTAGCTCAATGGCACCGAAAAACAATTGAACCAAAATAGACATTTAATAAAAAGAGCTCCTAAATTTCTAATTAATTAAAGCGGAGACTTGGTCGTGGAGGTTCCACTAAAATGAGCTGACCTAGTTATAGGGCTATCGATCACCTGAACGCTAAGACTATTCGACCGGGCTCTCGTCCGACGAAGGATTCCTCTTAACGCCTGCATTACGCTAAGAACCCCGCTATTGGGTGGGGAACCCAATCCGGTAGAGTTGGCGCGCCTCCTCTCTCGAGGGTTAGTGCAGAACTCTCTTTGCCAAGGGGTGATCAGTCCATATGCATGGCAACTCAGCTAGCTAGCATATGGACTACGTAAATAGGGCCCACACATCGATTATGTGGTCCTACGCGTCGTAAACCCTAGGCAAACCTTAAGAAATTTTAATTAATTAGAAAATAAGGACCTTTAATTATTTAAAGCTATTTTATTTGTCCCAATGCTCTTCGATACAGATGGCTAAGAACGGTTAGCCACTCATCGGAATGGGAACGGCAGCGGTGAAAGCAGAAAATAAAGCAGTAAAGAAAGCGGTAAAAGAAAACAGTAAATGAAAGCAGGAAAATAAAGCAGAAAATTACAAGTCCTACTCAAACGAGTAGGACTGAAGAAAGCGGTAAATTGCGAGTCCGGCACAAGTGCGTGAGCTGGAGAAAGAAAGAAACAAAATGACAAGTCCCACTCAAACGAGTGGGCGGGAAATTGTAAGTCCTACTCAAATGAGTAGGCGGGAAAATAAAGCGGTTCCTACTCAAACGGGTAGGACAAAAAAATGCAACACCCACGCACACACTAGACAGGAAGTAAAACTCACACACACACTCTCTCGACATAAATGAAAACACACGCACAATGCAGGAAAGTAAAACACACTCACACACTCTACTGAATGAAATAAAGCAAAGCGCTATTTAACACTTAACGAGTAGGCGTAAATAAATGCACAAGTACAAAAAATTAAGAAAAGCTAAGTTATCCAAAAATTAAAACAACTGCATTTCTACAGCTAAAATGCGGTAGAAATACATAAAAAGCTGAAATAAAAATAAAACGAGCAAAAGTGTTGCAAATAAACGCAAAAACAAAAATGCTCGAAAAATTAAAACAAATACATTTCTACCGCTAGAATGCAGTAGAAATGCATAAAAAGAGAACGAAAAAATTAAATAAGAAAAAGTTTTAAATAAAAAACTAAGTGCATGAAAAATTAAAAAGGTTATATTTCCATTCCTATAACTCCGTAAAAGTTGTTAAAAAGTGAAAATAAAGTGAAAACGACGAAAAGTTTTACAATCTAAACAGGAAAATCTAGGTAAAAAATGAAAAAAAAAACACTTTCAAATCGTTTTTACGGGTTTATAGGAATGAAATAGAAAGCATGAAAAACCTAATCTAAACAAGTCTAAGTGAGAATAAAAACATAAAATGAAAATTTACACTCACACACTCACACACCCATTTAAAAGAACGAAAATAAAGCTTAAAACAAAGAGAAAAACAAGTAAAAAAAATAAGATTGCTTAAGAGATGAAACATAGAAGAAGTCCATAATCATGTAAGGGAGAAAATCTACAAATTTATTACTAAAAAAAAGATTATGAAGCTAAGAGAGAGGGGGAAAATTTCCCTTATATAGACTTGAGATGCATCTAGGCATCATAACTCCTAAGCAAAATGGTCCAAAAGGAGAATAGGATTACATCCAGCAAGCTGGTTTAAATAGGCAAAAAAAATCAGGTGACACGCCTCCTAACACGGGAGTGTTGGGGGGGGGGGCATGTCAGCACTGTACAAAATGCGGCCGTCGATTTGACGGGAAAGTGGAGTTCGGGCTTGACACGTGTCGATCTCGCGTTGGTCATGCCCCAGGTCACGGGCGTGACTCTGGGCGTGTCAGGGAGGTAGATCTGGGCTCGGGTCTTTGAGCTGTCAACAGGTCTTGTCGAGTTCAAAAATCGCCGAGCAGGAAGATCGAGTTCAACGATCGTCGAGCGGGAAGATCATCGAGCACGGCTCTTTGTCAGCCAGGTGGAGGAGTCACGCCCCAGGTCACGTCGGGACTCTGGGCGTGTTGGGGGTTCGACGATCGTCGAGCGGAAAGTCGTCGAACGGCAAAATCGTCAAGCGGAATATTTCGTCGAGCTTGATGGAGCGATCACGCCCCAGATCACGGGCGTGACGGGTGTTCGACGATCGTCGATCGGAAATCGGCGAGCGCGGAAATCGTCGAGCGGAAATCGTCGAGCGCTGGACACGGGTCATGTCACGGGTGTGTGACCGGGCGTGTCAAACTATTTCTTCAAAATTTGCCAATTCCACGGGTTTTGCGATGTCACACCCCAGTCACGGGCGTGACCAGCAAGTCCCGGGCGTGACCTGTCAATTTTTCGCAGATTTTTATTTTTTTCCTAAAAAAAATAAATAAATTATGTTAGCATAATATTTACAAAAATAGGAGTAATTTATTAAGGAAAAATAGGTAAAAATGACAAAAAGTAACTAAAACGACATATTAAATGTATATATAAATATGTATATTTACAATTCATCAGTGTCCAGGAAACGGCTGGAAACTTCTCCTCTCCTCCGGAGGAGTTGAATCCAGCCACCAAAGGTGGACATTGGCCTCCCCATGCATGAATGACCTTCTTCTTCTCCTTTCTTGAAAGTGCAAGTTAGATCTGATATACTCTAGAGGGGGGGGGGGTGAATAGAGTATGGTGCTTGCTAAAAACTTTTTACAACAGGTTTTGTATTCTTATGTGAACAGGGAAGCAAATAATATAAAGTAAATCTAAACACAGTAACTATCTAATAACAGAGCAACCTAGTCACAAACCACAACCAAAAACAAAAATAAAGTAAGCAACCAGATGACACAAGGAGCTATAGTGGTTCCCCAATCAATCTGGGAACATCCACTCTTTTACCACCCTATGTAGGAATCCACTGCAGGATGAGTTGATCAGGTATCCTGGGCACCAATGAGCTTTTGATAAGGTGCTCAAAAACCAAACCAAATTTTTTGATCAGGTGTCTTTCCACCAATGAGCTTTTGATAAGGTGCTCAAAAACCAAACACAAACTTTAGAAGGGAGTTTGAAAAAACCTTTACAGCAGAGAGAGAGATAGAGAGGGAAAGAGATGATCTTCTCTGTCAACAGTCTGATAGAAGATAGTGGATGTTGTCAAAGCTCCCCCTGAGATCTGTAGTTGTTCAGGAAGTGAAGCTTTACAGTATGGTGATAGGACTTCAGAAAATTGATCTCCAGCAAATGATGATTTCAGCAACAACTGAAATGTGAGGTGTCTGGAGTCTTGAATGATGATGGCCTTTGAACACTTGAATCAAAAGAGATCTGAAGATTTTAGTTTGTTGATCTCCTTTGGTGATGGTGTTCTTGTATGAATCTTTGAGACTGAGAATGTCTGCAACTCTTTCTCTTTCTCTTGTGTAATTGTTGTTGTGAGAGCTGTTGTTGTAGAGAATATTTTTCATTTTAACTTCTTGTTCTTCTGCTTCAGGAATAATGAAAAATCTTATCTTTTATTCCTTTTTTCTGAATAGAAATGATCCAGTGTCAAGATAGCCGTTGGCCTGTCATAAATGACTACCTTAATTTCTTTTGTCTTCTGGAGGAAGGTCCAATAAAACATTCCTTGATAATTCCTTGAAACTTGCTCCAGATTAATTAAAAACCGCTACAAGATCTGTGAATTAATTGCTGAGAACACTTCCTTAACTGTCTGAATTTGAATCTTGAAAATCGTTGAACTCTTCAGAAAAACGTCGAACTGAGCTCCACTATCGTTGAACTGAGCTCATAGATTTGGACTTAGATAGAAACAAAGATCGTCGATCTGAGCTCAACTATCGTCGAACTGAGCTCAAAGATTGAGAACCAAATTGAAGTCAAGATCGTCGATCTGAGCTCGAAGATCATCGAATGGAGTTCGACGACTTGTTGAAGTTGAGCTCAGAGATCATCGAATGGAGTTCGACGATTCGTCGAAGTGGGCTCACCAATCGTCGAATGGAGTTCGACGATTCGTCGTACTGAGCTCGACGAAATGACTTAGTTTTCTGAAACTGAAAATCCTGGTCTTGAGGGCAGCTTCCAAACCTAAGTACTAACACTTAGACTCAATTCTAATTGACCTTTAGATCTATACAATGAGGTCAAAACAGGTTTCCTTAGAGACATAGTGATCCTGACCCAAATCAGTAATAGGGTGTTCCAACAATCTCCCCCTATTTGAGTTAGGATTACTATTTACAGATATTGAAATAAAAATAACAATATACAAAGCAAAAATGCAATAAACAAGACATTGCAGAATCACAGATATTATCTCAGACAGATCATAAAACAGCATATATTGTCACCTTACAGAATTACTCCTTTTCCTTGCTCTTTATAAGTACTATTTCCCTATTTAGATTAAGAGCTTCCTTTTTAGATCTTCTGTCATCAGCTGCACCTAAAGAGGTTTGTTGCTTTGGCCTGAGCACTACAACTTCAGGATACAGCTTCATGTAGCTTTCAGAATCAAAAACCTTGCTGGAAGAATATCTTTCAAGTTCCTTTTTCCTTTGATCAGATAATATATAAATATTGGAAGTGTCTTTGCCTTGTTCTCTGGCTTTCTTGATCTAGTCTAGAGCAGCTAATTCCTTCATCCTGGCTGTCCAAGAATTAGGGTTGTTCTCTGGATCCTCAAAAGGAACTAGAGGCTCATATCTGTTGGAGGAATTGTCTAGAGGAGCTCTGAATGAGACTAACTCTTTAAGCTTGTAGGGAAAGGGACATGAAGTAGTATCAGATGGACCTTGTCCTTCCCTTGAATAAGGATGCTGCCTGGAATAGCCTTTTGAATAGACTTGAAATTCTCTTTGGGTTCCTCTATAGTTTCCTCTCCTTGATTGATAGCCTCTGGATTGGCTTCCCCTATGATGAGATCTTCCTTGAGGCCGATAAGGGGTTTGGCTTCTGGCAGAGGGTTGAACATCAGAGCTACCACCTGCACCTACATTAGGAGGAGGAGGAGGAGGAGGATGGAACTGAGAGAAACCTTTCTCATACTTTCTCTTTTTCTTCATGCCCTTCAATTGATTCTTGGAGTATTGCATCCAGTGTTCTATGATAGGATAGTTATGCAATATGTAATAAGGAATATCATTGGTATCTTTGACTTTTGCTGGAGGAACCTTTTTCATAGCCTTGCTTCTGGCCTTTCTTTTCCTTGTAATAGTTGCAGAGGAGTCATATGAATCAGTCCTATATTGATCACTTTCTGAGCTTTGTTCATCATACATATCATCAATCCTTTTGAGATAGTCTTTCTGTTGTTGTGATTGAGCAGAAGAAACAGTAGTGACAGCAACAGTAGAAGGAGGAATAGAAGCAACACTAGCAGAGGAGATTACATCAGCAGATACAAAACTTTCAAAAGTAACACTCTCAGAAAGGGAAGGTACAGTAGCAGTAGATACAGTAGTAGCTGGGGCAGCAGCAGATACAGATAAAATACTTTCAGATACAACAGGTTCAACAGGTTCAGCATCAGCAATAAAATCAACAATAACAGTATGCTCAAGGTCAAATGCCTCAGTCATATGTATATCCTCAGATATTAAATCATCAGAATTAGTAGCAATATCAACAATATCAGTACCAGAAACTGAAGGAGCAGCAGCAGAAAGGGACTGTACAAAATAATAAATTAAGCTAGTGTCACAGCTTGAAATAGGCACAATGGCCTTAGACAGATCTTCAGATGGCTAGACTGCAGTATGCTCTGGAAGACAGCTGAAATATACTGAATCAAAATCTGATAGTAATGACCTGAGGTCCATTGAGAAAATTGCAACTTGTGGTGTTGAGGCTTGAGCTTGAATAGAAGTAACAGCATCAGCAGCAGCAGCAGCAGGCAATCTAACCACTTCATGAGGCATCTCCCCCTGCCTAGATTCAGTCAGGACTAGATCAAGGCACCGAGATGAAGGGATTGCCTGAGGAGGAATAAGAGAGGAGAGCCTGGCAGACATGTCTGCAACTGACTGTAGAAGTGGAGGCAAGGAGGTCTCCAACAAGAGGGATAGCTTGGGAGCTATCAGCTCATAAAGTCTGTCTGCTAAGGCTAGAAGATCTACATGCTCAATAGGGATTTGAGCAGAGGTAGGGACTAAAGGTGGAGCAGCTGGAGATGTGGGTTGAGAGCTGGAGGATGGTGGAAAGGAAGGTTGAGATATGGGGATTTTGGAAATTGAAGATAATGGAATGGAAACAGAGGGTGTGAAGGAGGGTTGTGCAATGATATCTTGAAGTAACTGTTGGTAAGATGTGGATGAAGAGGGTAGATCAGGAGGAGATGAAGGAGAATCATCCATAAAGGAATCATCTATCAGATTGAAAGATGGAAGATGAGATGATGATTCAATTTCTAGATGAGGGTATTGAGGTAAAGGATGGAAGATTTCTCCTGTGAGAGGTGGAGGTGGAGAAATTGAAGTTGGAGATGGGGTTGAAATAATGATTGTGGAGGAAATTTGAATGGTGGAGGTGACTGGTGGAGAAGAAATAAGAGGTGTAGGAGGAGGAGAAGCAGCATGCAAGTCTTCTGCAAGGGCATAGACTTGAGGGGAAGAGACTGCAACAGTCCTTATGCCTAAAGTAGTAGATGCAGAGGGCCTGCTGGGCTTCACTATCTGCCTGTCCCATTTGCCAAACAGGGCACAGGAGAGCCTCTTAGAGGCATTGATGTGCATCCCATTTGAGACTAGTAGTGCAGGGCATCTGTTTTGAAGAAATAGCCCTAGTATCCTTCCAAAGTTGAAAAAATTCTTGTTGATCTTTTTCTTAATCAGGTCAAAGAAAACTTCTCCCCAGTTTAACTGTTTCTTATCTACAATAGCACCCATCAAACACAGCTGATATCTTGAGATGGTATCATGGGCAGAGTGTTTGGCCAACAAGACTTTTCCAACCACATCAGCTAAGAACCTGTACTCAACAGCCAAATGTTTCTTCAGCAGCTTGCTAGGGTTTGCATCAGAATGACCCATTCTATTAAGCATTGTAGAAAATTCTTCTCCAGACATCTCAGCAGAATCTCTTCCAGAATTTAATTGAAAAACCTCTGTCAATATAGTAGGTGTCAGAGGTACTTGGGTTCCAGAAATTGTTCCAACAATTGTATTTTGATCCTAGTTGTGGGCAGTATATACCCATTCCTTTATTTCATCAGCAGACAATTTGATTCTGGTGGACATTATAGTAACTAGCTTTTACTCCTTGAAAAGTTCTAGAATGTCTTGGAAAATCTGATCACTTTTATTGAAAGAGTCCATATCTATATCAAATCCTGCATCAAATTTCATGGCGGCAAGGACTGCTAATGAGACGGTCATTGTTTCCTGCAAAAATCAACAAACAAACGACCAAGTGTAGATAAGTTTGGAGGGAAAGAGAATTTTTGCAGAAAGTATGAAAGCGCAAGGGAGAACGACGACCGAAAAAAGAGTTTTATATTAGGGTTCGACGCAGAAAAGGAAAGATCGTTGAACTCAGTTCGACGATCGGGGCTCCTAAATGAAACTGAAAGGTCATCAACATCGTCGATCTCCGTTCGACGATATTGGAGAGTATCGAGCTCCATTCGACGAAAGTTCAGAAAACAAAATCGTCGAGCTTCGTTCGACGATCGCTGACCTAGAGAGATAGTTGAGCACTATCTGAGAAGAGCTGAACTCTGGTCGACGATTTCGGAAAGCGTCGATCTCCGTTCGATGATCCGGGGGAAAATCATCGAGCGCAGTTCAAAGATCAGAAACACTCTATACACTTAGAAAAATTAAAATGTTTGTCTAGTCTTGGTCATTTTTATAGTTTTAAAATCTTGGAACTTTTTTTAGACTTCCTCCATCTAACATTCCTAACTGATTTAGGAAGAAGGTGTGTTTCTGTTCATCCAAGGGTTTGGTGAAAATATCTCCCCTTTGCAAATCAGTTGGGATATATTGAAGTTCAATTTTATTTTTCTCAACATTATCCCTTAGAAAGTGATGCCTAATTTCTATGTATTTTATCCTACTATGGAGGACTGGATTTTGAGCTATAGAAATAGCACTGGTATTATCACAAAAGATTTTAGACTTCTCTAAGTTGTAGCCATAGTCTAGGAGTTGGTTTTGAATCCACAAGATTTGTGAACAACAACTACCTGCAGCCATATATTCAGCTTCAGCAGTTGAAGTTGACACAGATGTTTGTTTCTTGCAAAACCAAGAGACAAGTCTGTCACTAAGAAAATGACAAGTTCCACTTGTGCTTTTCCTGTCAATTCTGCATCCAGCATAATCAGCATCAGAAAATCCAGTTAAGTCAAATGCTGAATCTTTTGGATACCAGAGACCTAGATTTGGACAACTTTTAACATACCTGAGAATCCTTTTAACTAATGTTAGGTGTGACTCTCTAGGGCTCACTTGGAATCTAGCACAGATGCATGTAGCAAACATTATGTCAGGTCTACTAGCTGTAAGGTACAATAAAGAGCCAATCATTGCTCTATATGTTGTCTGATCAACAGGTTTCCCATGTTCATCAGCATCTAATACAACATTAGTAGGCATAGGTGTTTTCATACAAGATGCTTCAGACATACCAAATTTCTTGACCAATTCTTTTGCATACTTGGTTTGAGAAATAAATATGCCTTCAGCATGTTGTTTGATTTGCAATCCTAGAAAGAAGGATAGCTCACCCATGCTACTCATTTTAAATTTGGAATGCATTAGATTGGAGAACCTTCTGAACAAATTTGAATCAGTAGAACCAAAGATAATATCATCTACATAGATTTGTAGTAGTAGGGTATGAGACTTATGAGTTCTAATAAAAAGAGTTTGGTCTACTCTACGCCTTACAAACTCATTTTTCGGGAGAAAGCATGTTAGGGTCTCATACCATGCTCTAGGAGCTTGCTTGAGACCATATAATGCTTTATTCAATTTGAAAACATAATCAGGATGGGTTGGAGAGATAAAACCTGGAGGTTGTCTAACATAGACTTCTTCTTTGATATCCCCATTGAGAAAAGCATTCTTTACATCCATCTGGTATACTTTGAAGCCTTTGTATGCTGCATATGCTAAGAAGATTCTAATAGCCTCCAACCTTGCAACTGGTGCAAAGGTCTGGTCATAATCTATGTCTTCTTCTTGAGAGTACCCTTGAGCAACTAGCCTTGCCTTGTTCCTTACAATTACTCCTTGATCATCCAATTTGTTTCTGAACACCCACTTTGTTCCAACAATGGAGTGATCCTTAGGCCTTGGTACTAGTTCCCAAACTTTGTTCCTTTCAAATTGATGCAACTCTTCTTGCATTGCAATGATCCAGTGTGGATCTTGCTCAGCATTTTGAATGGATTGAGGTTCAATTTGAGATAGGAAGCAAGTGTGCAATAGGTTTTGGTTGACCTGATTTCTGATTTGCACACCAGCTGAGATGTCTCCAATTACTTGGGAAATTGGATGGTCTCTTGATGTTACTAAATCAATAGGAGGTGTTGATTGTTCACCAACCTGTGTTGTTGTTTCCTCTTGTGGTACAACAACTGGCTCTTCAAGAGCTTTCTCTTCAGGATATTGAATGTCTTCTTCATCTTCACTGCTTTCCTCTTTTTGAATGATTTGTAATATGTCCAAGTGTTCAGCAAGAGAATGTACCTGCAAAGGTTCTATGGTAGAAGTATTCTTCTCCTAGAAAGACATGTTAGATTCATCAAAAGATATATGCACAAATTCTTCAATTTTATGAGTTGATTTATTATATACCCTATAAGCCTTACTGATCATGGAGTATCCCAGAAACACTCCTTCATCAGCTTTAGCTTGAAATTTTGCTAAATACTTCTTGTCATTATTGTGTATGTAACAGATACAACCAAAAATTCTAAAGTAATCTACTTTAGGTTTCTTCCCTTTGAGTAATTCATAGGGAGTCTTGCCCTTCAGTTTATGTATTAAAATTTTGTTCAGCACATAGTTGGAGGTGTGCACTACCTCTGCCCAAAAAGATAGAGGAAGGTGAGCATTTGACAACAATGTAGTGGCAGATTCAATAAGGGTTCTATTTTTCCTTTCAGATACCCCATTTTGTTGAGGAGTTCTAGGGGCTGAGAAAGTGTGCCTGATCCCTTCACTCTGACAGAACTCTTGCATAAGGAGAGAATCAAACTCTATCCTATGATCACTTCTGATCAAGGCAATGTGAGTATTGAACTCAGTTTGTATGCATTTGAGAAACTCTGTCAAACACTTAAAGTTATCAGACTTCTTCCTCAAAAAGAACACCCATGTGAATCAAGAGAAGTCATCTACAACTACTAAAGTGTAAGATTTCCCTCCTAATCTTTGTACTGTAATGGGTCCAAAAAGATCCATGTGTAACAGATACAAAATACTAGGTGAATCACTCTTATTAAGTGACTTGAAACTATTTTTAGTTTTCTTGCCTAATTGACAAGCCCTGCAGAGTCCTTTCTTCTTGTAGGGGCCAGAAGGTACACCTCTAACAAGGTTGTCCTTGGATAGCCTAGCAATGGTTCTAAGGTTTATATGTCCTAATCTCTTATGCCATAATACATTAGGTCTACTAACAGAGTTAAACATGCAAATATCTACTTCAGTTGAAAGAAAGTCTACTAAATAGATATTACCTTTCCTTTTATCTGTCAACATCGTTGTGTTGTCCTCTGATTAGATCCTGCATAAGGATTTGCTGAAAGTCACCTGGTAGCCTTAATCACATAGCTGACTGATGTTAATCAAGTTGTGCTTCAGTCCTTCCACATAGGCTACTTTCTTGAATGTGACTGTGCCAATTTGGACTGCACCATATCCTTTTGTTAGTCCAAAGTTTGAATCACCAAATATGACTTTGGGTCCAAGCTTGGCTTTAAAGGATGTGAGACTGTCCTTGCTTCCTATTATGTGTTTTGAGCACCTACTATCCAAATACCATTGTTGGTTTGATGTTGGATAGGTCTTCACCTGCACATAAAATAATTTACTTATTTTTGACCCAGTTTACCTTGGGCCTAGGTTGATAATCTTTAAATTCAGAAATAAATGACATCCCTGGTTGACTCTTATAACCTTTAGGATGATATCTCCTTGGAGGAATTATCCATTCAGTATAAGGGTGAAGTCTAGATGAAGGTCCCCTAGGATTGGAATTTGATTTACCCTTGAAGAAGTTTTCAAATCTCTGATCTCTGCTCGATGATCATTGAGCTACGTTCGACGATCTTGGGTCAGATCGTCGAGCTCCGTTTGACGGTCGACTATGACAGAGTTCAGGGTTTAGAGATCGTTGACCTGAGTTCGACGATTTTGCCTGAGATCGTCGATCTGCATTCGACGATCGTCTAGCTCCGTTCGACAATTTCTGTTGAAGACTTGATTTCTTGGGTAAGTCAAAATTCTTCCTTGCTACCACTACAACTCCCTTCCCATTATAAGAAATAAACTTAATTGGGGTTGTTAGTACTATAGGTTGGCTGGATGAAGCACCCAAGCCCAGTGTACTATTGAATCTAGTGTTCACTGTGCTTGTGATGTCCATTAGCTTGATGCTTCTCCCATTAAGGGTTTCTTCAAGCTTTTTGGCCTCTGATAGCTTACCTTTCAGTGATGCTATCTGCTCCCTACAATATTCCAACTCCTCAGAGAGTTTGCGGTTTTTTGATTTTAAGGTACTATGTTCAGACAATTGATTTCTGAGGGAGATAATTTCCTTCTCAGATTTTAATAGGTCTAAACACAGTGGTTTAAATTCATACTTAAAGACCTCAGAATTGAAATCAAAAGAACTTATCACCTGGTCCACTTCAAGTTGAGTCTCTGAGTCTGACTCTGAATCTTCTGCATCAGAATTGTGTTGTGAGGCATTGATAGCCATCATGCAGAATTCCTTTTCTTCAGCATCATCCTCATCATAACTTGAGCTGGATGAAGCTTTTGATTCCTTTTCAGTCTCACTCCAAGATTCAGCAACAAATCCCTTCCTTGTGTATTTGTTCTTGCTTGAGAAGGGTTTGCCATTGTTGTTCTTCTTGAAGTCCTTGTCTTTTCTTCTTTCTCTCTTGTCCTTTCTGTCCTTGTTTTTGTTCTCTGGACAGTGAGGCACAATGTGGCCTGGTTTCCTGCAACCAAAGCAAACAATTTCTTTATTGTTTGATTTATCATACCTTGGCTTGTCATGCTCTTTGTATGATCTCTTCCTGAAGTTCTTTCAGGCCATTTTGTAAAATCTTTTGGCCAGCATACTAAGTAGCTCATCATTGCCTGGGATTTTGTCTTTAGGCTGATCTTCAGTGGCTTTGAAAGCTATTGACTTTTCCTTTCTTGAGGTTGGTGAGGCAGCCTTCTGCTCTTCTTCTCTATTTTTGATGAGCAGCTCATAAGACTTGAGCTTGCCTAAGAGAGCTTCTGTGGTGATCTCCATTGAGACTTCTGACATCCTTGATTGGCCATATCCTTGAGTCCCAAGTGCTTGGGAAGCACATTAGGATTTTGTCATTTAGCTCAGTCAATGAGATCTCTTTATCCAAAGTCTTCAGTTCATTGACTATCAGGCTGAGTCTGTTATACATTTCAGCTACTGGCTCAGCTTCTCCTTTCTTGAAGTTCTCATATAGGGTTATGAGGTGAGATCTTCTGTCTTTTCTTTCATCAGCAGATCCTGAGACTATCTCAGATAGCTTATCCCAGATTTTCTTTGCTGAGTTGCATTCAGCCACCTTTTGTAAAATATCATCAGACATAGTCCGGGCTAAGATATTCATAGCCTTTGCATCTGCTACTTTCCACTTCTTGATCTCTATATCTGTTTCTGAGAGAGGTGGAACAGCATTTGTACTTGTATTCTCTAGAGGTCTTGGACACACTGTCAAAACAGAATTAAAAATGTCCTCATCAATAGAATTCATGTAGAGTCTAATCCTTGCCTTCCGAAGTGCGAACTTAGATAGATTGCATACTGGAGGTCTGGTGCTAGCATAATCTTTGTTTTGGGCCATGTTTTGTGAAGAAATAATTCTAATAACAAAATCTACAACAAGCAGATCTAACTATAGGAATCTTTGGGTTCAGGTGTTAGCATGTGCAACCACTGAGATGTGGTATTTTTAACCAACCTGCGAGATGTGGTATTTTTAACCAACCTCACTGTGATACCAATTGAAAGTGCAAGTTAGATCTGATATACTCTAGAGGGGGGTGAATAGAGTATGGTGCTTGCTAAAAATGTTTTACAATAGTTGTTATATTCTAATGTGAACAGGGAAGCAAATAATATAAAGTAAATCTAAACACAACAACTATCTAATCACAGAGCAACCTAGTGACAAACCACAGCCAGAAACAAAAATAAAGTAAGCAACCAGATGGCACAAGGAGCTATAGTGGTTCCCCAATCAATCTGGGTACATCCACTCTTCTACCAACCTAGGTAGGAATCCACTGCAGGATGAGTTGATCCGGTGTTCTGGCCACCAATGAGCTTTTGATAAGGTGCTCAAAAATCAAACCAGATTTTTTGATCAGGTGTCTTGCCACCAATGAGCTTTTGATAAGGTGCTCAAAAATCAAACACAAACCTTTGAAGGGAGTTTGAAAAACCTTTTACAGCAGAGAGAGAGAGAGAGGGAAAGAGATGATCTTCTCTGTCAACAGTCAGAGAAAAGATAGTGTATGTTATCAAAGCTCCCCCTGAGATCTGTAGTTGTTCAGGAAGTGAAGCTTTGCAGTTGGATGATAGGCTTTCAGAAAATTGATCTCCAGCAAATGATGATTTCAGCAATAACTGAAATGTGAGGTGTCTGGAGTCTTGAATGATGATGGCCTTTGAACACTTGAATCAAAAGAGATCTGAAGATTTCAGTTTGTTAATCTCCTTTGGTGATGGTGTTCTTGTATGAATCTTTGAGACTGAGAATGTCTGCAACTCTTTCTCTTTCTCTTGTGTAATTGTTGTTGTGAGAGCTGTTGTTGTAGAGAATATTTTTCTTTTTAACTTCTTGTTCTTCTGCTTCAGGAATAATGAAAAATCTTATCTTTTATTCCTTTTTGTCTGAATAGAAATGATCCAATGTCAAGATAGCTGTTGGCCTGTCATAAATGACTTCCTTAATTGTTTTTGTCTTCTGGAAGAAAGTCCAATAAAACATTCCTTGATAATTCCTTGAAACTTGCTCCAGATTAATTAAAAACGACTACAAGATCTGTGAATTAATTGCTGAGAACACTACCTTAACTGTCTGAATTTGAATCTTGAAAAACGTTGAACTCTTCAGAAAAACGTCGAACTGAGCTCCACTATCGTTGAACTGAGCTCAGAGATTTGGACTTAGACAGAAACAGAGATCGTCGATCTGAGCTCAACTATCGTCGAACTGAGCTCAGAGATTGAGAACCAAAGTGAAGTCAAGATCGTCGATCTGAGCTCGAAGATTGTCGAATAGAGTTCGACGACTTGTTGAAGTTGAGCTCAGAGATCTTCGAATGGAGTTCGATGATTCGTCGAAGTGAGCTCACCGATCGTCGAATGGAGTTCGACGATTCGTCGTACTGAGCTCGACGAAATGACTTAGTTTTCTGAAACTGAAAATCCTGGTCTTGAGGGCAACTTCCAAACCTAAGTACTAACCCTTAGACTCAATTCTAATTGACCTTTAGATCTATACAATGAGGTCAAAATAGGTTTCCTAAGAGACATAGTGATCCTGACCCAAATCAGTAATAGGGTGTTCCAACATTTCTCTCTCCTTCATTAAAGGGAAGATGGCGTTTTCTCTCTCCTGGTCATTAAGGCCGAATTTTTGGTGTCTCCTCCAGCCTATTGGCAGCCCACTAACTCATAATAATAATAAAAATGAGGTTAGCCCAAGTGGGGGAAATGGGTTGAGCTTGGGTTAGCCCATTTAGGCTAATTTGACCTAACACTAGAATAGAGTTGACCTTGGTCAACACGACCATTTGAGTTGACCACAATGGGTCCTTAGTGACTCATTTGACTCCCTTAAGGTGTAGGAAGGGTTGGGTAGGGTTGCCTTGGCACTTTGGAGGTCACCTACCCTTATGAAGCGTACTTTGACCAAATTAGGGCTAGAGTTGACTTTGGTCAACCTAGACTCTTGGGTTGACCCCAATGGGTCCTTGGTGACCCATTGGCCTCACATTAGGGTTAAGAGGGCATAGGTGGGGTCCACTTGGCTAGAGGAAGGTCAATTGACCCTAAATAGGCTAGTTTGACCCATTTAGGGTTTGGGTTGACTTAGGTCAACTTAAACATTTTGACTGCCCACAGTGGGTCCTTAGTGACCCTATGGACTTCCCAAGGTGTTTTAAGTGTTGTGGTAGGGTCCTGGGATCAAGGTGTAGCCCTAGGGTCAGACCTTAGGTTTAAATGTTGAGGCTGAGCTATAGGCAGACCAAGGTGATTTTTACCTTGGCCCTTATTCACTTGGTCCTTTTAGCTTTTGGTTGTTTTGTCATGACCTAGTCATGACAAAACAAAACCCTAGGGGTCTAGTTGTTTGGGGGATGTTACATAACCTGAATTTCGGGGATGAAAGTATAATTTGTTTATTGGGATTTGTAACATCCCTCAAATAACTAGACCCCTAGGAGTGGTTTTGTCATGACTAGGTCATTACAAAACCCTAGGAAGGCAAAGACGACCAAGTGAACCAAGGAATGAAGGTTTGATCACCATGGTCTACAAATAACACTTTCCAATTACCTAACCTAGGGTTTCACTTTAGGTCCTCACCTTGATTATTTGACCCACCACAACATCCCTAGCCCATTAGAAGGTTCATTGGATCACCAAGGACCCATTGGGCTCAACTAAAAAGGTCAAGTTGACCAAAGCCAACCCTAACCCTAAAATGGTCAAAGTGCCCTATCTAGGGCCAGGGCACCTTTCCTTAGCCAATTTGACCCCACCTAAACATCCCTAAACCTTTAGGAGGTTCATTGGGTCACTAAGGACCCATTTGGGTAAACCCAAGTGGTCAAGTTGACCAAAGACAACTTAAACACTAAAGTGGTCAAAGTGCCCTAAATAAGGGTCAAGTGGCATTCAAGGTGCCCAACCAATCCTACCCAAGGATTCCTAGATCTTAGGGATGCCAATGGGTCACCAAGGACCCATTGGGGTCAACCCAAAAGGTCAAATTGAGCAAAGTCAACTCAACCTTAGTTTAGGTCAAATTAGCTCAAGTTGACCCAACCTAGCCCAATCCAATAGGGCTAAGCCAAATTGGAGTTGCCCGCCAACCTTAGGGGCTGATATTTACATGTAATGCCATTCATTTTCTGGAAATGTGACTAGGAGAGGGAAAGCTCATTTTCCCTTTAATGGAGGAGAGAGAAAGAGAGAGAAAGAGGGTCATTCATTGCTTGGAAGGCCAATGGGCCTCCTCTCTTCATCTCCAAGGCTTGATTTCATCTCCCCTGATGAATTAGGAAAAGATCAAGGGGTTTTCCAGTGTGTACAGAGGCTGTATTGAGTGGGCTATACCATGGCCGAAACTCTCTCCCGTGGCCATTAATGTCCATTAAAGTTAGACCCCTCCTCTTCCCCATTTGGCTTTTTAAAAAGCTTCATCAAGCTGAGAGGAGAAGTTTTCACCCTTCCCCTGAAGAAACTTAGCTATTTGGATGTGTAGTTGCAGAGCACCGAAAGCCACACCACCGTCCATGGTAACCCGAAAATTAACAAGGCAACAACCCTCCACTAAAGTCCTCCTCTACTCCTTTCTTCGCGGGCTACAATCTTAGATCAATTAGGAGAGAAATCAGGCTCAATTGTGCCCGATTGAGAGAGAAAAATTTCAGATTTTCACGGTTAAACTAACTTAGAATGTTATGAAACTTTGTCAGTGATAATTAATGATCATATTAAAGACATGGTAATGTTTGTGTATTTTTTGGATAATATTTTGAGATATTTCTCTCTTTAATTATATTTATTGTATTTATCTTTTGAATTAATAATTTTGTGGCTGATACTTTATGAAAGTTTGTGAAACTTAGTATTCTATGTTATTTTGGCATCATATAGTGTTCATAATATTTGGGTGGCCATAACTTAAGGAAATCTACTACTTCATGTTTAAAATTACTCATGGCCTAACTTTTGGGAAAATTTAATAAATGCCAAATTAATTAGGAAAATTACAAGTTTCTGGATTTAGGTTAATTGTGTGAGGATAGACCCTCAATAATTATCTTAGGGCCGTTGGATGAAAATTTGGAGTACATCATATAGCTTAGAATTATATGCATATAGTAAAACTACGAAATTGTGATAACATGAGGAATGAACATAGGGAGTTAGTGTTAATAGATTACTGATTTCGGTGAAGTGAAAATGAGTTTATCTTTAGGAGTCATGATGTGAAAGTATTGGGTTGACTGTTGTTAAATGGTGCTCGGGATCGATGAAACATTGTCTTTCCTATAGAGATAGAAAAGAGTCAAATGCACATGGGTTAGACTAAGTATAACCTTGAATGGGGTTTATTATGGGTAGATACCAATAATAATAAGTACCTTACGAACGGGATCTTTGGACTTCAACCCATCATAGTTCTTAGTGCCCTCGAGAGCCCTTCACGTCGAATGCCTTGGGCAGTCCAAGGTTAATGTAAGCCGTAAGATTAAATGGAATGCAAGAGTAATTAGAAATACTCTAGGATTACACTTACAGTCACACTAACCTGTGCTGTGGGAGTTAGGTTGGGTTTCACGAGCAGTAGGCTCAGTGGTTTGGTGATGTGCAGGTTAGCCCGGCGTGCCGATGGCTCGATGGATAGTTGAGTCGGACGGGTTAGTCCAGGGAGCTTTGGCTCAGTAGATATTTGTGACGGACGGGATAGTCCGGGGATCTTTGGCTCGGTGGGAAATACATTAATATTGCATGTACATAAGTATAAGGTGGTGGGTCTTCGTTATTGGATGGTTGTCGCACCGACACCAATACGTTGACTCGGTAAGTGCCGTTTTTCACTTAGCCAAATAAAGTTCGGTGCACCAGCCAGCAAGAGTTTGTTGGATCTCCGCTTAGTGCACCATCATTGAGGCGTACGATATTTCTGACTGGTAGTGCTGATACTAATTTAGAGGTGGGGGAGGCCCAACCCATGGCTTCTGTTTGCCACTATGGAGGTATCCTGGGAGGTTAGGCTCCAGAAAGGGGGAACTATTGGTCTATGTGCACAAAGTAGGGTGTGTGAGTTGCACTTGCATGTTCATACCATATCATACTTGCATGACATAACATAATCATTGCATATAACCCTTGACACCTATTTTATAAATTGGTATGAGACTCTTTATAAAATAGGTCTTGCAAAACGACCCCTTGGTCTATAGGGTTGTATGGGCATTCCAATATGTCATGGTTACTACTTAGTATACCTTCTTTTTCTTTAATTGCTCACCTTTGTTCATGTGTACTCTCTTACTGCTTAAATACTATTGCTTTTTATACTTGCTGTGATTATTTACATCATGATAGACTAGTTCTGCCATCACCTGCTTACTCTTGTTAATCTCCCCCTTAAATACCTTCCATTTCCTCCTCCCCGCTTGGTGCCTAGGAGCCATGTTTGAGAGGTGGGGGATGAGAGGACTTAGTTTTTTAGACTAACGGTCGTTGACCAAATCATTTTAGGGGATCGTGGAGCCGAACCAGGAGATGCAGCCCTAGAGGTCGATGCGCTTAGAGATGGGACAGTCTAGCATGGGAGATCAGGCAGCAGGGACGTTGTGTACCGATCATAAGTACTTATTATAGATTTGCTTCCGCGTTGAGTGACTTGTAGTGAGGATCATGATGTATCAGGTAGGAGTCCTTTTTATTCGTACTTAATTTATTTCTACTGTGGACTCTCCATTTGTGGAGATTTATTTATATTCATGTGATCTCTGTGAACCAGCATTTGAGTTTCTTTTTCTCTTGTACTTACTCTTCTATTCTACGATCGGTATGGCTGGCAGCATCGACGTTTTATAGTGATGACCTTTTCGGGGGTGTTGGTGTCACCACAAAGCGGTGGTTCTGGGCATAAGACCTTGTTGGTTTAAAAGAAAAAAACAGGGTCATACACGTTATAGATGTGGTATGCTACTCTGTCCTAAATAATGCCCACCAAAGTAAGGATACGTGGAAGACGTCATACAAGTTCTCTAATTACGGTGGTAGCTCTACTCAGTATTCCAATGAACCTATCTGCTTTAGGATTGTGTAAGGTCCCATAAATCGAGAGCTGCGCTTCTTATGCCTCCGCACCCGTGAAACCTCATGCAACAGACGTATCTTCAAGAAAACCCGGCCCCTAAGAGTATTGAGTGCCCTCTTCAGGGTACAAATGTCTGATCACCGTAGTATTGAGTGCCCTCTTCAAAATACAATCCCCATCGTGATAGAGCCTACGATTGCTCCCACTAAGAGTGTATCTGAGTTATCTGAGGAGCCTGAGAGTAAGGATGTCCCTAGTGTTATTATGGATGATTTACCTTATGAGGGAATATTAGTATTGTATGATTTTTGTGATGAGAACCCGAAGAATATCTCTTTGATGTTATCACCATTTCCTGAAGCTATTTGTGGATTAAAAATTTTGTCGAGTTCAATTTTGCCTATTTCTGAGACTTTTACTGATTCTGATTTGGATGATATATCTAGTGCGAAAAAAATTTCTAGTGAGGAAGTTGTACTTTTGGATGAGGTTATTGATATAGAACCGTGTGCGAACCGAAAAAAATAGACCGAAAATTTGGAGTAACAAAACTTTTATTATCAAAAAAGATATCAATTACAATGGTATAGCCTCCCTTTTATAGAATGGAGGAAATGAGAGAGATTACAATTAAGAAATGTGGGACTAAAAATTTACAAGTATATGCGGCTTTACAAATAAACAAACCGGATAGGTTGTGTAGTTAGACAAGCCAGCTAACCGCCCGACAAGCAACAGTAGGAGAGAACAAGCACCACAGAGAGCAAGCCTCCATAGGAGACCGCTAGACCGCCCGGTCTCCAAGTCGTCTGAGACACACCGCCAGACCGCTGGGATACCAAACAGCAACAGCGCGGCAGACAAGCTGGCTATGATAAACCACCAGACCGCCCGGCCTCCGAACAACAATAGATCGCCCTGCCTCCATACTGCAATACTCCCCCTCAAGCTGGAGCATAGATATCAATCATACCCAGCTTGTCGCAAATGTGGAAAAAGGAAGAGGGACACTGGATTGGTGAAGATGTCGGCCAACTCTTTGTCAGAATTGACGAACGGAGTACAAATCTGTTTCTTCAAGATCTCTTCCCGAATAAAATGACAGTCGACTTCTATGTGTTTTGTTCTCTCATGAAGGAACAGATTTTTGGAGATGTATATCGCGGCCTTGTTGTCACAGAACATAGGAAGAGGATAGTTGTAGATCTCTCCTAAGTCTAGCATGATAGCTCGTAACCATTTCAACTCACATGTGGTCGAGGCCATAGTGCGATATTCCTCTTCTACACTACACCAGGAGATCACAGACTGTTTCTTCCTCTTCCAACTCACAAGATTTCCTCCAACAAATGTTCAGAAACCTGATGTTGACTTGCGGTCACCTTTGTCATCAGCATAGCTCGAATCTGAGTACGCTTCAACCCTGTTAAAGTAGCGAACAAACGCCAAAAAAACAAGCTGGAGTTTTGAATAATTAAAAGTTTTATTATCCAAAAAGATATTTATAACAAAGGTATGCCCTCCCTTATATAGAATGGAGGAGAGATGAGAGAATACAAATAAGAGATATGGGACTAAAAATTTACAGGACTAAGCGGACTATACAGAACAAACCGCACAAGCCGCGCGGTTAGACAGAAGGGCTAACCGCACGGCTACCATCAAAGAGAAAGAGAGATTGCCAGGGTAGACCGCTAGACCGCCCGGTCTCCAAGCCGGCTGAGACAAACCGCCAGACCGCGCGGTCTTCAACCCGCCTAGACAGACCGCCAGAACGCCCGGTCACCAACTTCAACACTCCCCCTCAAGCTGGAGCATATATATCGATCATGCCCAGCTTGTCACAAACATGAAGAAACGAGGCAGAAACTGGCTTTGTGAAGATGTCAGCCAGCTCTTTAACAGAAGTGACAAAGGGAGTGCAAATTTGTTCTTTTAAGATCTCTTCACGAATAAAATGACAGTCGACCTCAATGTGCTTTGTTCTTTCATGGAAGATCGGATTTTTGGAGATGTATATGGCGGCCTTGTTATCACAGAACATAGGTAGAGGATGGTTGTAGACCTCTCCTAAATCTAGCATGAGAGCCTGCAGCCATTTTAACTCACAAGTGGTCGACGCAATACTGCGATACTCAGCTTCTGCACTGGACCTGGAGACAACAGACTGCTTCTTGCTCTTCCAGCACACCAGATTTCCCCCAACAAAGATGCAAAAACATGAGGTTGACTTGCGATCCCCTTTGTCATCAGCATAACTTGCATCTGAGTATGCTTCAATCCTCAGATGACCATTCTTCTGAAAACGTAATCCTTTCCAGACGCTGCTTTGACATACTCCAAGATCCGCAAGGCAGACTGTAGATGGAACTCCCTAGGTGCTTGCATGAATTGACTCACCTTGCCCAGAGCATAGGAAATGTCGGTCCTGGTCACTGTGAGATATATGAGCTTACCAACCAGACGCCTGTACCGCGAACTATCTGAAAGAGGAGGCGAATCATCTGTCCAGGTTTTGTCTTCTCCAGTTGCCATGGGGCATCGGGCAGGTTTTGCTCCAGTCAATCCTGCCTCTTTTAAAAGATCAAGGGCATACTTATGCTGAGAGAGAACTAAGGAGTCGGGCTTTCGAGAGATTTCGATCCCCAGAAAGTACTTTGGAGAGCCCATATCTTTTGTGATCAGATGTTGGCGAAGATGTCGCATTGTCAGGGCTACCCCTTCCTGGTCATTGCCAGTGAGAAGAATATCATCGATGTACACAGCAAGAACAACCAACCCCGAAGGAGTTTTGAGAATAAATAGAGAGTGATCGGCCGAGCTTCGCGCAAAACCAACGGCCGCCACGATGCTGCTGAACTTGTTAAAACAAGCTTGAGGGCTCTGCTTGAGGCCATAAATTGCCTTCTTCAGCCTGCATACTCGTGTCTCCCCCTGAGCAACATACCCAGGAGGTTGCTCCATGTAAACGGCCTCGTGAAGATCACCATAAAGGAAGGCATTCTTGACATCCAGCTTGGAAATCGGCCAATCCCTATTTACCGCCACAGAGAGAAGGACCCGGATAGTGCTGAGACGAGCCACGGGGGAGAAGGTGTCAAAGTAATCAACCCCATAGGTCTGAGTAAAGCCCTTAGCAACAAGGTGAGCCTTATAACGATCCACAGTGCCGTCGGGGCCAAATTTGACCACAAAGACCCAGCGACAGCTAATAACATCAGTGCCGAAGGGAGGAGGAACAAGAGTCCAGGTACCCCGCTCAGTTAGGGTCGTCATTTCCTCATCCATGGCTATCTTCCAATGAGGAATAGCAAGGGACTCCTGGTAGGAGCAGGGTGTGGCAGTGGCAGAGATAGCTAGTGCAAATGCCCTGCGAGAAGGGGTAAGACGATCATAGGAAACAACAGTAGCAAGGGGGTTTAGGGTACACGTCCGCACCCCTTTGCAAAGAGCTATAGGAAGATCCAGGTCAGCGGGTCCCGCGGCATCCGGAGCATCCATGGTAGAGAAAGCTGGCCCGGGAGTAGAGAGCGACGACAGCGGAGATGAGGGAGAGGGTGGCGGAGGAGGGAGAGAGAGAGGTGGAGGGAGAGGAGTGGATGTAGACGGTGTAGGGGTGGAGATCGTAGTATGACGCGAGGGAACGAAGGGAATGGTAGGAGAATCAGAAGCTGGGAGAAGAGGAGAGGAGTCATCCGAGAAGTAGGAGGTATTCTCGAAGAAGGTGACATCAGCAGAGACGAACTGCTTACGAAGGACGGGATCAAAGCAACAATAGCCTTTCTGAGTGGTGGAGTACCCCAGAAAGACACATTTGGTGGAGCGAGGGGAGAGCTTATCACTGGTGGCAGAAGGTGTATGCACAAAGGCAGTGCATCCAAAGATTTGGAGAGGTAGAGGAAACGACTCCTTGCCCGGATACAGAATGGAGAATGGGGCTTTTCTGTGGAGAACCGTGGAGGGAATGTGATTGATAAGGTAGCAGGAAAGGAGAACAACATAGCCCCAATAGGAGCGAGGAACATGCATCTGGGTCATCAAGGTGCGAGCGACATCGAGGAGGTGACAGTTTTTGCGTTCGGCCACACCATTTTATTGTGAAGTATAGACACAACTAGCTTGATGAATAATCCCATTTTGCATGCAGAATATAGAAAAGTCATGACTGATATATTCTTTGGCATTATCAGATCGAAAAACTTTGATAGAAACATTAAACTGAGTTTGGATCATGAGATAGAAGGACGTCCATACAGAGAATAATTCAGAGCAATCTTTTAATAGATACACCCATGTACAGCGAGAGAAATCATCAATGAACGTGACAAAATATGAACTACCCCAACCAATGGTAAGAGTAGGAGAAGGACCCCAAATATCAGAGTGGATGAGATCAAACGGACGGGTAGAGCCACGAACGTGCTTTGGAGGTAAGGAGGAGCGGTGATGCTTGCCAAGCTGACAGGCCTCACAGTTGAGCGGAGGACTTTGTGGAGGAAGGTGGTGCAGAAGTTGACGAAGAAGATGTGGAGGAGCATGACCAAGGCGGAGATGCCATTGGAGAATATCTGTGGAGGTGGAGGAGAAGGTGGAAAAAGTAGAAATGTTGTCCAAGAAGTATAGGCCGCCACTCTCATTCCCAGTAGCAATCGTCCGTTGGGAGTCCGGATCCTGAAAAGAGCAAGAAGTAGAAGTAAATGTGATGGAACACTATAATTGCTTGCATAGAGAGGTAACAAATAATAAGTTGTACGGGAACTGTGGAACATATAGAGTATCCGCCAAGTGAAAAGACGGAGTGACATGAACTATCCCCGTCCCATGGACTGATGATGAAGAGCCATCAGCAAGAATAACCAGGGGCAACCGATCATGTGTTTCTAGGAGAGAAAAACACTAGAAATTGCCTGTCATATGATTTGTAGCACCGGTGTCGATCAGCCATTTTCCTTGAGTAACAACGTGGGCACTGCCAGAAGACGTGACCACCGAGGCGAACGACTTGTAGAGTATATGGAAGCCATGAAGGGAGGAATAAAAAACTGCAGCGGTCTCGGTGAAAGCACACCAGCGGTAAGAAGGGCCACGACCAAGGTGTAGAGCAAGGCAAAGGGGAAGAAGAGGGAAGCACAAGCTGCGCGACTAAACAGTAGGTCGCGGCGACTAACAAGTAGGAGCGGCTAAAGGAAGAAAGGCAGAGAGGCCTCCGAAACAAGGAAGAACCTGTGTGAACAGAGAGAAAATGCAGCGGTTAGGAGAAAGACATCTGCAGCGGTCATGATGATAGATACCAGCGCCCAGAAAAACCACGACCAAGCCGCAGAAGCAAGCGGAGGGAAAGAAGTCGAGCGGCTAGAAAACAGCCCGCGCGAACAGAAGAAAGAGTCACCACGCGAACAGAGAAAAAGTCCGCTGGGAGGCAAACAGGTCGCAGCAAGAAGAAGAAGAAACAAAGAGGTCGCACACACAAAGGGCAACAACAAGGAGAGAAGAAGCCGCGCGAACAGGGCGCAAGCAGGCGGAAGAAACAAGTCGCGGGGACAGGTCGCGAGAAGAAGAAGCAAGCCGCGCGGACAAGTCGCGAGGTCAGAGAGGGCGCACAAAATCAGGAGGAGAAAATCGAGTCCTCTGATAACATGTTAAAGTAGCGAACAAACGACCAAAAAACAAGCTGGAGTTTTGAATAATTGAATGTTTTATTATCCAAAAAGATATCTATTACAAAGGTATGCCCTCCCTTATATAGAATGGAGGAGAGATGAGAGAATACAAATAAGAGATGTGGGACTAAAAATTTACAGGACTAAGCGGATTATACAGAACAAATCGCACAAGCCGCGCAGTTAGACAGAAGGGCTAACCGCACGGCTACCACCAGAGAGAAAGAGAGATTGCCAAGGTAGACCGCTAGATCGCTCGGTCTCCAAGCCGGCTGAGACAAACTGCCTGATGAATTGTAATTATACGTATTTTTATGCACATTAATTTAGTCTTTTTCATTTATTTTCGTCATTTTTACTTATTTTTGTTCAATAAAATGTTCCTATTCTTGTAAATTTGCTTCTAACTTGTTTTATTTTATTTTTCAGAAAAAGTTCAAAATCTGCCAAAATTGGGCAGTACACGCCCGTGACATATTTGTCACGCCCGTGACCAAGGCGTGACGCTCAAATTCCGTGAACTTGCAGATTTCTGAAGTAAAAAGCTCGACACGCCTGGCGATACGCCTGTGTCACCCGACACGGGGCGTGACCCAAGCCCGTGTCCTCTCCTCTCGATGAATTCATCTCCACGATCATCGAGTGTCGACACTAACAGTCACGCCCAGTGTCACGCCCGTGACCTGGGGCGTGACTCAATTTCTGCTCGACGATTTCGACTCGACACTTTCCGCTCGACATTCGTCGAGTGTCGACCCCAACTGACACACCCAGCGTCACGCTCGTGAGCTGGGGCGTGACCTTTCCAGCTGGCCCGACAAGATGCTGACAAAGACTTTCGACGCAACCCGCGCCCGGTTCTACCTCCCCGACACGCCCAGAGTCACGCCCGAGACCTGGGGCGTGACTGCCGCGAACTCAGCCCGAAGTCAACTTTCCCGTCCAATCGCCAGCCGCCTTCATTACTAGTACTGTCACGCCCCCCCCTACACGCCTGTGACCGAGGGCGTGTACTTAGAAATTTTTTCCTATAAATAGCCCAGTTCTGTAAGGTCCAAGGGTTCAGATTTTTGGGCCAATTTAGTGTCTTTTTGTGGGCCGCATCCGTGATTTCTAAAGCTATGTAAGGAGATTTCTCCCTTTTTTATTTCATGTCTTGTTTTGCTTTAGCTTTAGCCCTTATAATAGCTTGTAATAGTTCCTAAAAATCAATAAAATGTTAGATTTTCTCTTCATATTTAGCTTTGGAATGAACACTTGTGCCCACTTTCCTTATCCTTTTTATCCTTGGTTTTATCTTTGTTCTTCATTTAGTTCTTCTTTTATGAAATGTGTGTGTGTGTGTATGAGTGTTATTTATTTACTTTACATGCCTTTAATTTTTCTCAAGTTAGGTTTTGTTAGAAATTCATGAAATGATGAATTAGGTTTTTCCTTTTTTTCATGTCTTCTTTTAATTTCTTCAACGTCTTCACTCTTATGAGTGTGTAAAAGAGTTACTAAAGTTTCTTTTGATTTTTTTTATTTATCTTTATTTTAGGATGAAAACCTTTTTCTTTCTTTCTCTTTTATTTCAACTTTTTTTTGCTCTTTTATGAAATCCTAGGAATGAAAATGTTGAAATTTTAATTTTCCAAAAACTTTGGTTTTTAATTTGTTTTGAAAAACTTTTGTTTTCTAAATTTGTAATTTCTTCTTTTTATTTGTTTTTGGCAAAACCTATGCTTGAAAAAGTAAAAGTTTTAATTTTTAGGTAATTTTGATTTTTCTTTGTTATTAGTGTGTGTGAGTGTATGAGAATAAACTTTCTTTTGATCTTCTTAATCTTCATGAAGTGTGTGTGAGTGTAGGTGTATAACTTTTATGCTTTGATTTAAATTGTGTAGAGTGTGTGAGTGTAGGTCTTAAATTTTAATGCTTTCTTTTAATTGCTTTCTTTTAATGCTTTATTCAAATTATGTAGAGTGTGTGAGTGTAGGTGTTAGCTTTATTGCTTTCTTGAAATTCATATGGAGTGTGTATGTTTGTGTGCATTTATTTCCGCCTACTCGTTAAGAGTTAAATGGCGCACCATTTTCATTTTCAGTCCTACTCGTTCGAGTAGGACTTGTAATTTTTCTTTCTTTATTTTTCCGCCTACTCAATTGAGTTTAAATGGCCGGACTTTATTTCCCGCCTACTCGTTTGAGTAGGATTTGTAATTTTTCTTTCTTCATTTTTCCGCCTACTCACTTGAGTTAAATGGCCGGACTTTATAGCCCTGTAATCGCATTTATTTTCTCCTACTCATTTGAGTAGGACTCGCTTTCATTTCAGTCCTACTCGTTTGAGTAGGACTTGCAATTTTCAGCTTTTATTTACCGCCCCCACTCGTTTGAGTGGGACTCGCAAAGTTTAAAATATGCAAATTTCTTTCATGTGTAACTTAGTTTCTGTTTAATTTATAATTTGGCGTGTGCGTGAGTTCTTGTTTTTAGCTAACTTTTCAGTTTTCTAAATGTTGTTATTTGTTTTTATGTCCCTTTCTTATAATCGTTCAGCATTTAATTTCGAACTCGCGCCTCACTAAATTATAAGCCGTCCCCATACCGATGTGTGGCTAATCGCTATTAGCCTCGGCATCGAAGAGCATTGGGACATTAAAATGATTTATAATAATTAAAACTCTTTATTTTCATTTTAATTTAAGCACTTAAGGTTTACCCCGGGTTTACGACGCGTAGGACCACATATCGATGTGTGGGCCCTATTTCCGTAGTCCATATGCTAGCTAGCCGAGAGGCCGTGCATATGGACCGATCACCCCTGGGTAAATAGAGTTGCGTGCATACCCTAGAAAGAGGACAAGCGTAATTCTACCGGATTGGGTTCCCCACCCAATAGCGGGGTTCTTAGCGTAAAGTGGGCGTTAAGAGGAATCCTTCGTCGGACTAACGTTCGGTCGAATAGTCTTAACGTTTAGGTGAGCGATATCCCTATAGCTAGGTGAGCTCACATTTGTGGAACCTCCACGGCCAAGTTGTCTTATTATTAATTTGAAATCTAAGTCTTTTTATTATTAAAAATTGTTTTAGTCTTAATCAGATTCGATGCCGAGCGTTAACCCTTCATCGAATATTTTCTAAATCGTTTTTTTTTCGCTCCTTTGCTTTTCGTCTTTTATTAAGTAAAAAAATCCACCTTCCTTTCAGTAAAATAATAGTCCTCCCGGAGGAGTAAGAATAGTCAACACGACCCCGAGAACAATACGACCTCGGTATTCCCCCGAATATCGAGTACTACTTGCGATAGGTGCACTTGCCTCTAGTAGCACGCCTGCGGCGATCGACTCACCGAACCAACCACAGTAAGAGTCTGTTCGCGGGACCATCAAGTTTTTGGCGCCGTTGCCGGGGATTCTCTTTTCGAGTTGCTATTTCGAATTCCGGAGTCTATTAATTTTACTTATTTTCTATAAAAAAAAACTAAAAACTTTATTTTAAAACAAAAAAAAAGAGTTTATTTTGTTTTATTTTTGTTTGGGTGTATGACCCGAGGACAACCCTCAGAGTCTGAAGATTTGGACTTCGACCCTGAGATCGAACGCTCTCTTGCGCGTATCCGATCTCAACGCCGAAATCCTTCTTTAGATCCCGAGGAATCTATCGGAGAACCTACTGTTGTACTTATGGCCGCGCCTAACCCTCCCCCAGCGGCCGAGCGTACTATGTCCTATTACGCCCGGCCTAACCTGGATGATTCTGGGTCGAGTATTGTTCGCCCTGCGGTGGCCAATAATAATTTTGAAATAAAGTCAAGTGTCATTCAAATGGTCCAAAATGCCGTGCAGTTCGATGGAATGTCGGATGAGGACCCGAATGTCCACTTGTCCAATTTCTTGGAAATTTGCGACACCTTCAAGATTAATGGCGTCACTGATGACGCCATTCGTTTGCGCTTATTTCCTTTTTCCCTTAAGTCCAAAGCCAAGGCGTGGTTGAATGCCCTCCCGCGAGGATGTATCACCACGTGGGCTGAGTTGACGGAACGGTTCCTAACGAAGTACTTTCCGCCCGCAAAAACTGCAAAGTTGCGGGCGGACATTTCTTCGTTTATGCAGAACGATCCTGAGTCTCTATACGAGACTTGGGAACAGTTTAAGGAATTCCTTCGCCGTTGCCCGCACCACGCGCTGCCAACGTGGTTGCAAGTTCAAATTTTTTATAATGGGCTGAATTTTCAGACGCGTCAAATGATTGACGCGACTGCCGGGGGTACGCTTAACAACAAAACCCCCGAGGCCGCCCAGGCTTTATTCGAAGAGATGGCTATGAACGCCTATCAATGGAACGTCCCGCGGGGACGGCCAAAGCCGACGGCTGGTCTTTTTGAAGTGGATGCCACTGCTCTCTTGACCCTTCAAGTTGAAAGGTTAACAAAGTAGGTGGCGGAGATGTCTGCTGCCTCCTCCACTCCGCCTTGTTTTATTCCCCCTAACGTATGCGTGGCTGAAGAGTTCGTGGACTTCATGGGAAATTCGGGTCGTCCTCCATTCAACCCCAACAACAACCCTTATAGTAATAACTATAACCCGGGTTGGAGGAATCACCCCAACTTCTCGTGGAGCAACCCGAATAATGCTCAGCGTCCCCCTATTTCTTTTGCGCTCGGATTTCTTCCTCCTCCTCCTCTTCCGAAACCCTCCCCGATGGAGGAAAATTTTTCGAATTATATTGCGTCCAACGAGTCAAATATCCGGAACATCACCGGATCGCTAAAAACACTCAAACAACAGGTTGGACAGCTGGCGAGGATGATGTCCGAGCGCGCGCTCGGTGCACTGCCGGGAAACACGGAGCCCAATCCGCGGGAGAACGCCAACGCTATAACACTCCGTAGCGGAAAGGAGGTGGTCGATCCAAAACTGACCGACCCTCAGGGTTTCTGATCGGCCTCCCCCTACGCGTTTCAGGGAAGCTTCTACCCCCTTCCCTTTCTTTTCTTTGTATATATTGTCTTTCCTTTCTGTTCCGCATACTTACGATACAATATTGGGGACAATGTTGGACTTAAGTATGGAGGTATTTTCGTGCTTTACTTTCTGCACTTCAATTTTTCTGCATTTCAAAAATACAAAAAAATACATATAACAATAAAACAAAAAAAAACATCTTAAAATGAAAAAGATTTTAAATGAAAAATCCAAAAAAAAAATTTCTTTTTGTTTTCGTTAAACTCTCTTTCTTTTTTCCAAAAAACTGAAAAAAAAAACAAAACAAAAAAATTTTATTTAGTTTCACTTTGTATATATTTTTTTTGTTTTTTCTCTCTCACCCTTCCTCATTCTTGTACAAACCTTTTTCTTTTTTCTCCCTTATTTTTGTACATATTATGAAAATTCCTTTAAACAAAAATAGTAATAATAAAAATAAAGATAATAGTTCAAAAGAAATTTCAAAAAAATTGAGAAAAACAAAAATACAAAAAAAAAGATAATAAATGAAAAACAAAAAAATGATAATAACAACTATAAAAATCAAAAACAAAATGCTTGCAATAAATAAATTAAATATTCCATACTTAACTTTTTTGCTATCCAAAAATTCAGTTTTGAGTTTATTTATATGCGAATTTGATTAATTCTTTGTTCACTACCCGTTTATTAATTATTGATTGAAAAATTTAAATAGCCGGGGTTAAGTTTTAAAGAATATTTTATGCTTTGTTAAAACTAGCGAACTCGTTTTAGGCACTACTTCTAATTTTTCATTAATAGGAGCACGTATATTATGTTAGGAAATAACGACTATAGAATTCAATTATACTTACTTTTAGCTTTCTGAAGAATTGGAACGTACAAATTATTAAGGTTGCTCTCAAAAATGTTTTAAGATTAAAACTCTAGTTTTCCTTTCTCCCCTAACCTTATCATGACCTACTTGGCATGATAAAATTTTCTATCCCTAAAAGATCCTATGTCAATGGGAATAAGATTTCGTTCCGTAAACATAGGCACCCAATAATTTTAAAAGATTATATATGGAGTTAGAGGATAAAATTCATTACTCCTACAAATATACATTGGGTTAATTTTATTATTATGAAGTTGAAAAACAAAAATCATATTAGGAAAATAAGATTTCGTTTTCCTAATAATCCAAAAGAAAAAAAAATGGAGGTTCGAGAAAAAATTACCTCACCTCAAATATCAAAACCCTCTTCATAAACCCACTACCCCCTTAACCAATTACACGATTCTAGAATTAATTCAAAAATCTTTTTGAGAGCATAATTAGTAAATTGTATTATTTCCGGTAGCACTCGTATAAGCTAGAGTTCTTATAATTCCAAACTATTTTCATTAATCTAACCATTACAAATGTTGCCTTCTATTTGATTACATCAAGAAATCTTTTGGCCAAAACTTTTGCGCTATTTAAATCATCTACGTAATTTTAGGACTTAACTCTTACACCCCGTATATTTATTTCGATCTCTCTTATAATTGATTAAGCGATAGCCAAAACATAGAGTTTTTTTTTATTTCTTATAGATTCACCTCAAACTTTTGCTCTGGAATAGCAAAAGCCTAAGTATGGGGGTATTTGATGAATTGTAATTATACGTATTTTTATGCACATTAATTTAGTCTTTTTCATTTATTTTCATCATTTTTACTTATTTTTGTTCAATAAAATGTTCCTATTCTTGTAAATTTGCTTCTAACTTGTTTTATTTTATTTTTCAGAAAAAGTTCAAAATCTGCCAAAATTGGGCAGTACACGCCCGTGACATATTTGTCACGCCCGTGACCAAGGCGTGACGCTCAAATTCCGTGAACTGGCAGATTTCTGAAGTAAAAAGCTCGACACGCCTGGCGACACGCCCGTGTCACCCGACACGGGGCGTGACCCAAGCCCGTGTCCTATCCTCTCGACGAATTCATCTCGACGATCGTCGAGTGTGGACACTAACAATCACGCCCAGTGTCACGCCCGTGACCTGGGGCGTGACTCAATTTCCGCTCGACGATTTCGACTCGACACTTTCCGCTCGACATTCGTCGAGTGTCGACCCCAACTGACACGCCCAGCGTCACGCCCGTGAGCTGGGGCGTGACCTTTCCAGCTGGCCCGACAAGATGCTGGCAAAGACTTTCGACGCAACCCGCGCCCGGTTCTACCTCCCCGACACGCCCAGAGTCACGCCTGTGACCTGGGGCGTGACTGTCGCGAACTCAGCCCGAAGTCAACTTTCCCGTCCAATCGCCAGCCGCCATCATGAATAGTACTGTCACGCCCCCCCTACACGCCCGTGACCGAGGGCGTGTACTTAGAAATTTTTTCCTATAAATAGCCCAGTTCTGTAAGGTCCAAGGGTTCAGATTTTTGGGCCAATTTAGTGTCTTTTTGTGGGCCGCATCCGTGATTTCTAAAGCTATATTAGGAGATTTCTCCCTTTTTTATTTCATGTCTTGTTTTGCTTTAGCTTTAGCCCTTATAATAGCTTGTAATAGTTCCTAAAAATCAATAAAATGTTAGATTTTCTCTTCATATTTAGCTTTGGAATGAACACTTGTGCCCACTTTCCTTCTCCTTTTTATCCTTGGTTTTATCTTTGTTCTTCATTTAGTTCTTCTTTTATGAAATGTGTGTGTGTGTGTATGAGTGTTATTTATTTACTTTACATGCCTTTAATTTTTCTCAAGTTAGGTTTTGTTAGAAATTCATGAAATGATGAATTAGGTTTTTCCTTTTTTTTCATGTCTTCTTTTAATTTCTTCAACGTCTTCACTCTTATGAGTGTGTAAAAGAGTTACTAAAGTTTCTTTTGATTTTTTTTTTATTTATCTTTATTTTAGGATGAAAACCTTTCTCTTTCTTTCTCTTTTATTTCAACTTTTTTTGCTCTTTTATGAAATCCTAGGAATGAAAATGTTGAAATTTTAATTTTCCAAAAACTTTGGTTTTTAATTTGTTTTGAAAAACTTTTGTCTTCTAAATTTGTAATTTCTTCTTTTTATTTGTTTTTGGCAAAACCTATGCTTGAAAAAGTAAAAGTTTTAATTTTTAGGTAATTTTGATTTTTCTTTGTTATTAGTGTGTGTGAGTGTATGAGAATAAACTTTCTTTTGTTCTTCTTAATCTTCATGAAGTGTGTGTGAGTGTAGGTGTATAACTTTTCTGCTTTGATTTAAATTGTGTAGAGTGTGTGAGTGTAGGTGTTAAATTTTAATGCTTTCTTTTAATTGCTTTCTTTTAATGCTTTATTCAAATTATGTAGAGTGTGTGAGTGTAGGTGTTAGCTTTATTGCTTTCTTGAAATTCATATGGAGTGTGTATGTTTGTGTGCATTTATTTCCGCCTACTCGTTAAGAGTTAAATGGCGCACCATTTTCATTTTCAGTGCTACTCGTTCGAGCAGGACTTGTAATTTTTCTTTCTTTATTTTTCCGCCTACTCACTTGAGTTTAAATGGCCGAACTTTATTTCCCGCCTACTCGTTTGAGTAGGATTTGTAATTTTTCTTTCTTCATTTTTCCGCCTACTCACTTGAGTTAAATGGCCGGACTTTATAGCCCTGTAATCGCATTTATTTTCTCCTACTCATTTGAGTAGGACTCGCTTTCATTTCAGTCCTACTCGTTTGAGTAGGACTTGCAATTTTCAGCTTTTATTTACCGCCCCCACTCGTTTGAGTGGGACTCGCAAAGTTTAAAATATGCAAATTTCTTTCATGTGTAACTTAGTTTCTGTTTAATTTATAATTTGGCGTGTGCGTGAGTTCTTGTTTTTAGCTAACGTTTCAGTTTTCTAAATGTTGTTATTTGTTTTTATGTCCCTTTCTTATAATCGTTCAGCATTTAATTTCGAACTCACGCCTCACTAAATTATAAGCCGTCCCCATACCGATGTGTGGCTAATCGCTATTAGCCTCGGCATCGAAGAGCATTGGGACATTAAAATGATTTATAATAATTAAAACTCTTTATTTTCATTTTAATTTAAGCACTTAAGGTTTACCCCGGGTTTACGACGCGTAGGACCACATATCGATGTGTGGGCCCTATTTTCGTAGTCCATATGCTAGCTAGCCGAGAGGCCGTGCATACGGACCGATCACCCCTGGGTAAATAGAGTTGCGTGCATACCCTAGAAAGAGGACAAGCGTAATTCTACCGGATTGGGTTCCCCACCCAATAGCGGGGTTCTTAGCGTAAAGCGGGCGTTAAGAGGAATCCTTCGTCGGACTAACGTTCGGTCGAATAGTCTTAACGTTTAGGTGAGCGATATCCCTATAGCTAGGTGAGCTCACATTTGTGGAACCTCCACGGCCAAGTTGTCTTATTATTAATTTGAAATCTAAGTCTTTTTATTATTAAAAATTGTTTTAGTCTTAATCCGATTCGATGCCGAGCGTTAACCCTTCATCGAATATTTTCTAAATCATTTTTTTTCGCTCCTTTGCTTTCCGTCTTTTATTAAGTAAAAAAATCCACCTTCCTTTCAGTAAAATAATAGTCCTCCCGGAGGAGTAAGAATAGTCAACACGACCCCGAGAACAATACGACCTCGGTATTCCCCCGAATATCGAGTACTACTTACGATAGGTGCACTTGCCTCTAGTAGCACGCCCGCGGCGATCGACTCACCGAACCAACCACAGTAAGAGTCTGTTCGCGGGACCATCACTGCCAGACCGCGCGGTCTTCAACCCGCCAAGACAGACCGCCCGGTCACCAACTTCAACAAACCCTTAAGTGACCATTCTTCTGAAAAAGGAGTCCTTTCCCTAGTGCTGCTTTAATATACTCCAATATCCTCAGGTCAGATTGTAGATGACACTCCCTAGGAGCTTGCAAGAACTGGCTCACCTTGCCCACAACATAAGAGATGTCGGGTCTGGTTACCGTGAGATAAATGAGTTTGCAAACCAGACGCCGGTACCTCGTAAGATCGGAGAGAAGGGGCGAGTCATCTTTCCAAGTTTTGTCTTCTCCAGCAGCCATGGGACATTGGGCAGGTTTAGCACCAGTCAATAATGCCTCCCTTTGAAGATCAAGAGCATACTTCCATTAGGAAAGGACCATGGAGTTCGGCTTCCTAGAGATTTCAATCCCCAGAAAGTATTTCGGGAAGCCCATATCGTTTGTGACCAGGTATTGACGGAGGTGTTTCTTTGTCAAAGTTACCCCATCCTGGTCATTGCCAGTAAGAAGAATGTCATCAACATATACCGCAAGAACTACCAGACCCGAGGCGGTTTTCCGAACGAACAACGAGTGATCGACTGAACTTCTTGCAAAACTAATAGCCACAACAATACCATTAAACTTGTCAAACCAGGTATGAGGGCTCTGCTTTAGGCCATAGATAGCCTTCTTTAGTCGGCATACTCGTGTCTACCCCTGAGCAACATACCCAAGAGGTTGCTCCACGTAAACATCTTCCTGCAGATCACTATAGATAAAAGAATTCTTAACATCCAGCTGCGAAATGGTCCAATCCCTATTGACAGCGATAGAGAGAAGGACCCAAATGGTGCTGAGACGAGCAACGAGAGAGAAGGTGTCGAAGTAATCAACACCATAGGTCTGAGTGAAGCCTTTGGCCACCAGGCAGGCCTTGTAGCGATCCACGCTGCCATCTGGATGGAATTTTACAACAAATACCCAACTATAACAAACCACATCATTGCCCGAAGGAGGGGGAACAAGGGTCCAGGTACCCCATTCAATGAGGGTAGCAATTTCCTCATCCATTGCGGCCTTCCAATGAAGAACAATAAGAGCTTCCTGGTTGGTGCAGGGAGTGGCAGTCGCAGAGATAGCCAATGCAAATGCCCTGCGAGATGTAGTGAGACGATCATATGAAACAACAGCAGCCAGCGGGTCTTGGGTACAATTCCGCACCCCTTTGCGAAGTGCAATGGGAATATCTAGGTTGGCATGTTCCTCAGCAACCGGAGCATCCGTGGTGGAGAAAGGTGGCCCGGGAGAGGAGAGAGATGGCCGCTTAGAAGAGGGAGAGAGCGGTGGTGGTGAGGTGGAGAGGGAAGGAGGAGATGGTGGAGGTGATGGACGGAAAATCTCGATGGGATTAGATGGGGTGGAGGGGACGGTGGGAGAAGGAGGAGCTGGAGGTTGGTCAGAGGAGAAATATGACACATTCTCGAAGAAGGTCACATCCGTGGATACGCATTGTTTTCAAAGAACGGGATCAAAATAACAGTAGCCTTTTTGAGTAGTTGAGTAACCCAAAAAATACATTTTGTGGCACGTGAGTCAAGTTTGTCATGTATGGTGGATGGATTGTGCACAAAGGCCGTGCACCCAAAGATACGTAGAGGAAGAGGAAACGAATCCTTTCCTGGATATAGAAGAGAGAATGGAGTTTGTCTGTGGAGAACCATGGACGGAATGTGATTAATGAGGTAACAGGAGATGAGGACAACATAGCCCCAATAGGACCGAGGAACATGCATCTGTGTCATCAGAGTGTGGGCAACATCTAGAAGGTGACGGTTCTTGCATTCCGCCACCCCATTTTGTTGGGAGGTATAGAGACAGGTAGTTTGATGAATAATACCATTTTGCATACAAAAATAATAGAAAACATTGCTTAGATATTCCTTAGCGTTGTCAGAATGAAATATTTTGATAGACATATCAAACTCATTCTTAACCGTATTATAAAAAGATGTTCATACAGAAAAATGTTCAGAGTGATCCTTTAAAAGATACACCCATGTACATCTAGAGAAATCATCAATAAATGTTACAAAATATGAACTACCCCGACCGATGGTGAGGCTATGAGCAGGACCCCAGATGTCGGAGTGAACAAGTTCAAATGGCCGGAAAGATCCACGACCTTGCTTTGGTGGGAAGGAGGAGAGGTGATGCTTGACAAGCTGACATGCTTCACGGTTGAGAGGTGCACCTTGCGGAGGAAAATGGGGTAGAAGCTGACAAAGAAGATGTGTAGGAGCATGACCAAGATGAATGTGCCACTGGAGAAGATCAGTAGAAGATGTGGAGAAGGCATAGAGTGCGGAAACGTTGTCGAGGAAGTACAGGTCGCCGCTCTCAGTACCAGTAGTAATCGTCTGCTTGGTGCCCGAAACCTGAAAAGAACAAGTAGTGAAAGTGAATGTGACAAAGCATTGTAGTTGTTTGTAAAGCGAAGTAAAAAAAAGTTGCAAGGGAAGTTGGGCACGTAGAGGGTGTCCGTCAGGCAAAGAGACGGAGTGACTTAAAGAACACCCGTTCCATTTACCGGTGAGGGAGATCCATCCACAACAAGAACCGGGGGCAACCGATCATGTTATTCTGGGAGAGAAAAACATTGCGGATTGCCGGTCGTATGATTGGTAGCACCAGAGTCGATCAACCATTTACCTTGAGTAGCGACGTGGGCACTACCTGAATACATGACAACCGAAGTGGACAGCTTCAAAGAGGAAGTGGAAGCGTTGCCAGATAGTCAAAGATGAGTATGCTTCTTCTAACAGTGATCAACCGTGTGGCCAGTGAGGCCACAGTGAGAGCAAAGAAAGCGAGAAGCACCAAGGTCGCTAGAGGGGAGGTGGTGGCCACCAGAGCCACTGTGCTAAGTATGGTGAGTGGATGTGTCTAGTTGATGAGGGGAGGATAACAGGGGACGTTGGAGCAAAGATGTAACAGCGGAGATGCGGGCAGTGGTGGCATCCAAGGTGGGAGACTCCGCCATGCCAAGGATCTGTTGACGTATCATGTCATACAACTCAGGAAGACGTAGAAGATAACACACAACCAGAAGCTCCTGGAAGTGTTTGTGTTGCATAGCGAGATCAGTAGAGAAGGGGAGATTTTGGAGAATTTCGGCCTCAAGAGCCTGAACTTGTTGGTAAGCAACAACAGGAGACATGGAGGGACGGGCAAAGAGGTCTGCATACAGAGTATAGATGTGAGACGTCTGAGCCCCCTTAGAGTAGAGAGCAGCAAGATGGAGCCATGCGGCCTTGACTGTTTCATCATGATGGATGACAGGGAGGAATTCGTCAGAGAGGTTGTTAGCTAGAAATTGCGGACAAGAGCATCGTTGGCACCCCAATCGTCAAAGAGAGGGCAATCATGCGGAGGAGGGTCATCGGTGAGATGATGATGTTTGCATTAAGAGCAGAGAAGGAAGGTGAAGGAGACACTCCAATCCGGGTAGTGGGGACCGATGAGTTTGGAAGCAGTGCCAAGGTTACCAGAAGGAGTGGGAGGAGTAGGAGGATGAGCGGCAACGGGAGTACTGGAGGTAGAGATATCAGAGTTGGCCATAGAGGAGAGCAGCAAGAAGAACAAGCAGCCCAGCTAAAGAGGAGGGAGCGGTGACTAGCAAACTGGGGTGTTGGGTATTGTATCCACACTAACCCAGATGTGATGAAGTCCCCCTTGAACTAAGATGAATTAAGTTGTATTTGATGCTTGGTTTGAGTTATGTGTTTGCAGAAATTCTTATGGGAAGTGTAGACCAATGTCAGTCTACAATGGGTGACTAAACACAGGACCATACAATGTAATCCCTCATTGTGTGTTCCAAAGTGTTGACTCATGTGTAGCCTATCTATTGGGATACACTTCATATTCAAGCTCTAGGACTATGTGAAAAGAGTTGATTCTGGTCATCCCTTAGAAGAAGAAAAATTCTGTCAAGAAAATTTCCTAAGTAAAGTACTCAAGTTATTTTATACTTGCTCGAGTAAGTTACTGAATTCATACTTGAGTAATAATACTCTTACTCGAGTAGTTAAGATATTACTCGAGTAGTTTCCTTTTACCTCTCGAGTTTACAGAAATTTACTTCTCAAATTTTTCTAAGTTAAATACTCGAGTAGTCATCTTATATACTCGAGTAGTTTTATCTTCTGTCTCGAGTAGTTCTATCTTATATACTCGAGTAGTTCTATCTTCTGTCTCGAGTAGTTGAATTCTGACTCTCGTGTAGTTCTCACTTACTCGAGTAGTATAGGTCATGTACTCGAGTAGTTCATCTACTACTCGAGTAGTCCAGTGTTTATACTCAAGTAATCCAAAATTCCATTCCAGAAAATTCCTCTAAGTGAATTACTTGAGTAGTCATCTCCATATACTCAACTAGTTCTATTTGTCTAGAGTAGTTCATCTTCTATACTCGAGTAATACAGTTTTCCTGTTCCAGAAATTTTCTAAGTCTTTGACTCGTGTAGTTTCTTATATACTCGAGTAGTTCATTCTTATATACTCGAGTAGTATTTCTTATACTCGAGTAATTTACTCCACCTCTCCTGTAAGTACTTATGTACTCGAGTACATTATTCTTGTTACTCGAGTAGCTGATTCCTTGAACTTTTATTTACTCGAGTAGTTGACTCCATGTACTCGAGTAATGATCTCATTCCCTCTCGAGTAGTTTTTCTCATCTACTCGAGTAGTCATCTTCTACCTACTCGAGTAGTGATGCATGTACTCGAGTAGTCTGTTATATCTCGAGTATTTTACTTTGACTTTTCCGAAAATTCTTTAAGTCCAGACCTAACGGTCTTATTCATGATATTTGACGTGATTGGTCCACGTGTATCGCATAATGACTCAATTATGTCTAATTTTCTGATCCTATAAAATGACTTGTCTAAACCGACAAACCCTAATTTATCAAAGAAGATTATTCTAAGAAAGTTTTTGCAGTCGTACTCTCTCAAGAATTTATGTCTCCTCTCTCTCTCTCCAAGAAACGAAATCCGCCGCCGCTGCTATCGCAGATTCCGTACCGGCTAGGGTTTTCATTTTCAGAGGATTCAGATTAAGAAGATTTTACAGATCAAGATTTCCGCTCAACTCTTCATCCTCTATTCGATCGTATAAAGTCAAGAAGAGCCAGATCTGATTTTGCCGAGATTTTCATCACCTCTATGATATAGCCTCAACGCCTAGAAGAAGAAGATCCTGGCCGACAGTTTGCAGATCTGAAAAAGAAGATTACTGTTTGTATTCCTTTACAAATTTATTTCATTATTATAGGAGAAGTTTTCTCTGAGTGTAGGAGTTTTTCGACTCTGAGATTGTAGGAAGTTTTACCTTCCGAGTGTAGATCCGTTTTGTGGATCGAGTTTGTAGGAACGTTGTTCCGAGTGTAGAATTGATTTTCAATCCGAGATAGTGGAGTAGCCGAGTCTAGTGTATTGCTAGATCGGTGAGCGAAAATGGATGTACCCAAGGTTGGGGAACCACTATAAATCTTGCCTTGTCTGTGTTTGATTGGTAGATAGATCTGTGCATTGGTTTGTAATTTTTTATTCCGCAAAAAGATGCACATCTCACCTATTCACCCCCTCTAGGTGATTTAGGTTGGCAATTATTAACTTTCAATTGGTATCAGAGCCAGGTTGATCGTTAAAAGGTTAACACCTTGATCAGATCCTTCAATAGTTGTCATTTGAGATCTACCAAAAAATGGACAAGGCTAAAGATTTTGCCAAGCTTCCTTTATGTACCAAGAATAATTTTCCCATGTGGAAAGAGAGAATCAAGTTCTTTATGGAAGCTGTGGATCCAAGGATCTTCATGATAGTTGAAGAAGGTCCTTACATTACCATGACCGTCTCCACTATAGATCCAACTAAGAAAGTCCCAAAGAAACTTATGGATCTAGATAAGGATGAGATTACACTTGTCGCAGTGGACAAAAAGGCAAAAAATATTATAGCAAGTGCAGTCGATGATTCAATGCTGCAAAACCTGATTCACTGCCAGTCTGCGAAGGAGATGTGGCAGTCATTAGTTACCTTGATGGAAGGTACAGAAGAAGTGAGGGATGATAGAAGATCCCTTCTAAATCAGAAGTATGAAGCTTTCCGACAAGGAAACAAAGATAAAATTGCTGACACCTTTGAGAATTTCTTCAAGATAGTGAATGGGTTAAGGGTCTATGGCAGAGTCTTCACTAATGGAGAATTAAATGATAAGTTCTTGAGATCCCTAACTAAGGAATGGGATAACAAGGTCTGTGTCATAAGAGTGTTTGGAAAACTTGCCGAGACAGATCCTCATAATCTCTTCGGGAAGCTTATGTCATATGAGCTTCAACTCAACACCAGAAAGGCCGAAGCAGAGAAGAGCAGGTCTGCATTCAAAGAGAAGTCTGTTGCTCTAAAGACAAACACCTCTAATAAGTCCAAGGTTGTTCCTCCTTCTCCAGCTCAAGAAGTTAGTGAAGAAAAATCTAAGAGCCAAGCACCTCAGGCTCTGAACTATCAGAAGGATAGTTCTCACTACTCTCACGAGAGTTCATGAAATTCTTGAACAAGAAGAAGCAATGGAAAGGCAAGGATGCCTCCTATAGAAGATCACGACGTGATGGTGATCGGCAAAGAAAAGGCTCAAGTAGCTATGACAGGTATGCTTCTAAACAGAACAAACATGTTTCTACTGACATTATTTATTATTTTTGTAATAAGCCAGGACATGTCATCGCTGACTGCCCTCATAAGAAGAAGGAGGGTGGTAGAAGAGAGGAAATGAAGTCCTCGTACAACAAAAAGAGGACAGAGAAGAGCTTGATGACCAAAAAGGGCAAGACACTTAGTGACTCTAACTCATCTGAGTCGAGTGAAGAAGAAGAAGCCTATTTTGGGCTCATGGCTCAAACTGATGATGAACAAGATCCCCAGTTCACTGGGAAGGTAAACTCTCACACTCCTCTCTCTGATTATGAAGTTTCTGAACATGATTGTGAGGATAGCTCTTCTGACGATGAGTCGGAACTCATGACCCAATATAAGGAGTTAATCATGGCTTACGACAAATGTCGCCGAGTCGTTAAAACTCTGGCTAAAGAGATAAAGTCTCTAAAAGTTGAAGAGAGCATCTTGAGAGAGAAAGTCGCATAGACTGACTCGCTCGAAGAGAACTTCAATAATGCTATTGAAAAATATAAAAAGGCACTAGAGCACCTTGATCTTAAAGAGAAAATCATCAAAGAGTTAGAAGAACAACTCGTCGCTGAAAAGATACTAGTTGAAAGTTTCTCAAAGCCCAAGATAGTTCTTCCATTCATTGCTGAATTCTCAGCCAAGGCTAAGGGTACTGGACTAGGCCATGAAGAAGCTCCTAGTAAGTCTTCTAGGAGAAACAAGGCTCAACGGAAGAATAAGGCCACCAAAAAGGCCTTAGCCAAAGAGAAGGGGAAAGCCCCTCAAGATCAGACCTCGTTCAAAAAGGTTATATTTCCTTCAAATGAGTTTGATCTTGACTCATCTTACAGACACTTTGCTAGGCCTACCTATGTAGAGCCAAATTCCCGTTATCAAGGATGGACTCGACCCAGAAACCTTGGTGAAAGTGTCTTTAAGGGAAGAAGTCATTCTTTAGAGCTATGGCTCTTTCAATCATGGCCATAACTTCAAGAAGGCACCAAAGGCAAAGCCTGTTGTAGAAAAGCAAGTGAAGGAGAAGAAAACACATGATTGTAATCATCATGAAGCTTCTTCCTCCAAGAATGTTTCCCCTGCTAGACCACAATTCCAAAAGGTCAAGCAGGAGAACATAAGGCAAAGATACAACAGATTTGACTGTTGGTGTTGTGGCAGAATTGGTCACTTTGCCATTGATTGCTGGTTTAATCCCAGAAATGCTGCAATCTTACATGTTAGCAATATGAGGAAGACCACTCCTAATGCTAATATTCGTAGGGGGAGTGTTCTAACTCGAGACCAAGTACACAAACGTATTTGGGTTCCTAAGGCAAACTGATTGTGATTGCAGGTATGTCCAAAGGCCACCAAAATGCCAATTTGTTATTTGGACAGTGGATGGTCTCGACATATGACCGGGACAAGAAGCCTAATCCATAACTTTACTCCAGTCGTGAACGGACCGAAGGTCATCTTTGGAGGTATAGACCGTGGAATCACTAAAGGCTACGGTATGATTTCGAATGGTAATGTATCCTTCTCAGATGTGGCATACGTTGAAGGTTTGGAACATAACCTTATAAGCATAAGACAACTCTGCGATAAAGGATACATAGTTGAGTTTCATGTTAATAAGTGCTTGATAAAATCTGTTGACAATATGGAAACGATTCTATCCAGCACTCGAAGAAGAAGCATATTTTGCTTGAATTTCATTTGTATAGATTCTCGACACCAGTGTGCTTTTTAGCAAAAGATAGTGCATCTCTTGGGACCAATGGCACAAGAGACTAGCACATATTAATTATAAAACTATTAATAAATTATTTTCAATGAACTTAGTATGTGATGCCCCAAATGTCAAGTAGGTCAAAGATAGACCTTGTCATGCATGTGCAAAAGGCAAGCAAATAAGGGCTACCTTTAAAAGCGTTATTGGCAATGATTCTGTTAGAAGCGAACAGAAAACAAACCGGAAGTGGTTTAACAGAAACTTTATTATCCAAAAAAGGTATCAATTACAATGGTATAGCCTCCCATTTATAGAATGGAGGAGATGAGAGAGATTACAAATAAGTAATGTGGGACTAAAAATTTACAAGTATATGCGGCTTTACAAAATGACAAACCGTACAAGCCGTGCAGTTAGACAAATCGGTTAACCGCCCGACCACAACCAGGATGAGAGAACAAGCACCATAGAGAGCAAGTCGTCACAGGAGACCGCTAGACCGCCCGGTCTCCAAGTCGTCTGAGACAAGCCGCCTGACCGCTGGGACACTAAACTGTAACAGCATAGCACACAGACTGGCTAGGAGAAACCGGCAGACCGCCGGGTCTATGAACAGCAACAGACCTCCCGGTCTCCATCCTGTAACACTCCCCCTCAAGCTGGAGCATAGATATAAATCATGCCCAGCTTGTCACAGATGTGGAAAAAGGAAGCGGACACCGGCTTGGTAAAGACGTCTGCCAACTCGTTGTCGGAAGTGACAAACAGAGTGCAAATCTGCTTCTTCAATATCTCTTCCTGAATAAAATGATAGTCGACTTCTATGTGTTTTGTTCTCTCATGAAAGACCGGATTTTTGGAAATGTATATCGCGGCCTAGTTGTCACAGAACATAGGAAGAGGATAGTTGTAAACCTCTCCTATGTCAAGCATGAGAGCTCGCAACCATTTCAACTCACATGTAGTCGACGACATACTGAGATATTCCGCCTCTGCACTAGACCCGGAGACCACAAACTATTTCTTTCTCTTCCAACTCACAAGATTGCCCCCCAAGCAGAAACCTGATGTCGATTTGCGGTCCCCTTTGTCATCAGCATAACTTGAATCAGAGTACGCTTCAACCCATAGGTGACCATTCTTTTGAAAGAGGAGTCCTTTCATTGGTGCTGCTTTAATATACACTAATATCTTCAGGGCAGATTGTATATGACACTCCCTAGGAGCTTGCATGAACTGGCTCACCTTGCCAACAGCATAAGCGATGTCTGGCCTGGTTACCGTGAGATAAATGAGCTTGCCCACCAGACGCCGGTACCTCGTTAGATCGGATAGAAGAGGCGAGTCATTTGTCCAAGTTTTGTCTTCTCCAGTAGCCATAGGACAACAGGCAGGTTTAGCACCAGTCAATCCTGCCTCCTTTAAAATATCAAGAGCATACTTTCGTTGGGAAAGGACCATGGAGTTGGGCTTCCTAGAGATTTCAATGCCCAGAAAGTATTTCGGGGACCCCATGTCCTTTGTGACCAGGTGTTGATGAAGGTGTTTCTTTGTCAGCAATACCCCATCCTGATCATCACCAGTAAGAAGAATGTCATCAACATAAACCGCAAGAACAACCAAACCAGAGGCGGTTTTCCGAACAAACAAGGAGTGATCAGCTAAGCTTCTCGCAAAACCAATGGCCGAAACAATGCCACTGAACTTGTCAAACCAGGCATGAGGGCTCTGCTTGAGGCCATAGATAGCCTTCTTTAGCCGACATATTCGTGTCTCCCCCGGAGCAACATAACAAGGAGGATGCTCCATGTAAACATCTTCCCGCAGATTACCATAGATGAAAGCATTCTTAACATCCAGCTGCGAAATGAGCCAATCACTGTTGACAGCGATAGAGAGAAGGACCCGAATGGTGCTGAGACGAGCCACAGGAGAGAAAGTATCAAAGTAATCAACACCATATGTCTGAGTGAAACGTTTGGCCACCAGACGGGCCTTGTAGCAATCCACGCTACCATCGGGACAGAATTTCACAACAAAGACCCAACGGCAGCCAACAACATCCGTGCCCAAAGGTGGGGGAACCAGGGTCCAGGTCCCCCGTTAAGTGAGGGTAGCAATTTCCTCATCCATTGCAGTCTTACAATGAGGAATAGTGAGAGCCTCCTGGTAGGTGCGGGGAGTTGCGGTCTCAGAGATAGCCAATGCAAATGTCCTGCGAGAAGGAGTCAGATGATTATATGAAACAACAGTAGCCAGCGGGTGCTGTGTACACATCCGCACCCCTTTGCGAAGAGCTATGGGTAGATCCAAGTCGGCATGTTCCTTAGCAACCGAAGCATCCGTGGCGGAGAGAGCTAGCCTGGGAGGAGAGAGCGACAGCAGTGAAGAGGAGGGAGATGGGGGAGAAGAGGTGGGAGAGGGTGGAGATAGTGGAGATGGTGGAGGTGGCGGAATAGTAGTAGGAGTAGAGGGAATTGTGGGGGTGTGGTGATAGGTAGTATCAGCAGGAGTAGAGGAGGAAAAGGAAGAGAAGTAAGATGCATTTTCAAAGAAGGTGACATCCGCAGAGACAATTTTCTTGCGGGTAACGGGGTCAAAGAAACAATAACCTTTCTGAGTGGGAGAGTACCCCAGAAAGACACATTTAGTAGACCACGGGGAGAGTTTGTCGCGGGTGGTAGAGGGAGCATGCACAAAGGCTGTGCAGCCAAAGATACGGAGAGGAAGAGGAAAGGGTTCTTTGCCCGGATAGAGAATGGAGAAAGGAGTTTGACCACAGAGAACGGTGGAGGGAATGCGATTGATGAGATAGCAAGCGATGAGAACAGCATAGCCCCGGTAGGAGCGAGGGATATGCATTTGCGTGAGCAGAGAGCGAGCGACATCAAGGAGGTGACGATTTTTGCGTTCCGCTACTCCATTTTGTTGGAGGTGTAAATGTAACTGGTTTGATAAATAATCCCATGTTGCGTGCAGAAAGAGGAAAAAGCTTGACTGAGATATTCTTTTACATTATCCGAGCGTAAGATTTTAATGGAGACATCAAACTGAGTGTGAATGGAATGGTAAAAGGATGTCCATACATCAAAAAGTTCAGAGCGGTCGCGTAAGATATATACCCAAGTATAGCGAGAAAAGTCATCAATGAAAGTAACAAAATAGGAACTACCCAGACCAACGGTAAGGGTAGGAGCAGGACCCCAGATGTCGGAGTGAATAAGATCAAACGGGCGGGTAGAACCACGAACTTGCTTTGGAGGAAAGGGAGAGCGGTGATGCTTACCAAGTTGATATGCGTCACAATTAAGAGGAGGATGATGTGGAGGGAGGTCGTGCAGAAGCTGGCGAAGAAGCCGCGGAGGAGTATGACCAAGGCGAAGATGCCATTGGAGAATATTTGTAGAGGAGGAGGAGAAGGCGGATAGAGCAGAGACGTTGTCGAGGAAGTAGAGGTCGTTGCTCTCAGTCCCAGTAGCAATCGTCCGTTGTGAGTCCGGATCCTGAAAAGAACAAGAAGTAGGAGTGAATGTGACGGAGCACCGTTGTTTTTTGCATAAAGAAGTAACCGATAATAAATTACAAGGAAACTGGGGCACATAGAGTGTATCCGCCAGGCACAGAGACAGAGTGAATTGAACCATGACCGTCCCATTGACCGGGGAGGGAGAGCCATCAACAATGATGACCGGGGGCAACCGATCATGTGTTTCTAGATGAGAGAAAAACTGAGGAATGCCTGTCATATGATTTGTAGCACCAGAGTCGATCAACCATAGTCCACGAGTAATAGTGTGGGCACTACCAGAAGAGGTGACCACCAAGGCGGACAGCTTGGAGCTGGAATCCATTGAAGAGAGACGATGAGAGAATAGGAAGCAGCGGGGACAACAACAAGACGCAAGGCGGGCGAACAGAAGCAGGCTGCGTGGCTAGGAAGGCCGCAGGCAGGAGAGAACTGGTCGGACGGCAAAGTAGAGGCCGCAATGACGAGTTAGCAGGAGCGACTAGAAGGAAACAAGGTCACGACGACTACTAAATAGGTCGCGATGACTAAGAGGAGGAGAGCGGTGAGAACAGGTCGCTGCGACTTAAGGACAGGTCGCGGCAACGAAGAATAGTAGCTAGAGAAGAGAAGCAAGGAGAAACAAGTTGCGCGAATAAGGCAGCAGTTAGAAGAGAAGCCAAGCCGCAAAGACAGGTCGCGGAAAGTAGAAACAAGCCGCGCTAACAGGGCAACGATCAGAGGAGGAATCAATCCGCGAAGACAGGTCCCGGAAAGAAGAATCAAGCCGCGAGAATCAGAGAGCGCACACAATCAGGAGGAAAAGACTGTTTCCTCTGATACCATGTTAGAAACGAACAGAAAACAAACCGGAAGTGGTTTAACAGAAACTTTATTATCCCAAAAAGGTATCAATTACAATGGTATAGCCTCCCTTTTATAGAATGGAGGAGATGAGAGAGATTACAAATAAGCAACGTGGGACTAAAAATTTACAAGTATATGCCGCTTTAAAAAATGACAAACCGGACAAGCTGTGCGGTTAGACAAACCAGTTAACCGCCCGACCACAACCAGGATGAGAGAACAAGCACCACAGAGAGCAACTCGTCACAGGAGACCGCTAGACTGCCCGGTCTCCAAGTCGTCTGAGACAAGCAGCCTGACCGCTGGGACACCAAACTGTAACAGCCCAACACACAGACCGGCTAGGAGAAACCGCCAGACCGCCCGGTCTCCGAACAGCAACAGACCGCCCGGTCTCCATCCTGCAATAGATTCTAATAGATGTCTTCATCTACTGAATATGGACTTGTTTGGTCAACTACAAATTAGAAGTTTGGGAGGAAAGGATTATACGTTGGTAATTGTTGATGATTACTCGCGCTTTTCGTGGGTGTTATTTCTGAAACACAAGTCAGATACCTTTGACATCTCTACTAATTTTGTCAGGCAAGTTCAAAATGAGTACAACTGCTCCATAGTCAAAATAAGAAGTGACAATGGAACAGAGTTCAAGTCTAGGGCCATAACAGAGTTTTGTGAAAGCTTAGGTATCTTTCATCAGTTTTCCTCTCCTCATACTCCACAACATAATGGAGTGGCTGAGAGAAGGAATAGAACACTCATAGAGGCCTGCAAAACCATGTTGAGTGATGCTTCACTTCCGGAATATTTTTGGGCTGAAGACGTCAACACTGCATGCCACGTGCAAAATCGAGCGCTCATAAACAAAAACCACGATAAGACACCTTACGAACTTTTGAAGGCTAGGAAACCAACAGTCTCATATTTTAGAATTTTTGGCTGTAAATGCTTCGTGATCAACAATGGAATGTATCACACTACTAAATTTAGCGAAAAGCATTTTGAAGATATTTTTGTATGTTATAGTAGCCATAGTAAGGCATATATGATTTTTAATAGAAAAACCCTAGTGGTAGAAGAATCGATACATGTTTTATTTGATGAGACGAGTTTGCTGCAATGCAACTCTTCTAGTGTGCTTATTGAAGATGCAGGTGCAAAGCTGAAAGAAATTTGTTTGGATTAACTGTCCGAAGACAAAGGTGAAAAGTTCATCAAGATCACCACTCCAACCCCTATTGGAGAGACTGATGATCAAGATGAAGAAGTCATTAAAGATGAAGAAGTCACTCCGGTGATAGAAGACAATCCAGATGCAAGGATTCTAGAACTCAGACATCTAAAGGATTACCCCATGAACCAGATCATAGGAGATCCTCGGGATGGTGTTAGAACTCGTAGAGGTACAACTAATGAGAATCTATACTTAAGTTTTCTCTTGCAGGTTGAACCAAAGAAGTTTGAGGAAGCAAACTCAGACGCATCGTGGATAATAGCGATGGAAGAAGAACTAAACTAGTTCAAGCGCTGCAAAGTATGGAAGCTTGTTCCAAGACCCAAAGGTAAGAACGTCATCGGGACAAAATGGGTCTACAGGAACAAGATGGACGAGGATGGAACGATAGTAAAGAACAAGGCCAGACTTGTCACAAAAGGCGATCGTCAAGAAGAAGGAATCGACTTCGACCAGACGTATGCTCCAGTGGCAAGGATGGAGGCAATAAGGTTATTCCTAGCATATGCTGCAATCAAAGGCTTCACTGTCTACTTGATGGACGTAAAGTCTATCTTCCTTAATGGTGATATAAAGGAAAAGGTGTATGTGGAACAACATCCAGGTTTTGTTGATTCTAACTTTCCTGATTACGTTTATTTACTGCATAAAGCGTTATATGGTTTGAAACAAGCTACTCGAGCTTGGTATGAGACGCTGTCTAGCTTTATACTTGAGAATAAGTTCACAAGGGGAAAGATAGACAAGACATTATTTCTTAGGGAAATTAAAGGCAAGATTTTTCTAGTGCAAACCTATGTCGATGACATTATTTTTGGCTCTACTGATGACAACCTCTGCAATAAGTTTTCAAAACTTATGCAAGGGAAGTTTGAAATGAGTAGTATGAGCGAGCTGAATTATTTCTTAGGGCTTCAGGTGAAACAGTCTGAAGATGGAATTTTCATCTCGCACACCAAGTTTACCAAAGAGCTGATTAAGAAATTCGGAATGGAGAATGCAACCTCAATGAGGACTCCAATGGGTTCAACTATGTCTCTAGACAAGGATGAAAAATGGAAACCTTTTGATGAAAACAAGTACATAAGAATAATTGGATCCTTGCTCTACCTTACTGCAAGTAGACCTGACATAATGTTCTCAACATGTGTCTGTGTAAGATTTCAGGCGAATTCTAAGGAATCTCACTACGTTGCTGCAAAGCGGATTTTGAGATACCTTAAAGGTACATCAAATCTTGGCTTATAGTACCCAAGAAGTAATGACAGCGAACTAATAGGTTTTTCAGATGTAGATTTTACAGGGAGCAAAGACGACAGGAAAAGCACTTCCGGGATATGTCAATTCTTTGGAAGAAGTTTTATCTCCTGGAGTAGCAAGAAGCAAAACTATGTGGCAATATCAACGGCTGAGTCAGAGTACATCTTTGTAGGCAGTTGCTGTGCACAATTACTCTGTATAAAGAATTAATTTGAGGACTACAACATGAAGTTTGAAAAGATTCCATTGTTTTGCGATTCTTCCAGCACAATAGCAATAGCCAACAACCCAATCACGCACATCCGGACAAAGCATATAGAGCTAAGGTATAACTTCATCCGGGAGCATGTGGAGCATGGGGACATAGACCTTCAATATGTCTCTACAGATAGGCAAATTGCAGACATTTTCACGAAGCCGCTGGACGAGACAAAATTCTCGTTCTTCAAAACAGAACTTGGGATGCTCAACAAAGAAGACTAGAGAAGCTGGACTTTCATGAAGGCTCAAGGATCAAATGTTAGTCAAATACTGAAATTTTTCAAATTCTAACTCTTTGACTCGAGTAAGACACAACCTACTCGAGTATGCATATGACCTACTCGAGTAGTAGAATGACCTACTCGAGTAGTCAACTTGACCTACTCGAGTAGTGGAATGATATACTCGTGTAGTCGACTTGACCTACTCGAGTAGCAGACTGACATACTTGAGTAGTCCGCTTCACTTACTCGAGTACCTCACTCACTTATTCGAGTACTGCAGTTCATCTACTCGAGTACTTATGTATACTTACTCGAGTAATTCCAGATTCATCTACTCGAGTCAATTTCCTCACTCGTGTACATGCCGAGTCGTTTGTTTTTCAAATTTTCTTATGCGCAAACCAAGGCTTATGCCGCATCTTCTATGGTTTAATTCTTCATTGTCGTATAATTAGACCTAAAATTAGGGTTATATAAATAAGAAAATCCGAAAATTATCCTACATGAAATCATTTCTGCTCCCTCGAGTACCCGGCTGGCTCTTCGCCTTCCTCCGTCAGTTGCAGAGCCGCGTGATTTCCTTCACCCCGTCAACATTCTCTAGGGTTTTTGAATCCTCAACAGATTTCTGAATCATGGCCGCCTCCTCTAAAATCGGTGTGGGTTCGGAGTTAGTCGCCGCTGGGATTGCAGAACTCTCTGACTACTTCCATAATCTAATGATTTTGCTCCACACCGCTGGATTAAACTTCGTTCTTGAAGAACCCTGTCGAATTATTTTTCACGAAGTTGTAAAGTTTTTCAGGAACCTCAAGGTCAGGCGCAATGGCATAGTTTTGAAGTCTACAGTTAAAAGTATCAACATCAAACTTACTCCAACCTATGTTTCTCGAGTTCTTCGACTTCCAGTTCCAGATGCAGATGATTTTTTGGGTGATGAAGAGTATGCCAGAACTTGCTTATTCTGTGGAATTTCTGCTGTTGCAAAATACATCAATAGGTCTGATATGATTGATGAAGGAAAATTCTTGGTTGATCTCATTGGCAAAATTCTTCTATGCAAAACAAACTCCATTAGAGCCATACCCCTTTACTTCTTTGACAATATGCAAGCAATAGTCTGTAGAAAGAGATTTCAGTTTGGTATGATGATTTTGGACAAGATTAAAGACATCATTAAATCTCCCAACTATGCCAGAATCATTTCCCTGCTTCTCCATGAGATAAATCCAGAGGTATTCAGTATCTCCAAGGGGAGTATTATTCACCACATGAAGAAAGTCTCCATTTCCTCCATACAGAGATGGGAGTTAAAGTTGCAAAATCCTTCTCAAGGTGCTAAGGCTACTGCAGTTATAGACACAGAGGACATGACTACATATCCCTCTCCATCTCAGGTCCCCAGATCCTCTGGGGCACCTATTGAGGGGGAGCATGTTCCTTCTATTTCAGCCAGGATGCCTACTCCTCCAGCACCCACTCCTCCACCAGTTACCCCAGAAGATATCCCTACATATCAATAACTTCAAGAAATTCTCCTATCCACTAATGTTGCCATCAATGAGATGATAGAAGAATTAACTGCAGATAAACCACCTCCTCCTCTATCTCCAAAAGCTCCACTCACTGAAATTCCCAAGGACCACACTCCTATACAGTCTCCTGTACAGTCTCAAGTGCCATCACCAGCAATGTCTCCAGAAATCTCTCCAGCAAGAACTCCAGCTCACTCTCACCAAGAACAGCCAGAAACAATCTTCATTTCTGATGAGCTCTCACCAGAGCCAGTTGAAGCTCCTCTCAGGAATTTGGATTTCTCTCTCCCGCAGATAATGGAAGAAGGAGATGGCCTCTTACATACTACAAGAGCTAAGAGCTCTGTTACCCTCACAGAAATAGCTCCAGGGGTAGCTCCTCCTATTCCTTCTGCTCCATCTACTTCTGCTCCTCGTGCTGTTACAGCTCCTGCCTCCTCAGATTTGATGACTCAGATTGTACTTCTCCTTCAAGAACAGAAATCTTACTTTGATACTTGTTTCAAGACTGTCACTGATAAGGTAACTACTCTAGAAACTGAGATGAGCAGAGGATTTTGCCAATGAGATCAACCAAGGTAAATGCTCTCACGTTATCCACTGATGCTGTCACTGATAAGGTAACTCCTCTATTCGATCGTGTAAAGTCAAGAAGATACAAATCTGATTTTGCCGAGATTTTCTTCACCTCTATGATAAAGCCTCAACGCCTAGAAGAAGAAGATCCTGGCCGACAGTTTGCAGATCTGAAAAAGAAGATTACTGTTTGTATTTCTTTACAAATTTATTTCAATATTGTAGGAGAGGTTTTCTCCGAGTGTAGGAGTTTTTCAACTCTGAGATTGTAGGAAGTTTTACCTTCCGAGTGTAGATCTGTTTTGTGGATCGAGTTTGTAGGAACATTGTTTTGAGGGTAGGATTGATTTTCAATCCGAGATAGTGGAGTAGCTGAGTCTAGTGTATTGCTAGATCGGTGAGGGAAAGTGGATGTACCCAAGGTTGGGGAACCACTATAAATCTTGCCTCGTCTGTGTTTGATTGGTATATAGATCTGTGCATTGGTCTGTAATTTTTTATTCTATAAAAAGACGCACATCTAACCTATTCACCCCCCTCTAGGTGATTTAGGTAGACAACTATTAACTTTCAAGGGGCAGCTAGAAAAGGAGGCCACACAAAGGAGAACAGGTCGCAGCGACTTAGGAATAGGTCGCGACGACTAGAGAGCAGGAGCGTTGAGTAAAGGAGGTCGCACAAAGGAAAACAGGTCACGACGACTTAGGAACAGGTCGCGGCGACTAGAGAGCAGGAGCGGCTAAAAAAGGAGGGGCAGAGAGGACGCCCACACAAGAGAGGAAATAGTGAGCGATAATAGGTTGCGAGAGAAGAGGAGCAAGCCGCACGGATAGTGCGTGACAAGAGAGAAAACATGGAGTGAGAACAGGTCGCGAGAGAAGAAGAAACTGCACGAACAGGGAGCGACAAAGAGGAAATAGATAGGGAGAATAGGTCGCGAGAGAAGAGGAATAAGCCGCGCGGACAGGTCGTGCGGATAGAGAGATCTCAACGAATCATGAGGAAACAATCGAGTCCTCTTATACCATGTGCGAACATAAAAAAGTAGACCGTAAATTTGGAGTAACAAAACTTTTATTATCCAAAAAATATCAATTATAATGGTATTGCCTCCCTTTTATAGAATGGAGATGAGAGAGATTACAATTTAGCAATATGAGACTAAAAATTTACAAGTATATATGGCTTTACAAATAGACAAACCAGACAGGTAGTGCGGTTAGACAAGCCGGCTAACAGCCCGACAACCAATAGTAGGAGAGAACAAGTGCCATAGAGAGCAAGCCGCCATAGGGGACCGCTAGACTAGCCGGTTTCCAAGTCATCTGAGACAAACAGCCAGACTGCTGGGATACCAAACAACAACAGCACAACAGACAAGCCAGCTAGGATAAACCGCCAGACCGCCCGGCCTCCGAACAGCAATAGACCGCCCGACCTCCATACTGCAACAACCCGGATGAGAGTTCCATGATTTTGTCATTGTTGCATGAAATTTATACTTATTTGGATTTTATCCCTAGTTTGATTTTGCCGATACTTCCTCCTGATTATTTGCCCACATTAGTTGACTTTCTAGGACATGGAATCGGTAGTCCTAGTCTGAGGATTTGTGACACGCCCGCTCTTTGAGTTCCTACATTGGCGTTGTCACAGCGCTTAGATATTAGTAAGTTGAGCGCGCTAGTATTTGGTCTGTTCACCGCACCCTGTAGATCTGACTACGTGTCACATTTTACTATTCATTATTCTATGTGTCTGCCTACGGTTTGTCCTCGACTGCGTTCGATTCTGAGTCCTTGGCCATTGTGCCTCTAGATGTGGTGTCACTTAAAGATACTTATATACCACACCCGGTCGAACACATTTACTCGCCGCCTTTTGATGACCCTCATTTTCACACGTTAGAGACTATAGAAAGTCCCCTTGAGTTGTTTCACTCGCACATCCTTTCACATCCGTGAGCGTCCAACTCTATTGTTCATGATGAGCGGTTCTCCTTGGCATATCTTCAGGCGAAGCATGAGTATTTAATATATATAATTAAAACTACGAATTTGGTGTCCATTAAAATTATCTTTGATTATAAGTCTCCCGTGCCACCTGACATAACCCCCTTATCTAGCACATTTGGGTCATGCCATGTAGCACATAGGTTTACTCTTCTCGGTAGTAAGATACTTAGGCGCACTCTAAAAAATATTAATCAAACAAGTGACATCTTATTACTTACACGCTAGTTTATCACCGGATAAGATCGTGCACGGATATAAAGCACCAGTGCCTCTTAACTTGATTTAGTTACCATCAACTTATAAGTCAAGTCAATTTGCACGAGATTTTACCTCTCATGTTCATAATTTTTATAAGCACATTAGTGAAGTGCTAACTACAGAATATACATCTTATCAATTTCATGCTAAATTACATAAAATAGTGTCTCACTTTAAGGTTGGAGATTTAGCATTGGTGTGTCTCGTCCCTGAATGGATGCCTTCGGGCACTATAAAAAAGTTGGTGAATCGGCAAGCTAGACATTTTCGGATATTAAAGAAATTAGTAGAAAACACATATCTTTTGAAGTCACCCACTAATTGGGGTATTTCCCCTATTTTTAATGTTTTTGATGTAACGCCATACGTTTCTCCACCACTTGAAGTATCTGTCTGTCTGTTTAGTTCTACTGCATTTCCTAATGGGTTGGGGGGTGAGGTTCTTCCTAGATCGCTCTCTCCATCGGTCTCCAATGGAGGTACGTTGATTGTTGATGAAGAAACGTTTCCTCCATTATTGCCTAATGCTTTTCGAAGGTTCCACATGACCACCTTTTTGCATGACAGGATACACAAAAAGAAGTGCTCTACTCTCCAAGTGGTGATGTTTGCCGCTACTTGATTCGATGGCATGTTCGTACGGCCTCCGACGACTCTTGGCTTCTTGAATCAAAGGTGGATATTTTGGAAGTTGCTCTCCCACTCCGGTACATTCAGAGCAACTCATCGGTGATGAGTACTTTTGAGCGGGGGAGGATTGATGGAGACGGCGACCCCCTACATGTTGAAGATGATGACTGTATGCTCGCGGAAGATCCTTCTCCATCTCCAACCAAAGATTTGTGGCACCGTGGTGACCTTGTGGAGCAACGCAAGATGGCCAATGAATGGAGACGACCAATAAAATTTTATTTGAATTGTTGAAACCGAAAACTCGGTCTCTTGTGGAGTTCACCCTTGGGGAAGGGGTGATCGCGCACCTACTTCTATACTTCAAGTCAAATAGCAAAAAAATGGGAAATGACCCAACGGCTCGGCGTGGAGGTCCCACCACACACCCGGAAGATCTTAGAGCACTTCCCCTCCTTAGCCAAAGGCCGAGCTAAGGCTACCTCAGAAAGTGCAAGAAGATCTGAACACTAGTAAGCATGTCTTTTGAGGTGCCTCTTGGGTCTTATTTATAGTTTCTGAAGACGGCGTGCAAATAGAAAACCTTCGATGTTTTAAACAGCTATGTGCAGCCTAAATAGGTTTGCCAACAGCTCAACTCCACTGTTCTAATAAGATATTTGCACCCCTGGCAAGGCCACCCAGGTAATTCTACCTCTGGGCCCCACTGGGCAGGTTCCAAGGATTTAAGGTCAGCTCGCAACAACTCTTCACCCCGCTGACGAGGTCGCGACCTGGATCCAGCAGCTTGACTTACCTCCTTGGGCGAGCGTGAGCCAGGTCTCCGCAGCCCGCCTACCCTCGCTCTGAGGTAGGCTGGTGACTAGGTCCACTACGAGAGAGCGGCTATGTGGTCTGGCACTATTACTACATAAGGAATTCCAGAGGAATTGAGTTTGCCGAGCTTAGTTTGATGAATCGGGGATTCTAACTCGCGAAGTCAGCTCGAAGAAGGCCAATCTCCGCTCGACAAATGATTAGCTCTGTTCGACTAACGTCGAGCCTGCTCGATGTACGGCGTGATCCGTTCGACGAACGCCGAGCCCCGCTCGACGAACAGCGAGCTCTATTTGGTGAACCCCGGGCGTATGCTGGCTGGGTGGGCCAGCCCGCGCATCTTGCGCGCCTAGCTTTGGCGGGAGCGGGCTGGCCGTTCTAAATTTGTCAACATGTTATGCTGGAGCGGACATGTCGCCTTGGTCTGCTCTCCCTGTCTGGTGGACCCACTCGACGAACACGGGATTGTGCATGAATCATTTCATTTTTTTTATTTGCAATGTTTATTTCATGCGCTTAATGTTTCATTTAATATGTGTGTGATGTATTTTTATTTTCGGCTTCATGTAGGCAAACAAAGTTGTAAGCCTATATAAGGCCATGTATTCTTCTTTTTTTCATTTAGTTAAATGATAAGAATTTGAATCGCTAAATCCTCATTGAGATTCCACCCCCCCCCCCCACCTTTTCAACTTTTGTCCAAGGCCTTCTTCCCCTCTCCTAGCCACCAACTCCCTCTCCCCTTCCTCTCTCTCTCTCTCTCCCTCTCTCTCGGCCAAGCCTACTCCCATCTCCAAACCGCCAACATCTCCTCCCCCTTACTCTCTTTTCTCGTCCAAGCCTTCTAGCCCATCTTCAACCACCCTCAAGCCGACTCCAAAACAAAACTTTACCACCCAAAACAACTCAAAATCCGTCGAGCCCCTCTCCAAGAGAAAAACCGACCACCCTTTTCCTTTGGTGGATCGGACAAGGTGTTTTCAACAAGACATCGTGCACTCCATACAGGCGTGAAGCGAGGAAGGCGGACGAGTTTCCACTCCATCCAGCGTGACTCTGACGGAGCTGTTGAAGAGTGATGTGGATAAGTGAATTGGAATCATCCATTCTGATTTGGTAACGAAACTTTCTACTTGTGTGTGCTTTTCCTTTTAGATTTTTTATTATGGTTGATTAATTTTCGCAGGATCTTTGAAATGTTGGATTGATCGTGGTTTTCTTCGATTGCTTTGTCGTTCATCTTAATTTCATTTAAGTTCAAGGGGTTTTGCAAACCGCATTTTCTTTTTGTTGGGAGAGATCTACCGTTTCCGAATCATAAATATTGGTAGATCTCTTTTGGTACAACTTTCGCTCGATCGGACCTGGTGGCTCCTTTTAGCCGGAAAGAATACTAGCCTATAGCCTTTATTCGATCCTAATCGGTTTGGCTACACGTACGTTAGCATCTAATTGATATAATTGCATAGTGTGTGCACTGCGATGAAGTTTGTGCGAGTGTCGAATTTGATCGTTGAGAGGTAATCTTGTTTAGACTGTTGATTTTACTGTGTCAATGTCCGAAACTGCATCATAGAGCACTCAGCCCGTGTGTCTAGTGCGAACTTGATGAGTTTGATCACCTCCTTCCTGAAGTCTTCGAACAACCCCACCGTACCCAGAGGGGGTGTGGGTGGCGAGTCGGACCTATCCTAGTCTTGCCCTAATCCTCCTGTCATCGAGATCACCGATGATTTTATGTGCTGACCACTCTCCACGCTCGCCTCACCAAAATGTTGAAACCAAAAATTCGGTCTCATTGCAGTTCACCCTTGGGGAAGGGGTGATCGCACACCTACTTCTCTCATGCAAGCTAAATAACAAAAGAAAAGGAAAGGGAACTGACTTAAGGGCTCGACATGGAGTTCGCACCATACACCCGGAAGATCTTAGAGATCTTCCCCTCCTTATCCAAAAGATGAGCTAAGGCTACCTCAGAAAGACCAAGAAGATCAGAACACTAGTAATCATGCCTTATGAGGTGCCCCTTAGGTCATATTTATAGTTTTCAGAAATCTACATGCAAATAGCTAAACTCTGTTGTTTTGAACCGCTATATGGAGCCAAAAGTGGCCTGCCAACAGCGTAACTCCGTTGTTCTGACATGTTATTAGCACCCCTGGCAAGGACACCCAGGTACATTTGCCTCTGGGCCCCACTGGGCAAGGATCCAAGGATTTGGAGTTCAGCTCACCCCAACTCGCCACCATGTTGAGGCGGACGCGACGTAGCTCTCGCAGCTTGCCTTAACTCCTTAGGCGAGCGCGAGACAGGCCGCCGCAGCCCACCAGCTCTTGTTATGATGCGGGCTGGTGACCAAGTCACCTATGGGAGAGTGGGTTAGATTGACGGGCTCGCGCAGCTCGCCTGCCTAGCTTTGGCGAGAGCGAGCTGGCTGATCTATGATTGCTACCACCGTAATTTTAGAGAAATTGAGTTCGGCGAATGCCGAGATTAGTTCGACGAACGCCGAGCTTAGTTAGATGAGTGCCGAGCTTAGTTCGACGAATGCCGAGTTCCGTTCGATGAACTGTGATCTCAACTCAGAAGCCTAGTTCAGCGAAATTCCAACTCAGTTCGACGAACTCCAGCCGGATGCGGGCTGGGTGGTCCAACCCACGCAGCTCGCACGCCTAACTTTGGCGAGAGCAGGCTGGCCATTCTGAGTTCATCTAGATGTTGTTTTGGCGTGGGCAGGTCACCTTGGTCCGCTCGCGTGGCATGGAGGACTCACTCGGCGAACACGGGGTGGTACATCTCCACCTCAACATCTGCAGCCATCTGGGTAGTCTCCCCCTCAATATTTTCACAGATGTTTTCTACCTGTCCAATCAGTATATCTAAGGCTTCAACTAGAATCTCTTCATACTGAGATCCACCAAATTAATTCCTTACTGTAGTTTTAGAAGAACTTGATATCTGAGCACTTATGTCTTTTCTTGTTTCTTTAGAGGATTCAGATAGCTGAGGATCATGTGGATCTTCCTCATTATTTTTGGAAGAACTGCTATCTGTGCTCTCTTCAGTTACCCAGATTTCTTTCTTTTTCTTCTTCTCAATAGTTTGTTGATGTGGTAACAGAACTCTGTCCCACCTATCAAACATCTTGGAGCCCATTTTTCTTATGTGGTTAATCTTTGTCCCTAGCGTCAAATTTATGATCTCTGTATTAGTGGTGTGTAAGAACAAAGACATTATCCTTCCCAGGTTTGGCACTGGGATACAGTCAACTATTCTGTAAAATAGCATTATCCCCTAGTCTGTCTTCTTGGATAGTTTTATGATTGTCACCAGCTCGAACATATTTTTGGATATCTTATCATGAGATCTAGTCTTGCAAAGCAGAGCTTTTCTAATTATATCTGCTAGAAATTTTCCTTTTAGATTCATCTCTTTCCTTAATACTGATCCAGTGGTCTGTTTTGAAAGCCCACACCAGATCAATGTAGATTTTACATCAGATTGATAAAGTTTCTCTTCATCTTCTAACGACCTGTACTTGAGCAGATGCAGCCTTGCTCAATCTTTTTGGGGGTAATCTTGACCATATGTCTGATGATAGATGACTTGATTTTAGTATAGGAAGTGACGATCGTGGAATTTTAGTAAAACTCAAGTATTATCTCTTCCCAAGCAGACTTGGCTCTGAAAGAATGTGTTCTAGGTCAGCGACCTGCAGTAGATGGAGAATGAGTTGTACCTCCTATGGTGCATCCTTGAACCCATTTATCAGAAACTCTAAGCACTCGAATAGGAAATCCATTCCTCTTGGCGCCATTACTTCTCTAAAATTACGGATATTTTTCATGCATTTCTCGCAGGGGGTAGAAAGGCGGAATGTCTAGGAATAGTGTATTTTGTCCTATGCGCACACCCTTATATTTATATTATCCTTTTATCTGATAATGTGGAGACGTATGTACCAGATACGTCAAACATGACGATATCAATGACTGAGATTAATCATGTAAGTTAGCCGTAAATAGAAATCCCTGGCAGTATGCATTGACTGGACTCGATGCACTCGAAGCATTCGACGCACTCAATGCTTTTGACACAGTCGACACATTCGACGTATGTGTTCTTAGACTCAACCCTTTCGACGCTTGGACACATAGTCCATTTCATCTTTGTTATCATGCAGGAATTAATACTACCTGTAATAGAAAATACATGAGGAGATGCTGAGCTATACTAAGTTTATCATACCCAATTCAAATTTGATGGTGTTGAACTTGGCTTCATCTAGTGGCTTGGTGAAGATATCTGCCACTTGCTTTTCAGTGGGGACAAACTCAAGACTGATATCCTCACATTACACATGATTTCTAATAAAATGATACTTAATGCTTACTACTACTACGGGAGACAGGATTCCTAGCAATAGAGATTGCACTAGTAGAATAATGAAACATAGAAGTTCTACTTAGCTTGAGATTGTAGTTCTGCAGATTATGCTAGATCCACAGTAGCTGTGCACAACAACTACCAATTGATATGTATTCTAATTCAGTTGTTGATATTGCAACACTAGTTTGCTTCTTGCTGCTCCCAAGAGACCAATCTTCTTCTTAGAAATTGACTCGAGCCAGAGGTACTTTTCTTATCTTCTCTATGACCTGCAAAGTCTGCATCTGAATACCCTATTAGTTCAAAGTCATTATTCCTAGGGTACCATAGACCAAGATCATGTGTGCCCTTAAGATATCTCAAAATCATTATTGTGGTATAATATTGAGAATCCATAAGGCAATCCTTTTATCTAGCATAAACACATGTAAAAAATCATAATGGCTGGCCTACTAGCAGTTAGGTAGAGGAGGGAGCCAATTATGCCTCTATACAAGATTTCATCAACATATTTCCCTAACACATCCTTATCTAATGACATATTTGACCCCATAGGAGTTTTTATTATAGAGGCACTCTCCATTCAAAATTTTTTAATCAACTTCCTAGTGAACTTAGACTGAGAGATGGATAAACCATCCTATGATTATCTTACTTGGACGCCCAAGAAGTACTTGAGTTCGCCCATACTGTTCATCTCAAATTTTCCTTGCCTAGGTTTTGCAAACATTAGGCAGGAACATCATCAGTAGACCCAAAAATTATGTCATCTACAAATATTTGGACTAGGATGATCTTACCCTTTACTTCCCTGAGGAATAATGTCTTATCAATCTTTTCCCTTGAGAATTTGTTCTCAATGGAAAGCAAGACAGGGTTTCATACCGTGCACTAGGAGCTTGCTTCAACCCATATAAAGCATTTCTATGTTTAATAAATAATCAGGAATGTTAGAGTTAACAAAACCCGAGGGTTGCTTAACGTAGAGCTCTAATTTTAGGTCACTATTTAGGAATGTTGACTTTACATTCATTTAGTAGACCTTGAATCATTTATGTGGAGCATATGCAAGGAACAGTCTTATATCTTCCAATCTAGCTACTTGTGCAAAAGTTTGATCAAAATCAATACCTTCCTCTTGCTTGTATCCCTTGGCCATCAGTCTAGCTTTATTCTTGATTATAACACCATTTTGATCAAGTTTATTTCTATAGATCCACTTGGTTTCAATGATGTTATGTCCTTGTGGTCTGGGAATCAGCTAATAGATGTTGCATCTCTTGAACTGGTTCAGTTCTTCTTGCATTACTACAATCCAATATTGGTTTATGTTGGCATTTTCAAACCTTTTATGTTCAATTTGAGAGAAGAAGTTTGAGTACATAGAAATTTTGAGACTTTTTTGCTCCTTGTTGTAACCCCTTGGCTATCATATCCTATGAACTGATTTCTGAGATGATCCCACAATTGGCTGACAGCAGGAGGCATTCTTTCTTCAGCATCATGTTCTTCAATGGCTGGGTCTTGATGGTCTTCACCATGTCCTGGGAACTTTGTCCTTCTTCAGGAAAGCCAGCACCATCATCTTCTTCCTGGATAATTGGAGGAGTGTCCTTAATGGTTAGTTTATCCATCTCCAACTCTACACCTATAGATCTTGAGGATCTAAGCAGCTCACTTTTAATCATGGATGATTCATCAAAGACTACATTCACACACTCTTCTACAACTTGATTTTTCAGGTTGTAGACCCTATAAGCTTTGCTATGAATGTTGTACCCAATAAATATCCCTTCATAGGACTTGACAACAAACTTGGTCAAGTATGACTTCCCATTATTAATCACAATGCAATTGCTTCTAAAGATCCTGAGATAGGCGAGATTTGGTTTTCTGCCTTTCATAATCTCATAGAATTTTTTTGTGATACTTCTTGATAGAAGCTATATTCAAGACATGACAAGTAGTGCTCACTGCCTCAGCCCAGAAATATTCTGACAGAGAAGTGTCACTAAGCAGTGCCTTGCCAGCTTCTATGAGACTTCTATTTTTCCTCTTATCTATCCCATTTTGCTGGGGTGTTCTAGGAGAAACAAATTCCTGATAAATCCCTAGTTCTTCATAGAACTTTGTCATGCCTTTAGACTAGAATTCAGTACCATGGTCACTTCTAATTTTGACAACAGAACTACCCTTTTGATTCTGAATTATCTGGACAAAGGTTATAAAGATGTTTAGGGTTTCAGACTTTTTCTTTTGAAAGAAAACCCAAGTAAATCTAGAATAGTCATCAACTATCACAAGTGTATAGACTTTCCCACCTATACTGTGAACTGGTATAGGGCCAAACAAGTCCATATATAAGAGGTATAAACACCTCTTAGAATCCTTGGCTCCAATGCTCTTAAAGGATGCTTTGGTCTGCTTGCTCTTTTGACATGCAGAGCAAATGCCCTCCTTGATGCATCTTATATTAGGTCCATTTCTGACGAACCCTTCACTGAATATTTTGCTAATTATCTTGTAGTTCAAGTGAGCAAGCCTCTTGTGTCATTGCACACAATAAGAGACATTCTAATTTGCTACCAGACATACATGTGAGTCTATACTTAAACACGAGAAATTTAAACAATATATATTTTCACTACTACTGCCTGTCAAAATGACATCTTAGTCACTTGACCTCTTAATCAGACACTCATTCTTGCGGAAGACAATAACATAGCCAATGTGGTATATATGGCATATGCTAATCAGATTGTGTTGCAATCCTTCAATATAAGCAACTTTTGTGATGGAGACTATGCTATTTGTGATCATACCATAACCTATGGTGATTCCTTTGTCTAAACCTCCAGAGATCACCTTAGTTTCATTCTTCACATAAGTATATTCCTTCATGTTGCTCTTTGCTCCAGTCATTGTCTGAAATATCCACTGTTCAAGTACAATATTGGTGCATGAGTACTTGTGTTATTCTGCAAACATAGTTTACTTTACCTTAAGACCCTGATGGTTAAAACTCCAAAATTTATTATGAAGCGCGGCGACCCGGCGGTTTTATTTAAGTAGAAAAGCGGATTTGATTTTATTTAAGAAAACAGGGCGCGCGTATTTATTTATTTGGATATAAAACGGTTTAGATCGAGTTTTAACGAAAGGAGGCAAGTGCACCTATCGTGAGTAGTACAGGATATTCCGGGTGGAATATCGAGGTCGTATTGTTCTCGGGGTCGGTTCGATTATTTCTACTCTTCCCTGTAGGGGACTATTATTTTACCGATGATTATCTTGTCGGGATACTTTATATATAATAAAAAGCAGAAAATGGCAGAAAGAAAATGAAAGCAAGAAGGTGGTGCCGATGAAGAGCTTAGCTCGATGGCACCGAAAAAACAATTGAACTAAAATAGACTTTAAATAAAAAGAGCTCCTAAATTTCTAATTAATTAAGGCGGATACTTGGCCGTGGAGGTTCCACTAAAATGAGCTCACCTAGCTATAGGGCTATCGCTCACCTGAACGCTAAGACTATTCGACCGGGCTCTCGTCCGACGAAGGATTCCTCTTAATGCCCGCATTACGCTAAGAACCCCGCTATTGGGTGTGGAAACCAATCCGGTAGAGTTGGCGCGCCTCCTCTCTCGAGGGTTAGTGCGGAACTCTCTTTGCCAAGAGGTGATCTGTCCATACGCACCGCCTCTCGGCGAGCGTATGGAAAACAGAAATAGGGCCCACACATCGATATGTGGTCCTACGCGTCGTTAACCCCGGGCAAACCTTAAGTACTTTTAATTAATTAGAAAGATATGACGTTTAATTATTTTAAGCTATTTTATCTGTCCCAATGCTCTTCGATGCCGAGGGCTAAGAACGATTAGCCACTCATCGGAATGGGGATGGCTTGCGGTGAAAAGCAAAAAATAAAGCGATAAAGAAAGCAGTAAATGAAAGCAGTAAATGAAAGCAGGAAAATAAAGCAGAAAATTACAAGTCCTACTCAAACGAGTAGGACTGAAGAAAGCTGTAAATTGCAAGTCCCGGCGCAAGCACGTGAGCGGGAGAAAGAAAGCGGGTCCTACTCAAACGAGTAGGACTAAATAAATGCGACAGACGCACACACTCGACATAAAGTAAAACACACACACACACTCTCTCGACATAAATGAAAACACACACACACAAATCCTACTCAAACGAGTAGGGAAAATAAAGACCTGCCATTTAACTCGAATGAGTAGGCGGAAATAAAGAAAATTACAAACTCACGCACTCTACAGAAAGTAAAATAAGCAAGCGCCATTTAACTCTTAACGAGTAGGCGAAAATAAATGCGCATACATGAAAAATTGCAAAAAAAAACTAAGTTACTGAAAAATTAAAACAACTGCATTTCTACCGCTAAAATGCGGTAGAAATGTATAAAAAGGGAAAATAAAAATTAAACGGGAAGAAAGTTTTGCAAATAAAAATGAAAACACAAGTGCTCGAAAAATAAAAATGAATACATTTCTACCGCTAAAATACGGTAGAAATGATTAAAATAAAGACAGAAAAATAAAAGGGGCAAAAGTTTAAACGAAAAATCAAAGTGCACGAAAAATTAAAACGACTATATTATCATTCCTATAACTCCGTAAAAACGATTAAAAAGTGAAAATAAAGCGAAAAGAACGAAAAAGTTTTACAATCAAAACACGGAAATCTAAGTTAGAAAAAATTAAAATCACTTTGAAAACATTTTTTTACGGATCTATAGGAATGTGAATAAAGCTATAACAATCACAATCTAAACAAGTCTACGTAACGAAATTATGAAAACATAAACGTAACATTTACACTCATACACACACACACCCATTTAAAAGAATGAAAAACAAAAGCTAAAGCAAAGCATAAATAAGATTGCATAAAGAGGGGCTTAAATCCATTCCAATATAACACAAGGAGATGAAAAATTTAACATTTCATTAAGCTGAAAAAAAGAGTTACAAAAGAACGAAAACAAAAACTAAGGAGAGGGGGAGAAATTTCCCTTACATCGCATTGGAATACATCTAGGCATCACCTCCCTAAGGCAAAATGGTTCAAAAAGGGGAACAGGAACTCAAGCAGAACACTGGAATTTATAGACAAAAATATACATGGGACACGCCCTTGGTCACGGGCGTGACAGGGTGCGTGTCTGTACTATTTGAGAAGGCGGCCGGCGATTTGACGGGAAAGTTGACTTCGGGTTGGACACGTGTCGGTCTCGCAGTGGTCACGCCCCAGGTCACGGGCGTGACGCTGGGCGTGTCAAGTAGGTGGATCTGGGCGCGGGCTGCGCCGAAAGTCATCGCGCGGGTCTTATCGGGCCAGCTGGAAAGGTCACGCCCCAGGTCACGAGCGTGACTCTGGGCATGTCAGTTGGTGTCGACACTCGACGAATGTCGAGCGGAAAGTGTCGAGTTGAAAATCGTCGAGCGGAAAGAGGTGTCACGCCCTAGGTCACGGACGTGACTCTAGTCGTGTCGAGGTGGTCGACGAACGTTGAGCTGAAAACGTTGAGCGGGTGGACACGGTCTTGGGTCACGCCCCATGTCGGGTGACACGGGCGTGACCCCGGGCGTGTCAAGCTTTTCACTTCAAAATTTGCTGATTTCTTTGGAAATTGACGTGTCACGCCCTGGTCACGGGCGTGACCAATTTGGCACGGGCGTAACATGGCATTTTTATGCAGATTTTGATTTTTTCCTGAAAAATAAAATAAAATAAGTTAGTATAATATTTACAAAAATAGGAGCATTTTATAAATAAAAATGACAAAAATAAATGAAAATAACTAAATTAATGTACAGAAAAATAGGTATATTTACAATTCATCAAATACCCCCATACTTAAGCTTTTGCTATTCCAGAGCAAAAGTTGGAGATGAACTCATAAGGAATAAAAGAAATCCTAAGTTTAGCTATCGCTTGAATTAATTAAAAGTAATATCAAAATAAACATCCGGGGTTAAAGAATTAAATCCTAATTTATGAAATGTTATGAATAGAGGAAGAGTTTCAAAAATACTTCTAGATAAAATAAAATAGAAAGCAAAAATTTATTTTTGTTAGTTTAACAAGTATGAATTGGATTTATATAAAAAAACTTTAGCTTAAAATAAGTTAAAGGAAATAATGCAATTTAAAAGTTTTGCTCTCAAAAATTTTTAAATTAATTCTAGAATCATTGAAATATGCAAAGTGGTTTGGTGGTTTATGAAGAAGGCTTGAATATTGAGGCGAGACAATTTTTTCTCGAACCTCCAATTTTTTTCTTTTTGGATAGTTAGGAAATTGAAATCTTATTTTCCTAACACATAATCAATATTTTTTCTTCATAAATAATAAATAACCCAATGTATATGTGTAGCAGTAATGAATTTTATCCTCTTACTGCATAACATATAATCTTTTTAAATATTGAGTGTCTATGTTTACGGAATGAAATCTTATTCCCATTCACATAAGATCTTTTAAGGGATGGGGGTAAACATGTCATGTAAGATATGAAAAAAATGGAAGTGGGTTTCGTTTTTCAAAAGGAAAACTAAATTTTAATAAAAAAGTTTTGAGAGCAACCTTTTTAAAATGAACGTTCCTATCTTTCTAAAAGCATGAAGTAGAAATAATTGAAATCCATGAATGTTATTTTCTAACATAAAAAACGAGCTTCTATTTATAAAATTAGAAGTGGTGGTGAAAAACAAGTTCTCTATTATAAGGAAAAGACATAAAAAATTCTTTAAATCTTAACCCCAGACACTTAAATCTATCGAACTTTAATTAATAAATGAATAGTAAGCAAAGAATAACTAAAATTCGCATATAAATTAACTCGAAACTAGATTTTTGGAAAGCAAAAAGGGTTAAGATATGGTATATTCGAATTATTTTGTTACATAATTAACAAAACATTTTTTTGATTTTTTAGGGATTTTATCATTTTTTTTGTGTTTTAATTATTATCTTTTTAGGATTTTTAGATTTTTATCTTTTTAGGGTTTTTGGGTTTTTCTAATTTTTAGTGTATTTTGATAAATTATTTACAAGAAAGAGGAGAGAAAGAAGTGTTATTTACATGGAAGATAGGGGGAAAGAGAAATTTTTTTTTGTTTTTAAATAATATACAATGTAAAAACTCGAGAGCGGCCCGCGAACAGACTCTTTTTGGATGGTTGGTTCGTTGAGTCGAACGCCGCGGGGAGGCAAAATGCGAGTTTTTATAAATAAGAAGAGAGGGGGGAGAGAGATTTAATTTTTGAAACATATTTACAAAGTAAAAAAAAAAATTTTGATTTTGAATTTTTTGATGTTTTATAAGATTTTTTTTTGTTTTATGATTTTTTTTTTGATTATATACAACAAGGAAATTTATTTTTATGTTTTAAGTTTTGTATTTTTTTTTTGTATTTTCATTAGTACAGAATAATAAAAAAAATGCAGAATTGGAAAACACCCCCATACTTAAACCCAACATTGTCCCCAATATTGCAATCTAAGTATGCGGAACAGATAATATACAAAACATAATAAGTACAAAAATAAAAAGGGATGGTAGGAGCTTCCCTTAGACGAGTCAGGGGAGGCCCAGGTTGAAACCCTGCATTATTTAGAAGAAAAAGCAAAAATATAACGAAAAAAATAGAAAAGAGAAAGTCGCCCAAAAGGTATGCGGGCGGTAGGGGGCAAGTGCGTGGGTGACTCAGAAGATAGCTAAGGCCTTAGCGACCATTGCGTGATAAAATGTGATCCCCTAGTGCGCACAATAATGGAAGCGTGCCGAAGCAAAATGAAATAAAAGAAAATAAATTAAAATAAAAGAAGTTAAATAAAACATATATACATTTATTAATATTAAATTATTATATATATTTTTTGTGTTTTTAAGTAGATTTTTTTTATTTTTAGTTGGTTTTTAGTTTTTAGTTTTTTTGAGTTTTTAAGTTTAAGTTTTTCTCTTTTTTTATTATGTTTGTTTTTTTTTTAATTTTTGAAGTTTTTAGATTTTTTTAGGTTTTTGGTTTTAGAGTATTTTTTTGTGTTTGTTTGTTTTTAGATTTTTTAGATTTTTGGTTTTTAGGATTTGTAGGTTTTTTAGAGTTTTTAGATTTTTTTAAGTTTTAAACTTTTTCAAGTTTTTAGAGTTTTTGGTTTTTTTGTTAGTTTTTTTGTATTGTTTTGTTTTGGTAGTAGAAAATGACGTCATTTCAAAAAAAAAATTATTTTATAAATAATAATAATAATAATATGATAAAAATATATATATATATATATATATATATATTATTTTTAAGTTTTTTTAAGTAGTTTATTATTATTATTATGATTATTATTATGTTTTTGTTGGCCATTTTTAATTTTTGTTATAATTATTGATATAAGTAAAATTAATAGATTTCCAGGGTTAAAAATAACGAAACGACAATTTCCCCGGCAATGGCGACAAAAAATTGATGGTTAAAACTCCAAAATTTATTATGAAGCGCGGCGACCCGGCGGTTTTATTTAAGTAGAAAAGCGGATTTGATTTTATTTAAGAAAACGGGGCGCGCGTATTTATTTATTTGGATATAAAACGGTTTAGATCGAGTTTTAACGAAAGGAGGCAAGTGCACCTATCGTGAGTAGTACAGGATATTCCGGGTGGAATATCGAGGTCGTATTGTTCTCGGGGTCGGTTCGATTATTTCTACTCTTCCCTGGAGGGGACTATTATTTTACCGATGATTATCTTGTCGGGATATTTTATATATAATAAAAAGCAGAAAATGGCAGAAAGAAAATGAAAGCAAGAAAGTGGTGCCGACGAAGAGCTTAGCTCGATAGCACCTAAAAAATAATTGAACTAAAATAGACTTTAAATAAAAAGAGCTCCTAAATTTCTAATTAATTAAGGCGGAGACTTGGCCGTGGAGGTTCCACTAAAATGAGCTCACCTAGCTATAGGGCTATCGCTCACCTGAACGCTAAGACTATTCGACCGGGCTCTCGTCCGACGAAGGATTCCTCTTAAATCCCGCATTACGCTAAGAACCCCACTATTGGGTGGGGAACCCAATCCGGTAGAGTTGGCGCGCCTCCTCTCTCGAGGGTTAGTGCAGAACTCTCTTTGCCAAGGGGTGATCTGTCCATACACACCGCCTCTCGGCGAGTGTATGGAAAATGGAAATAGGGCCCACACATCGATATGTGGTCCTACGCGTCGTTAACCCCGGACAAACCTTTAGTACTTTTAATTAATTAGAAAGATATGACCTTTAATTATTTTAAGCTATTTTATCTGTCCCAATGCTCTTCGATGCCGAGGGCTAAGAACGATTAGCCACTCATCGGAATGAGGACAGCTTGCGGTGAAAAGCAGAAAATAAAGCGATAAAGAAAGCAGTAAATGAAAGCAGTAAATGAAAGAAGGAAAATAAAGCAGAAAATTACAAGTCCTACTCAAACGAGTAGGACTGAAGAAAGCTGTAAATTGCGAGTCCCGGCGCAAGCGCGTGGGCGGGAGAAAGAAAGCGGGTCCTACTCAAATGAGTAGGACTAAATAAATGCGACACACGTACACACTCGACATAAAGTAAAACACACACACACTCTCTATCGACATAAATGAAAACACACACACACAAATCCTACTCAAACGAGTAGGGAAAATAAAGATCTGCCATTTAACTCGAATGAGTAGGCAGAAATAAAGAAAATTACAAACTCACGCACTCTACAGAAAGTAAAATAAGCAAGCACCATTTAACTTTTAACGAGTAGGCGGAAATAAATGCGCATACATGAAAAATTGCAAAAAAAACCTAAGTTACCGAAAAATTAAAACAACTGCATTTCTACCGCTAAAATGCGGTAGAAATGCATAAAAAGTGAAAATAAAAATTAAACGGGAAGAAAGTTTTGCAAATAAAAATGAAAACGCAAGTGCTCGAAAAATAAAAATGAATACATTTCTACCGCTAAAATACGGTAGAAATGATTAAAATGAAGACATAAAAATAAAAGGGGCAAAACTTTAAACAAAAAATCAAAGTGCACGAAAAATTAAAACGACTATATTATCATTCCTATAACTCCGTAAAAGCGATTAAAAAGTGAAAATAAAGCGAAAAGAATGAAAAAGTTTTACAATCAAAACACGAAAATCTAAGTTAGAAAAAATTAAAATCACTTTGAAAACATTTTTTTACGGATCTATAGGAATGCAAATAAAGCTATAATAATCACAATCTAAACAAATCTACGTAACGAAATTATGAAAACATAAACGTAACATTTACACTCATACACACACACACATTTAAAAGAATGAAAAACAAAAGCTAAAGCAAAGCATAAATAAGATTTCATAAAGAGGGGCTTAAATCCATTCCAATATAACACAAGGAGATGAAAAATTTAACATTTCATTAAGCTGAAAAAAAGAGTTACAAAAGAACGAAAACAAAAACTAAGGAGAGGGGGAGAAATTTCCCTTACATAGCATTGGAATACATCTAGGCAGCACCTCCCTAATGCAAAATGGTTCAAAAAGGGGAACAGGAACTCAAGCAGAACACTGGAATTTATAGACAAAAATTTCCATGGGACACGCCCTTGGTCACGGGCGTGACAGGGGGCGTGTCAGTACTATTTGAGAAGGCGGCCGGCAATTTGACGGGAAAGTTGACTTCGGGCTGGACACGTGTCGGTCTCGCAGTGGTCACGCCCCAGGTCACGGGCGTGACGCTAGGCGTGTCAAGCAGGTGGATCTGGGCGCGGGCTGCGCCGAAAGTCATCGCGCGGGTCTTGTCGGGCTAGCTGAAAAGGTCACGCCCCAGGTCACGGGCGTGACTCTGGGCGTGTCAGTTTGTGTCGACACTCGACGAATGTCGAGCGGAAAGTGTCGAGTTGAAAATCGTTGAGCGGAAAGCGGTGTCACGCCCTAGGTCACGGGCGTGACTCTAGGCGTGTCGAGGGGGTCGACGAACGTTGAGCGGGTGGACACGGTCTTGGGTCACGCCCCGTGTCGTGTGACACGGGCGTGACCCCGGGCGTGTCAAGCTTTTCACTTCAAAATTTGCTGATTTCACTGGAAATTGACGTGTCACGCCCTGGTCACGGGCATGACCAATTTGGCACGGGCGTGACATGGTATTTTTATGCAGATTTTGATTTTTTCCTGAAAAATAAAACAAAATAAGTTAGTATAATATTTACAAAAATAGGAGCATTTTATAAATAAAAATGACAAAAATAAATGAAAATAACTAAATTAATGTACAGAAAAATAGGTATATTTACAATTCATCAGACCCCAAATGGGAATGGGTCTTTGGTTCATGTAAGCTTGAAACTAAACATGTCTACCTACAACACTTCTAACAGGAAGACTCACTCTTGCCCTTGACACACTAGGGTTATGCTAAGAATCTATGGCAAAGTGACCCACTTTACCACAACACCAACATTCATGAATGTTGTATCTCCTCTTCTAAGCGGCCCTTATAAAGTGCAAGCTGTCAACAAATGTCTGTTCAGAAGGTTGTGCAGTAGCTTTCTTCTTGTTTCTTTCAGCAAGTATCAGACAGAAGGAGAGTCTGCCAGTAGATGTACTTGGCATGTTGTTAATGGCCTCAAAGATAGCCAAGTCAGGCTCACTGATTCACTTTCCCTTAGTCTGGGTTTTTGTAGGAAAAGCCTGAGAATAGGATACTGCCTTTTCCTTTAGTATGGGGGATGAAGCACCATACACAAATGGTACATAATGGGCCACCTGGATTTCTTCATGGGGAGACTTCAGTGCACTTAAACCCATATCTATCCTCCTTACATTGTAAGATACCTCGCGGCCTGGGTGGACATTTTGGCAGACTAGTGGTGCGGCCTGGGATGTCTTATGCTTCGGCCTCGTGATGGGGACCTACCTGTTCGGCTTGTTCTACAGTTGGCTGTTCCCTGAAGTAACCATGCGGATAGGAGGTGTATCCACAGGAGGGGTCGACTCCTGTTGAGTTTGCGGGGCCCGCTTGATGTGGACTCAATGTGGAGATCGAGATATTGGCTTCGGCTGTTGCTCTCGCTCTGGTGGATCAGTTAGGTGATAACCGCATAGTTCGTGGTTTGGCGTACTAGCTTGGATCTCGTGGTATGAGCGGACTGAGCAGATTGATAGTTCATGTCTGTGGAGCTTGCTCCTGAGTTTGGATGATTGCTGGACTTGGTCATAATCTGTGACAAGTCCAGGCTGATCGCATAGTCTGCAATGTCTGCTAGTTGACCGGGTGGTTTGTGCGTGTTGGTCGTGTACTTGTTGTTGCGGGTTTGTGCGGTATCCGCGGGTTGTGTGCGGGTTGTTGCTTTGTCTGCTGTAGTGTGCGGACTGGTGAGGTGTCCGCCGGGTTGCGTACTGGCTTCTAGCCTTGGTTCCTGGTGGATTGGCTGGTGTTCGGCCTTGTCCATGTGGACTGGGCAGACTGCTTGGTACTAGTTGCGAGCTGGGGTGGTGTATCTTTTCACGAGGGTGGTGACCACACTCCTCTCTGCGCTTATAAATAGGACTCCTTGTCATATCAAAAGTAACTGATTGAACAGTAAGTTGAGCGTGGGTTAATTTTTACAGCCTCGAATTTTCTGTCCGCGCGGTTTTGGAAGGTTAACTGGTTTACTATTTGCAGGCTATGCGGCTGGTACTGAGAAGATATGAGTCTGGTTCTGACTGCGGTCAGGGATCAGTGGAACTTTCGGTTAACCATCGAAGGTTTTGCTGCAGGTCGCTTTGCGGACAGCCAGTCTTCTCTCCTTCAGCATTTCCAGTTCAATAACCTGTCCGCATGTCTGGACGGACTGGGAGGTCTGTTCTTTCAGTTCGGCAGCAGCTCTTGTTCACGGAATCTAGCAGCTAGGCAACCTCTACGGTTAGACGGCTTGCAGAGAGTGGACAAGTGTTTGACAGAATAACGGGTTGTCCACGGTTTTTGCGGACTACGTAGATTGGTTTGGTGCCGCAACGACTTTGCGGTCTCGGCGGTCACGGTGGTCTGAGCTTCTGTCCGCCCAGTTTGTTGTTTTTTGCTTCCCTATTTTTTACTTGATGAAATCATGTCTCGTCATGTATGTCTTGCCTTATAATGAAGATAGTTGTTAATATACAAGACATTGTTGTTGTCCTCTATTGCATCTGCTTTATTGAGCTCTGTTTACGGTTGTAGTGTTCCTGCGCCTAGTTTGCGTTTTTCGCTTGATCAAGTTACCAGCTTGATAGCTCTGAAAGGTTTCACTTGATATCAGAGCGATCTCCTGATCATCTTGTGAAATTTCAACACAACCCACTTCTTTTTTTATCATTATCCTTTCATCTTCCATAGTCTTCTTGAGCATTCTAAGAGTACCATGCCTTTGTCCAGGATCAGTGCATAAGATAAAGTATCACGTGGTTCAAATCCCCCCATAATTTATAGCGGCCGCTTAAGATTAGCATAGTGGAATGTGCTAAATTGTATTCTTTTAGAAGGCAATCGAAGAGTACTTGCAGAACGTCTTAGAACTTAGAGCACATGTACAATTAGCTTGCCACATTGGATCACAACATTCCCTATTTTAGACATTTGTAATAAACAGTGCTATAACGGAGTTATCAATATTCGCAGTCCAACAGATTTATTCACAGTCTAGTTTTTTTATTTGCAGCCTAATAATTTGTCAATTAAAAATAACTTTTAAGTGCATTAACAATAAAATGAAATATTTATTTTAAATTTATCACACATTTATCAACATTAGTTTTAAATAAAGACGATTGTTATTAGCACTTCAGTTTTGATTATCCACACTCGAAATTATATATAATTTTCTTTCCCAAATTACATAATCGCATAAGCACTATTTCTGCCTTCCGCATCTTTAATTTTGTCGCATCTTCACCTTTACTGAGGGCAGTGAAAATTGCTTAACTGACTAACAATTTTTTGGTTTTTTCATTTCTTGATTTTTCAGAGAATAAATTCTGAAATTAATGAAATGTATCTTCTATTAAAATGATAATTTCAAAAGTCAACAATAAATAACGAAAAAGTTCACCATTGTCAATAAAAATTAGTGTATTTTTCAAATTTTTAAAATTTTGTTCTGCGGATATCATTTTAATTTGTCGATATAAATTTATAAAAAACAGATTTACATATATTAAAAATTTGTCAATAACCAAAACTAAAGTGCAGATAACAATCGTCTAAAAAAACAACCAAACACATTTCAATCACTAAAGAAGTACAATCAATCCCAATCACAACATTCATAATTCATCAACTACATGAGTTGGCCTTGCCTTCGCTCCGTTGCTTCAAAAGGAAGCCCATTAGAATCAAAGGAAATGTATTCACAAGTTATTACAAAGGAAAATAGTAATTAAGAACCTAATGACAAATGAGAAAATAGTAATTAAGGAACTAATGACAAATGGGACAATAGTAATATTAATTTGTAAGGAAGAATGCCCAAACAAATAAAAATTATTTTATTAGAATACATAGGAGCCGTTTGGGGGAACATATTTTCACCGGTCAAGCGGTTACGACCGATTCATGCGGTCATAACCGCTTGACCGGTGAAAATAAGTTCCCCCAAACGATGTCTTAATATTGTAGCAGTTAATCTCAAATTTTTGTAGTAGTTGTGAAGTGTGATTTACCTGAGTGAGATGGAGTCTGGGAGAAGCTGTGATGGGGGATGCATGATGGCGATGGTGAGCAGTCCTGGATGTGAGATTGATAATCACAGCATGGGATGCTGGGGTACATGATTGATCTGCAAGCAAAGGAAAAGAAATTAGACTCCAGTGGCTTGGGACCAGGGAGTGCGACGGTAAAAGCACCGTTGATGGCCACGACTAGGGAGCGAAACTGCATCTTGAAGATCAGTGAAGGAGACATGCATCATGAGTCGCGCACGTGATCCTTAGCTGGCAGCTTCACGAAAAATAACATCTGGGCTAAAATCAACTGGCTGAATCGACACCCAAAAATGTCACGTCGAGTGAGAGGAGAGAGGTTTTGTAATGCCCTGGATTTTCGATGATTAAAACAACACTATGTTACTAGAATTTATTGCCAGGTAGTAGAGCTACCACTAACGGTAGCCAATGAATTAATTCAACCATTGTCATGAGACCACCGCCACCTCCTAAACTATCATGCGATGGTAGCGATTTTTAAAATGATAGCTCTAGTGAATCTTACCCATCCACTCCTTAGGAGGTGGATTGTTGGATCTGATGGCCAATCTTAAGGGGGTGGGGTGAATAAGCTTTTTAAAGATCGCTCGAAATTTAAACAAATATTTCCGAGAAAACAAGCTCTGGACGCTACCGCAGTGCAGTAGACCACTACCACGCAGCAGTAGGTCATATAGATTGATTCTCTTGTAAAATTTCATTTATTTTTTGATTTCCCATATAGCAATCAAACATCTAGTGACATACAACCACGATTCTGAAATGAAATAAACAAAATTTAATTTTATTCAAAAAAAAAAACCATTGTTTACAATAGCAAAACTGGATCCCCGTGATGCTGGAGATCGGAGGCGATGCATACAACCATGTTTTGGTTTCTATATAGACCCTCCCAGGATCGGTTGGCTCTCTCTCTCTTCTTCCCAAGAAGATTGCCGAGGCGGCTCTTCACCTTCCTCCCCGGAATGGTCTTAGAGTCATACTAGATCTATCAGATCTAGACGTTCTCCCAAGATGATTCCTGCAGATTCCTTCAAGGAATCTGACGACCTCCCAGGTCGATTTCCTGCAAATTCCTCCCAGGAATCTGATGATGTCCCAGGTTCATTTCCCTCACACAAAGATCAGATAGAACAAAAGAAAATACAGAACAAAGTATAAAAATTTTAAAATTATTTCTCCCTCGAAAGTAGAACTCCTCTGCAGACGGTGTTCGGTCAATGCTCTTTAATATTATTCTTGTTGCAGTCAATTAGTTATGAATGATCATTAAAGATTTCGTTCGCCGGATTTCTTCGATCACAAGCTGGAGGAAGAAATAGTGATTTTCCTTCGACGGTGATGAAAGTTCATCCTCCTCCAAATGGCAGCAAAACCCTAGAATGAAATATTCTTCTTCGTCTTCACTAGGAAAAGAAACGTATGCTTTTACACGTCTTGAAAAATATTCTACCGATGGCATTAGGGCTAGCAACCGGGGGCAGGTCGATTCGCGTGATGGTTATAGCTATCTCGCAGATTTTGAAAAATAGATATAAAAAATATTTTTCCTCTTTTATGATACCGCCGTGCGGAAAGTTGCTAGCGCCTGGCGGTAGATCACAGAGCAGTTATTCTTTATCTCTTTGGGGCTAGAGCCTGTAGTAGGGAGAGAGCTTGACGATAGGTCACATAAATTGATTTTCTTTATCTTTTTTCACCTGAAAACCTACACATTATAAACACACTACAAATATGATCAAATACACACTAATATTTGTTATTCTCAAACCCAGAGATGTGTTGGAATGTTTCAACAAACTCCACCTTTTGATAATAATAAATCCACTATGAAGAAATAAGACATAAAAAATTGTGTGTATTTATAGTAATTGATAAGCGTTCAATGCATTCTTCCTAGTTTGTACTCTTCCTTAATAAGATATTTTTTTCAATTTCAATCACCCCCATTTGGTATTATCAAAAGACGGTGGGATAGAGCGTATTAGCAAGTAGAATTTTTTTATGATACCACTGGTTCATATAAGTTGCCACTTGTGAAAAAAAACATGTTGACACTTGTTAAAATAATTATCATGATCGAGCATAAGTAGAGTTTCTACGTCTTATGATTACTGCCCCTACGTAGATGTTTTCTATACAAAATTTAATGCACGATGCTCTCCACCTTTTTGGTAGAATATAAGGAGGGTAGATGTGAGTGTATGTAATGAGAATGAAAAACATTCAGTGTTTGAGAAGAAAAATGGGATACAATGAGCAAGATCATAGATAACTCTATCACTTGTTGAGAAAAATGTATGCACGATTGAATTAAATAGAAAAATGACACATGTTAAGAACATAATACAACTTAGTACACAGTTTACCACTTATTTAGAGAGTGGATATGCATGATTAGGCACAACTAGTAGGCATCTACGAACATAATAAACACTCTTAAAATAAAGATCTTTTTGAAAAATATGATTACATTAAGGATAAAGACTTGTAAGCTTAAAACGAAGATGTTTTCAATACAATCCATGTCCAAGAGATGTTATTTCATTGAAATTTTTGCAAGCATGATTTCAAAAATACCAAAGAGAGATTAGAAGTATAATAGGAGCTAATTTGCATTTCAAGTAAAAATGAATATTGTAGTGGTCATGCTTTGCTATCTAATGCATTTACTTAAGATTTTAGAGAAGAGTATAAATATTCATTAGGATCCAATTCTCATGAGTAAAAGTTTTATAAGAAATAATGATGCGTACAAATAGTATTTTGATAAAGTTTACAAGTGGATTAATCAAAACACATGACATATATAATGAATAACATACCATTAAAATACAAAAATAATATTACTTACACTATTTTCAATGCACATACGTAAGAATTAAAACTAGTGTTTGGGGGATCCCATTTATGCCTTTATTAGTATTATTTTTATTTTTATGATCCGGTGTACTAAGAGAAATTGTGAATATTTTGTTCGCTACAATACACTTTACACCTCTTTTTCCAAGGTGCTCAAACTCATAATGTTCATTAAGCTTATCAGGAGGGTGAGTAGTGTTTCATGGATTTTTTCTTGTCAATTTTTATTTTAGTGACAAAGTACTCTGAATTCACTTATTGTGCAAACAATAGCTCTTTTTTTTAAAATCACCTTTCTCTAATGAATAAGTGCATGAAAAACAAAAATTGAAATAATCAATTCAGTGTAGTGTATGTAATCTATTTACGCATTTTAATTATTATATTATTACACTACACAATCATGCACGTATGAGATTAAAATCACATGTAGGTTATCAAAATAAGAGAGTGAATAAAATTATTATCAAACATAAAATATTACTCATTCTTAGAGGCACACTAAGCAATCCTACACATGATTTCTATAATCTATTTCATTACACATAACAAGATAATATTCAAGACATGACATAACCAAAATAAAGTTTTAAGAAACTTGAAAATTAAATGAAATATTGTAATTCATCTTAAATTAATATAATTAATCATTCTTTATAAGGTCAATGAATAATAAGCAATTTTTATAATTATTATGTTTTATAAAAAAAGTTAAACAATAAACGCAGAAAGAGATGTAGGAAAAAAATATTTTGTCATTTTAAATCATTTATAATTTTATATTTGATTTCAAAAATATAAATTTTCTCAAACATACTTGTGTTTTTCTGAAAACATTAAAACTCAAAGTGATATATGAAAGTCCACCTAGTGTCAGCTATGTGCACCTATGGGGGGGGGGGGGGGGGAATAGGTGACGAGTAGCGCTTTTGCGGAATTTACGAACGTACCTGCACAATAAACATAGAAAGCACAGCACACAGAATACACAGGCAAATTATAGTGGTTCCCCGACTTGGGTACATCCACTTTCCCCCTTCGACCTATCTCCCCAACAAGGGACGACTCGGTCACTTCTCCAACGGGATTGAAATCCAATCCCTGCACTAACGGAAGGAACCCTTCCACACGTAGGAGTCAACACTCCCACAAACCGGGTTGCACCCAACCCTTACAAAAACGGAACAAACGTTCCTTTACAACGAAAGTAAAAACTAGAATGTACACGAGATACAAACTTCGTATGGAGACTACGGTGTTCCTCTTCGTTCGACGACGTGATCGAGAAGTCAACGAAGAGTATACAACCCTAGATCTCTCTTGGAGAGGATCTCCCCGGAATCGGCGGCGGCAAGACAAGCGGCGGCTAGGTTCGGGATCGGCGGCGATGACGGAGCGCGGCTGCTATTCTTTGGAGATCCAAACTTCGTTGCGAAGCAAGCTAGGTCTACCAACGGTCACTCTAGGATCAGTCGTCTCGATCGATTCAGATGGGGGAGTTTTTCCCGGTCAACAAATCGAGAGACAAGAGATCTCCGGATAGACACGTGAGACTCAGAGCTTTGCTAAGCTTCTATCGCCGGAGATCACGAAGGATTCTCGATTGTTGACGACGACCAACGTTCCCGAGCGCGACGGCGGCGGCGGAGAGGAATCGCGGTTTTAGGGTTACGTCGCAGCTCTATTTCTTTCTCCGTTTTTCCGTCCCTTTACTGTTCAAAAATACTGGAATATATATACTGTTGAATTCTCAAATATGACCGTTTGCGGGACCCACAAAAGAAATCCCTAAGTCCAGTTCAAACTAGTCCAAAGGCAGAATCCGGTCCAGCAGCATCCTGAGAAAACGCCAAGTGAAAATAGGCGAGAATCGCAGGCGATTCTCGACGAATCGGCGAGAATCACTAAGTGATTCACGACGATTCGTCGAGAATCGTTAGTGATTCTCGCCGAATCACTTATTGATTCTCAACGAATTTTACTTTGTATGCATGAGCTGCTTGGCCACTGGTTCGGCGGGAATTACTAGTAATTCTCGCCGAATCTTACTTGGCACCATTTTGAGGTGGCCAGAAGGAGTCGGCGAGAATCACTAATGATTCTCGTCGATTCGGCGAGAATCACTAGTGATTCTCGCCGAATCGGCGAGAATCACTTGGTGATTCTCGTCGAATATGCCTTGGACGAATTTTCGTCTTCCACCCAGGAGCTGCTCCTTGATCCTCCCTGCTCCTTGTCTTCTCTTGCATATGAACGGACCTGTACTTGAAAGTAAGTGCACTCCAATAGAGAGAGTACACATAGGCCAACACACTGATCTGCTCAACGAGGGATTACGTCGTGCAGACCCGTGTATATTGACCTACTGCACCCTGGCATTGGTGTGCACTTAGCGTGGAGGAACTGCAAGCACAACTTGAAAGAGTTTATCAAATACATAGTCTATTGACCTTAGCTTGTCCAGGGGCTTCTTCAAATCAGGTACATTGTGGATACAATACCCAACAATCTCCCCCTATTTGAAGAAGCCTAAACCTTACAAGCTAAGGTGAATAGAGCAAATGGAAATGAAAGCAAATGAAAGCCATAAACTTAACATTGAGTGGAGTCATCCCTTACCAATACCGATTTCTTGGGAGCAAGCTGGAGCCACCTTAGCCTTGACCCCGAGAGGGTAATCTCCCCCTTTTCGGCTTCGGCAAATCGAGGTCTGTAACCTTTTGCCCTTAGCTCCCCCTCAGTTCTTGCAGCTGTACTCACGCTGGAGTTCCTGTCTCCCCCTCAGTTCTTGCACTGGTGCTCACACTTGAGTACCTGGCTTCGATTACTTCTTGGGCTTCTCCTTCTTTTAGGAGTTTCATCTTTAGCTGTCTCAACGAGATCCAGCTGTTCAAGTCGAGCACCTGCATCTTCAAGAATACCACGTAACCTCTGGTGACTCCTCGATCTGACCCTCCCAAAATGACTTTGGGTTCATTCTCGACTGGAGTGTAATCACGCAGCAGGCTTCTTGTCCCAGTCATGTGCCGGGAGTATCCACCGTCCAAGTACCAGATTGGCGTCTTGGTGGCCTTTGGACATTCCTTCCCAGTAAATGGGGGACATTCTCCTTCTGAGTCGGAGCGACCCACCAGCCTGAAGTAGGCTTCCTCATCATCACTGGAGTCTGAGTAATCAGACTCACTTAGTGTCTTTGGCCTTCTGGCGATGTAGCTCCGCTCCTTCTTCTTATCTCTTGGAGGATTTGAGCTCCTCTCCATTCCCTTTTTCTCTCTTACCTGTCAGATGGAGGTTCAAAAAGATCCGGAGCCTCCAATGCGTCATGTCCCTCATTCTCGTCTTCCTGCCCGTCATCATCTATGAATTCAGCTTCATCACCAGCCTCTTCCGACTCTTTGTCAGCAGTCTTCAGCACAGTAGCTTCGGCTCCTTGATTGTTTCGGTTCAGGGCCTCCTCATGCTCCAGCTCAGGTTCACTCTCTACGTGTAGATCTGCCACAACATCTCTGGCCAGCTGGGAGATGTCAGATACTACATCAGGATGAGGGGGTAGAGGCTCCCCCTCGATTCCTGCAGTCAGGGTATCAGGAACTTCACTGGGGTTGACTGCTGGAGATACACCCCGTTGTTCTTCCACTGCAGTCGGCCCAAAACACCTCTCCCATCGGTCAAACACACTTGAGTCCATCTTCTTCAAGTAGTGTAGAGGAACACCTTTGCTCGTGTCAAACTTGCCCCCATTTAGCTGATTTGGATACAGACTTATGATACGACCAAAACTCGGAGAGCCCAAGGTGTCCTTGATCTTCTCGAACAGCAACTCCCCCCAGTTGAACCTTTTACGGCAGACAACTTGACCTTTGCCCCAGCTACCTTGCTTTTGATTAGTAAGTCGCCATTTCGGAGTCTTGCGGTGGCGAAGAACTCCAGCACCTCTTTGCTCAGTTTTTGCAAGGGTGCTCCAGGACGAATCTTAGCCCAGCCTCTTCCAGCATCAGAATGATGTTGCGGAATTCGTCCGAGGCGTGAGAGAACCCAGTTCAAACAAGCTCGCAACCAGTGACCAACCCAGCAGTTGTCCTTGGAGCCATTGCAGATCAGGTGCTCGATGTGAGTATGCTGATATATATAAATGTCACTTCTGTTATTCCAGATCCATGTTCCATTTCAGTCGTGGAACACCTACTGTCTAGTTCCCATCATATTTACGGGAACCTAGACTACCCTGCAAAAAGGAATTACCTTACCTTAGGAACCCAAATCATATTGGGTCCTAGGTTCCTGTTAGCATAAGCACGCAACTGCCTTCCTTCAGAAAACCTGTCTGGAAGACTACCTCTATCCCGAGAATGTGGATAAGCCCTTGCCGTGGGCACAGAGGGGTTGTGCCAACAGTCGATGGCAAAATGCCCCACTTTGCCGCAGCACCAACATGGGTGAATGTTGTATCGCCGTTTCCGACCTGATCTAGTGACTGATGTAGTCACGGTCTTAGGTCTAAACGGGATAGGGCATGATCTTGTCACAAAAATTCCTCTTCCATCGTGACACGTGGAAGGGTGGAAAGAATGCATGTTATGAGCGTTATGAGGCCGGGAAGGTGGTGCCATTCTTTCAGGCATCTCCCTCACAGAGGCCCCATGGAACCTGACATCATGACTTCTATTCTCTCTATCCCGTGTCCTCGAGTGGTGAGAAGGCTTCTGTGAGCTGGGACATACAGATCCACACTGTGTTGAGGCAGTGGCAGTGAATACAAAGGGCTCAGAATGAGCCTTAGGTATTCTCTCGTGGGTGGCCATGCCGGCCCTTGCACTCTGGGTGTCTCCACATGGGGACAGATCATCCTTACAGTGACCACGACTATTCCTGTGGTCATACCTGAAGGCATGATGAGTTGCCTTCCTGCTTGGAGTGGGGGGTCGGAATACCGTTTCCCCATTTCTCCATGCCTGGATAATCCGGGAAATCCACCCGGTTTCTTGCTTTCTCTTAATGGCATCAACCTTGGAGAAGTTTGATACTATTCTTTTCTCATTCTCCAGACAACTCTCTAGAGCTGAGATCTTAGAGTCCTTGGCCTTGTTGGATGCCAATTGGAGAACCAACAAGACCTTCAGTCGAGCAATCTCTCGAGTTTGCTCCTCAGCAAGTAGGTTGCTTTCCTGAAGGGCTCTCTTCAGGGAATCAGTATTTTCTGGAGGAGAACAGTTTCTGTCTTCAGAAAGGTCAAAAGATATGGGGCAGGGTGAAGATGTTACCTGCTCATCTGAGTTATTGTCATTAGAATCAGTGACCATTGTTTCATTCTCATCAGAGCTGCTTTCCTCACTGGTCTCGTCAGTCTCTGACACGGACACGGGAGCTCTGATGCAATCCGAGGGATCCTTGCATTCATATTCAGAAGTGAGGACCCCCACATACGCTTCATCCTCTGATTGACAGCATATTTCAGCTTTCTCTGACCCCCCATCAGCTCTGAGATCATCATCCACAGATATTTAGCCGTTCTACATTTTTCCAATCTAGAGCGAGAGACTCCAGACCAGACATCCATGATAATTTGTCGAATCCTCTCGTCCAAGTGAAAAAGAGATAGTTCCGTCTCAGACATCTCAGCAATGCCCATGGGCACTTGGATCCCAGAGTCGGAGGTCTTCATGGGGATAAACGGACCCTCTTCCAGGATGAAGGATGCTCGAGGATCGATAGCATCAAGGTGAAAGGATACTCTCATTCTCCAGATGGGATAATAATCCTTTATGCATGCGGGGAGTTTGAGTGGCGGAATCTCATAATCCAGATCCATGCTTCTGACACTGGTGGCAGGATTCTACTCAAGGAGTTAACCTTTGAAGAGCAACCTGGCTCTGATACCACTTGAAAGTCCACCTAGTGTCAGCTATGTGCACCTATGGGGGGGGGGGGGGGGGGGAATAGGTGACGAGTAGCGCTTTTGCGAAATTTACGAACGTACCTGCACAATAAACATAGAAAGCACAGCAAACAGAATACACAGGCAAATTATAGTGGTTCCCCGACTTGGGTACATCCACTTTCCCCCTTCGACCTATCTCCCCAACAAGGGACGACTCGGTCACTTCTCCAACGGGATTGAAATCCAATCCCTGCACTAACGGAAGGAACCCTTCCACACGTAGGAGTCAACACTCCCACAAACCGGGTTGCACCCAACCCTTACAAAAATGGAACAAACGTTCCTTTACAACGAAAGTAAAAACTAGAATGTACACGAGATACAAACTTCGTATGGAGACTACGGTGTTCCTCTTCGTTCGACGACGTGATCGAGAAGTCAACGAAGAGTATACAACCCTAGATCTCTCTTGGAGAGGATCTCCCCGGAACCGGCGGCGGCAAGACAAGCGGCGGCTAGGTTCGGGATCGGCGGCGATGACGGAGCGCGGCTGCTATTCTTTGGAGATCCAAACTTCGTTGCGAAGCAAGCTAGGTCTACCAACGGTCACTCTAGGATCAGTCGTCTCGATTGATTCGGACGGGGGAGTTTTTCCCGGTCAACAAATCGAGAGACAAGAGATCTCCGGATAGACACGTGAGACTCAGAGCTTTGCTAAGCTTCTGTCGCCGGAGATCACGAAGGATTCTCGATTGTTGACGGCGACCAACGTTCCCGAGCGCGATGGCGGCAACGGAGAGGAATCGGGGTTTTAGGGTTACGTCGCGGCTCTATTTCTTTCTCCGTTTTTCCGTCCCTTTACTGTTCAAAAATACTGGAATATGTATACTGTTGAATTCTCAAATATGACCGTTTGCGGGACCCACAAAAGAAATCCCTAAGTCTGGTTCAAACTAGTCCAAAGGCAGAATCCGGTCCAGCAGCTTCCTGAGAAAACGCCAAGTGAAAATCGGCGAGAATCGCAGGCGATTCTCGACGAATCGGCGAGAATCACTAAGTGATTCACGACGATTCGTCAAGAATCGTTAGTGATTCTCGCCGAATCACTTATTGATTCTCAACGAATTTTACTTTGTATGCATGAGCTGCTTGGCCACTGGTTCGGCGGGAATTACTAGTGATTCTCGCCGAATCTTACTTGGCACCATTTTGAGGTGGCCAGAAGGAGTCGGCGAGAATCACTAATGATTCTCGTCGATTCGGCGAGAATCACTAGTGATTCTCGCCGAATCGGCGAGAATCACTTGGTGATTCTCGTCGAATATGCCTTGGACGAATTTTCGTCTTCCACCCAGGAGCTGCTCCTTGATCCTCCCTGCTCCTTGTCTTCTCTTGCATATGAACGGCCCTGTACTTGAAAGTAAGTGCACTCCAATAGAGAGAGTAGACATAGGCCAACACACTGATCTGCTCAACGAGGGATTACGTCGTGCAGACCCGTGTATATTGACCTACTGCACCCTAACATTGGTGTGCACTTAGCGTGGAGGAACTGCAAGCACAACTTGAAAGAGTTTATCAAATACATAGTCTATTGACCTTAGCTTGTCCAGGGGCTTCTTCAAATCAGGTACATTGTGGATACAATACCCAACAATATAAGATGCAAACATAAAATAACATGACAGAATATTATGCATGACTATAATGAACATGAGAAGTGAGATAATGTTCATACGTTGTGTATGAGTATATCTTAGATGAAGATACCCGATGTAACACCCCAAATCCCAAGATTAAGCTAAGGCTGGGCAACACGACCTGGAACACGGGCGTGTCCCAAGCTGTGTCCTACTCTTTGTGGTTGAGTAGCCTGTCGAGTGGTCGATGAAATGCACTCGACGAGTTCTCGAGTGGGAACACGACCTGTGACACGGGCATGTCTGACGCCGTGTCCTCCTCTGGTCGATGAATTCCACTCGACGAAATGGACTCGATGCTTCTCGAGAGGTGAGTCTAGTGGGGCACACGGCTTGTGACACAGGCGTGTCACATGGCCGCATCCTTCTCTGGATTTGCCCAAGGGAATGAGGCCTAGTGAACACGGGCTGGACATAGATGTGTCCAAAGCCGTGTCAGGGCACACGGCCTGTGACACGGGCGTATCACATGTTCGTATCCTATTCGAGTTAAGTATGTTGTGTGCCTCATAAGGTACACGGCCTGTGACACGGGCGTGTCACAGGCCGTCTCAGCCTAAAACTAGATATTTTAGGGCGATTTGTGGCCATTAATTTCCTTCATTTGGGATCCAATGGTCCAAGATTCCCCCTGCTGTATTTAAGTCCAGGAGTTGAATGAGATAACTAACATTCAAGCTTGGCTATCCTCTTTCTAAAAGAGTAGAGAGAAGGGAGAGCAAGGAGGATGAGGAGAGAGTATCCGGCCGCCGGTGGAGCTTTAGAGTTCGGAATCGAGATCCGTGGTCAGATTTGTGGAGGCAAGGTCGTTGCGGTGCTTTCCAACTGGCTAGATTTTCATGGCTCCAAAGTGGTCATCAAGGGTAACAATCTTCCTTCTTGGACATGTGAAGTTTTTATTTTTGACATGTGCATGGAATCCCCAATAGTCTTGTATATAGATTCAGAAATATGTAGTACGGAATAGGCATGCTGTGTGAAGCCCATCTGGACAGATTGGTCTGGATTGGTGATGTTTTATTTGCACACCGTAGAAGACTCCGCAGTTAAACATGTAGTTTGTGGAGTCGATGGGTTGGACCTGTGAAGTGCAGTAACAGGAAGTACTGGAGTGGTAATCGAGGAAAATACCCTTGTGATGCTTGTGCTGTGTTCTATGGCAAGACCAGGTTTTTGGCACTGCAGGATGCTGGAGGGTTTGGGCGGAGTTGGGTGCAGAAAGAGAGTTTCTGCTGAACCTGCTAAGCGATCGTGAAGGACGCTAGCATGAACTCCCCTTTTTGATTGTGAAGCCAGCAATTGGTGGGCATTGTGGCTATTGTGAAGCTAGTCCTTGGTGGACATTGTGGCTATTGTGAAGACAGTCCTTTGTGGACATTGTGTCTATTGTGAAGCCAGTACTTGGTGGACTTTGTGGCTATTATGAAGCTGGTCCTTGGTTGACAGTATGGATATTATGAGCTGTAAGATCTTAAAAAGGCTTCGTGTCGAACAAGAAAGGTGAAACCGACCCGCGCCTTAGATTTGGCCTCGAGTACGTTGATATTCGTGATGGTAAGGCGACTTGAGCAACGGGGTGGGGGGGGGGGGGGGGGGGGGGGGGGGGGGGGGGGGGGGGGGGGGGGTGGCTGATCCGTACCTACGTTATGTCCATCCGACTTGGAGACCTGAAAGTGTGGTCAGTTGGAGCGCATAATGAGAGTCTTAGGACTGCATTCCATTAAGACTAAATGCTCAATATCATTGGGTTTCAGATCGTGAATGGTGGTGTTGGCCTTAGTTTTCGGGCACGCCAAGAATGTGCCCTGAGTGTACGGATCGTCGGGCTTCGTGGCTGACGGTTGTGATGTATTGTTTGTGCATGAGAGCACAATGTGTGATATGTCTGCCTATGAATTGCTATGCCTGTAGGGAAAGAATACCATTGCCCCAGGAAAGGGGTAGGGTTGTTATAAATTGGTCAGCTGAATGCTGACCGTTGCTTTGTTTGCTACCGCTTGGTGGGCTGTCCATATGCAGGTGCTGGAGAGCCGAGCGGGACATATAAGGGCTAAAGTCCCTGCTGCCGCTAGCCCTTGAAGGCTAAGCAAAGTATTTTTGTGTTATGTTCATGTGTGACCGACCTGCGCGCCAATGTATGGAATCCACACTTGTAAAGAGGAACTGTAAGGACTTAAGGCCAAACATTAATGTATTTGTTGTACATTCCTATATAAATGTGGTTGTTTATATTAGTGGACATTCCTGGTTTGAGTTCAGTATTATTGTTAAAAGTCTATGCTAGAATGCTCTGTGTTAGGATGCGATTATGAATTGGTATTAATCTGTAACCTCGCTGCCTGTTTTGTGTCATATGGTGCGGTTCCCCGGCCAGACCTTCTATTATATGTTATATGAATGGATGGAGTCGTTACATTTTGGTATCAGCTTGTCTCGGTCTTCCTCTTTCGAATTCGTGATCTAATTCTTTTGTGGGGTGGCGAGCACGTGTCAGTGTGAACTGCGTTTACACGAATGAACTCTTGAATGTCCACTTAGGAATGCAAATAGACTTGTTTGAGGAACCTGCACGTTCCTAAATTGTTGTTATTGCTTGTACGAGGTCGCTAATGTGTGTCTTGTTCACCTATATTTGACTCGTAGTGGTGCTGGGCAGTCTGAGCCCCAAAATTCTGATGAGAGTACGACACCAGCTGAGGTGCCTATACCTCCCCCTTCTAAGGAAAACGTCTGTTTAGTTGTTGGGGTGCTGGTTGTAATGTTTCATGCACAGCCTGGTGGGCAAGCGCAGCCGGCAGTGGTGTTAGAATAGGTTAGTGTAAGGCCAGAACCTGTTGCAGCTGTTGATACTCGAGCAGCTAAACGAAAGTTGAAGCATGAAAGTGAGGGTTGGGTCTACAATACTATAGAGGGGGTGGGTGAATAAAGAATATTTAAAATTTATTAGGTCCCTATAAAAGTTCTGCTACAGCTTTTGCTGTAAACTAAAGAAGTGCAGTAAATAGAAAACTGAAAAACAGATAAGATTAAACCTAATCACAACCACACAGCAAGAACAAAAAGAAAAAGATAGGCAACCAGACGACACAAGAAATTTATATAGGTTCCCCAAATCTGGGTAGTCCACTCTTCTACCACCCTTGGTAGGAATCCACTCAGGTTTTTGATCAGGTGCCTGACACCAATGGGTTTTGATGAGGTCCCCAAAAACCAACTCAAGTCTTTTGGTTTGGAGACTTGCAACCAGGAATCACTTTTGAATGGAGATGACAACCCTTTATACAGGAGGGGGTGAGTGCGTGATTTTGTCTTCTCTTTCTCAATAAACTGAGAAGACTTATGTGGATTGATGTTTAGCAAAAGCTCCCCCTGAATAATTGAGTGGTTCAGGAAGATTTGGAAGCTTTGCTGTTGGGTGATAGGTCTTCTATCAGAGTTCTTGACAAGCAGTGATGCAGGAGCTTCTTGACTGATTTGATATTTGTTGTCCTTGGAAGTCCCGGAGAGAATATGGAAGAAGAAGACTCTTGATATTATATGATTGTTCTTCTTCTTCTGAATGAAGGTCACTGCCTGTCACTGTAAGCTTTTGTATTTTTGCTGTGTGAAGCTTTCCTACTTATGTGTGAATTCTTCCAGTCAGTATGTGTGTATCTCTATTTTTCTGACTGTAAGACTGAGTGTCGATTTTTTAAGTCACTTTATCCTTGGTTTCTCTTTTCTTCTATCACCTTTCAAAAATTTGAATCCTCTGTAATTAATGCTGGCGGCTTGAGAATAATCGACATTAATGTATTTCCCCAACTGTCTTGTGGAAAATCAGTAAGTAATATTCCTGAAGAAGACCGTAATTAATGCTTCCTCTAACGGATACATTCAGAGAATGTAGAGCATTAATTACTTAGGAATTTCCACATTAGAATGGGGACAGAAGGCCGAAAATGGCTAAGTTTGGAATCGTCAAACAGTTGGCAGAATTCATCGAACTGAATTACCAATTCGTCGAGATGAGATATTAAATTCGTCGACCAGACGGCTTCTGTTCGTCGAGCTGAGTTCCAAGTTCGTCAAGCTGATAACAGAACTTGCATGCTTCAGAACATTTGCCTTTTCTGTCTGAAGTTCGTCGAGCTGACAATCGCATTCGTCGACTGGAGTTCAGCAACAATTCTGTACTTAGTCAAGTATTTTGTGTTGACTGATATTATGTTTGTCGGCATGAATCTTTGGGTTCCAGAATTCATCGAGTAGAGTACTGAGTTCGTCGACCTGAGAAGTTGACTTCGTCGACCTGAGATCTTTCAACAGAAGGTTCTTGTAAAGTTGAGGTCCAAGTTCATCGAGCTCAGATTCTTGTTCGTTGACCAAAGTTTGAAGTTGGACTTCGAATAATCTGGATTTATCCTGACTTTAGTTTGTTGAAGTATCCCAGTTTTCGTCGACCAGAGAATGAAGATCGTCGAGCTCAGCTCCGAGAAATGTCTCAAGATCGTCGAGCTGAGAACTTCTTTCGTCGACCTGAGTTCGACAAACGTCAAACTCATTTTTACTTAGTCTTGAAATCTTCTAAATCTTGAATCTCTGGCAGTCTTGTTGATAGCTGGTCCATCTGATGTTAACTCTAAGGACATGGCCTAGACTCTAGGACACAGCTTTGACCCTGGCTATATATGTTGGGTCATATCCTAAGTTAAGTGAACCTAGCCCAAATCAACTAGGGATCCAACAATCTCCCCATATTTGGGTGATGTCACTAATAGACTCAAAACAAAAACATAAAAATAAACAAAGCAAGAAAGAGGTACATCTGATAGAGATTTACTAACACATGCAGCAGATATAAATATACATGAGCTTTGTTTTAAACAGACAGATCACTTTTAAAACTAATGCAGAGAAAAGAAATTGAAACACTGTAAAGATTATTTCTTCTGCTTATCTGTGGGCATGTCTTCTTTTGTCTTTTCTCCTGGTTTTGTAAAGATAATTTCTCTATTTGGATTCAAAGCATGTGCCTGTGTCATTGTCATGTCAGCTGCCCCAATAATCTTCATAGATGTAGTTCTGGGGATAACTGCTTCAGGATGTATCTTCATGTAATCATCAACATTGAACAGTTTATTTGCTTTATCAAATCTTTTGAGTTCTTCCTTCTGTATTTGGACATAGTGGAATATCCTGAGATATCTTTCCCTTCAGCTTTTGCTTTATTTATCAAAGATAGACCAACAATTTCCTGAAATCTAGACATTCTAGCAGTGTTTATTGTTTCAGGATCCTCAAAAGGAACAAGAGGTGAATATAGTCTTTCAGGACTATTAGCTTTTTGGTCTGCAGAGATGCTTTGTTGTTGCTACCGATGTTGTTGATGTTGACTTCCTGAAGAGTGATGCCTTTACTGACTGCTTCCAGAAGGTCTCCCTTGATGTCTCTGATAAGTTTGGATAGGGGCAGATCTCTGAGAGCTAGAGCCAGTGGCACCAAGTGATGGAGGAGGTTGAAGAGGTGGATCTCTTCTGTACTTATGAACTGGTGGAGGAGAGTATTTTCTACTTCTTTTCTTCTCCTTTTGCTGATTTTTAGACAACCACATCCATGCTGACATTCCTTTGTAAGGAGTAATATTTTGGAGGATATAGAATGGAGTGTCATTCTTTGGATTTGGCTTAGCAGCAGGAGAAGGAGGGGCTTTCCTTTTCTTTGACAACAATTTCTTCTTTTTCTTAGCAGCTTCATCATCTGAATCTTCATCATCATCATCATCATCATCATCTGAATCCTGAGGATTATCATATAAAGCATCTATATCTCTCAAGATGTCCTCAGATTTAATAGGTTTTTTAGTTGGAACCTGAACTGAGCTTTCAGCTGCTTTTGTTTCTTCATCAATGTCAGCCAAGATCAACTCATCTAAATCTGGCATAGTAGAATCATCCATTATAAAAGATGGTGCAGAGATGACTGTCAAGGTTGGTGCAGAAATTAGAATTACAAAGCTATCACATAGTTGCTTAGCAACTGCTTGACTGATTGGAGGAGTATAAGGAACAATAGCCAACTGTGGCTTAGTAAATTCTTCTAGAAGATACTGCATATGTACAGTGTCAAAGGTTTTCAGCAATTCTTCTAAGTTAACTGTGTGATTTAGAATAAAATCACCAATAGTTGTGAATCCTTCAGAATTTGACTCATCAAAATCCATGTCAGTATCAATGAAATCAATTAAATCTTTATCTATATAATCTGTATATGCTGCTGTGGGGACTGGAGTATCTGCTGGTGTTGGAGCTGAAGTGTTTGAAGATGTAGCTGCTGCTTCATCATCAGGCATCTCCCCCTGCCTGGTTTCAGTGGGAACTGAGGCCAGGCCCCTGACTGAGGAGGGCACAGCAGTGAGGGCAGATATTTGGGTAGATAAAGATTGAATGGTGGTAGCAAGAGGTGTGATAGCCTCTGCCATCAGTGATTTAAGAAGGGGAGTTATGATTGTGATGATAGATGAGATGGTAGAGGGGTCTAATGAGAAAGTGGTAGATGGTGTTGCAGTTGGTGTGGAAGAGGTGGCAACTATTGGTGGAATAGAGGGTGGATCAGAAGGTATGTGAAGGTTAGATGTTGATGGGGATGGAAGGGTCGCATCTTGCATCATGGTGTCTGTGGGTAGGATGTAAGAAGGGATAGAAGATAGATGTTGGGGAACTAGAGACTGTGCTGGTGTATAAATGTATGTGTCATGAGGGGATTCAGGAGGTGTGGGTAGTTGATTTTCCTGAATGAAGGAAGATGGAATGTCAGGGATGGTGATTGGTAAATATGGGGTGACTAGGGATTTTGTTATTGTTGGAAGAGGGGCTAGAAGAGAAGATGTGGAAGGAATGTTCTCTTCAGCAGGGTGGGGAGCGGCTTTAATAGCCCTTGTGCCTTCAAAAGCTTTTGTGAAAGAGGTGGAAGCCATAGAGGGCTTAGTGATGGTCCTCTCCCATCTGCCAAATAAGGCACATGTTAGCCTTTTACTGATATTAATAAAAATGGTCTGGGAGACCAGTGATTCTGTAGTCTTTTTCTGTAGGAAGATTCCTAGAATTCTTCCAAAACAGACTTCCTTCTTAGAGTTCTTCTTCTTGATCAAATCAAACAGAAGTTGTGCCAAGTTTATTGGCTTCTTGTTAATGATTGCACACATAGCCAGAAACTGGTGTCTGGTGATATAATCGTGTGCAGTGTGTTTTCCAAGTAATACTTTGCCAACTAAGTCTGCTAAAAATTTATAGGGAGCAGACAAGTGTTTCTTCAACAGTTTGTTAGGATTTTCTCCAGCATACTCCATGAGGTTCAACATCATGTCAGACTCCTCTGTTTCAATTTCGAGGTCCTCTATTCCATTTATCAATCCAAAAATCTCATTTTAGATTGCGGGGGTTAAAGAGATTGAGTTACCCGCGATAGTGCCCGTCATGATGTTCTCTTCCGGGGACGACAGTGTGTAAACCCATTCTCTGATTTCTGTGCTGTGCAGTTTGATCCTTTACGTCATCAGGGTTTTTATTTCCTGTTCTTCAAGATGTTCCAGGATATATAGAAAGATTGGGTCGAAATGCTAAAATGAATCGAAATTCACATCAAATCCTATATCAAACTTCATTGCTGTGAGATTGCTTGCTAGAGTCGCCACTGAAATCACCTGTAAGAAAGACAGAGAAATGGCGAGCAAGTGCAAGGGAACATAAAGCGCGAGATGGAGGTCGAAGAAAACCTAGATATAAGGTTTTCCAGAATATGAATCGACAAACTCCGTTCCACAAAAATAAAATTACTTCTTCGAGCTGAGGTCGACGAAATAGTTTAAAGTTAAATAATTCGTCGAGCTCATCAAAAGAATTGAAGATGTTTCGTCGAACTTAGGTCGGCGAATATCTTCTAGAGCAAAGTTTGTCGATCGCTGTTCGACGAAAATTTTTTCACTCACAGAGAGTTCGTCGAGCTCCGTTCGACGAGAATCTCTCAAAATTTCCCTGGTTCGTCGAACTCCATTCGACGAACTCTGGAAAATTCGTCGAATGCAGACAGAACTCAAACTAAGACTTCTCCATTGATCATTCCCAGCTGATTTAGAAAGAAAGCATGATTTTTCTCATCCAGAGGTTTGGTGAATATATCAGTTTTTTGTAAATCAGTGTAGATATAAACAAGTTTAATCTTATTTTTGTCTACACACTCCCTAATGAAATGATGTCTTATGTCAATATGTTTTGTCCTACTATGGTGAACTAGATTTTATGCTATGGCTATAACACTAGTATTATCACAGAATAGGGTTGAATTATTTAAGTTGAACCCATAATCTAGAAGCTGATGTTGTATCCAGAGCATCTCTGAACAACAGCTGCCTGCTGCAATATATTCTACTTCAGCAGTTGAAGTTGACACTGATGTTTGCTTTTTACAGAACCATGATACTAATCTCATACCCAGGAACTGGCAGGTTCCTGAAGTACTTTTTCTATCAACACTGCATCCAGCAAAATCAGCATTAGAGTATCCAGTTAACTCAAATTCTGATTCAGCAGGATACCATAGGCCTAGATTAGGACAACTCTTTGTATATCTTAAAATCCTTTTTAAGAAAATTAGATGAGATTTTTTAGGGTTCACTTCGAACCTAGCACAAAGGCATGTAGCAAACATAATATCTGGCCTACTTGCTGTGAGGTATAATAGGGACCCAACAATGCCCCTATAAAGTTTCTGATCTATAGGTTTTCCTGGTATATCAGAGTCCACAACAACATTGGTGGCCATGGGAGTTTTCTTAGCTGAGACATCAGCCATCACAAACTTCTTTAGAAGTTCTTTAGCATATTTTTCTTGAGAGATGTTTCACTTGGAGAACAAGGAAATATGAAAGCTCTCCCATGCTACTCATTTCAAATTTAGAATCCATGAGGTCAGAAAACCTCTTGCATAATTTTGAATCTGTAGAGCCAAATATAATGTCATCTACATAGATTTGCACTAACAAGATTTGGTCCTTATGATGTCTAGTGAAAAGGGTTTTATCTACAGTTCCTCTTGTAAATTTATGCTCTAATAAGAAACCTGCTAAGGTCTAATACCACGCTCTTGGTGCTTGCTGTAGACCATAAAGAGCCTTATTTAATTTAAAAACATAAGAGGGATAAGTTGGAGAAACAAAACTTGGAGGTTGTTCTACATAAACCTCTTCTTGTAACACTCCACTTAAGAAGGCACTTTTCACATCCATTTGAAAAACTTTGAATCTTTTGAATGCTGCATAGGCAAGGAAGATACTTATAGCTTCCAACCTTGCAACAGGTGCAAAGGTCTGATCATAGTCTATTCCTTCCTCTTGCCTATATCCTTGAGCAACAAGCCTAGCCTTGTTCCTCACAATGACTCCTTGGGCATCAAGATTATTCCTGAAAACCCATTTGGTTCCAATAACTGGGTAGTTCTGGGGTCTTGGAATCAAATATCAAACTCTACATCTCTCAAATTGGTTCAGTTCCTCTTGCATTGCAAGGATCCAGTGGGGATCTTGCTCAGCACATGAATGGTTAGAGGTTCAACCTGAGAGAGAAAACAGGCATGCATCAAGTCTTGGTTGAGTTGATGCCTTGTCTGTACACCTACTGACATGTCTCCCATTACTTGAGATCTGGGGTGATCCCTAAGTGTGATAAAATCAGTGGGTGGAGTTGGTTGTGCAACAATATTTTGAATAAATTCATCTTGTGGAATTATATTTGCTGTTGGTTGAGTCTCATGTTCTTCAGCTTCATCTTCTTCACTATCTTCAATGACTTGTGGAGAGGGATGTGTGGGAATCTCTTGGGTGTGGTTTATTCCATCCAATGTCTCACACAAGTGGGGTACCTGCAAGTTGTTACTAGTAGTAACTTCTTTCTCCTTATAATACATGTTAGTTTAATCAAAAGAAACATGAATTGACTCTTCTACTTTTAATGTTGATTTATTGAATACCCTATAAGCCTTGCTTACTTGGGAGTTTCCTAGAAAAACTCCCACTTCAGCCTTGGCTTCAAACTTTCTAATATATTTCTTGTTGTTATTGTGTATATAACATGTACAACCAAAAAATTTAAAATAGTTTATTTTAGGGATCTTCCCTTTGAGCAATTCATAGGGAGTCTTGTTCTTAAGTTTGTGAATTAAACTCTTATTCAGGATATAGTTTGCAGTGCTTACAGCCTCTGCCCAAAAGGTTAGTGGCACGTATGCATCAGCAAGCAATGTGCCTGCAGCTTCAATGAGTGTCCTATTTTTCCTTTCAGCTACCCTATTTTGTTGGGGAGTTATAGGAGTTGAGAAGCAATGCCTGATACCTTCCTTCTCATAGAACTCATGCATAAGAAGAGACTCAAACTCTGTGCCATGATCACTTCTGATCAATGCAATATGGGTAGAGAACTCAATCTGTATGATCCTGAGAAAATCTGTAAGAACCTTCAATGTATCTGACTTTGTTCTCAGAAAGAATACCCAACTGAACCTGGTGAAGTCATCCACTACAACTAAAGTGTAAGATTTCCCTCCTAGGCTTTATACAACAATGGGTCCAAAAAGATCCAAGTGCAGCAAGTACAAGATCCTAGGTGAATCACTCTTATTAATTGATTTGAAACTAGTTTTAGTATACTTACCTAATTGACAAGCCCTGCAGAGACCTTCCTTCTTATAGGGGGCAGAAGGTAGACCTCTAACAAGGTTGTGCTTAGATAGCCTAGCAATATTTTTAAGGTTTACATGTCCTAGTATTTTGTGCCATAAGTCATTCTGATTACTAGTTAAATTCAGTAAACAGATATCAGTTGTGTCAGAAAGAAAGTTTACTAAATAAATATTTTCTTGTCTACTTACAGTTAAAATAGTTTGGTTATTTTTATTAATGATAGAGAAGGTAGAAGGGTTAAAGTAAACCTGATAACCATCATCACATAATTGACTTATGGAGATGAGGTTATGCTTCAGTCCACTTACATATGTCACCTTTCTAAATGTGACAGCTCCTATTCTTACTTCTCCAACTCCTTCTGACTGACCACATTTTGAGTCACCAAAGATAACCTTTGGCCTAGTTTGTACTTGTAGTTCACTAAGATGTCCTTGCTGCCAGTCATATGCTTGGAGCAGCCACTGTCCAGGTACCAAGTTTCATTTACCCCGGGACACGTTTTCACCTGCAATGCAAACAGTTAGTGATTTTTGACCCTGGTTACCTTGGGCCCTTTGTATGGATGATAAGAGAAACTAGAAATAACAGAAAATTCTGGCTGGGATTTATATCCTAGGGGGTGGTATCTTCTAGGTGGAATGGTCCAGTCAGCTAGGGTATTAAATGATTTCCTAGAAGTATTTAAGTTTCTGTTAAAGTTATATTTTTTGTTAAATATTCCTGGGTTCGATGAATTTATGTAAGTTCGTCGATCAGAGTTCGACGAATTGGGTTAAGATCGTCGATCTCTGCCCAGATAATGAACATGTTCATTCTCAATACCCCACGTTCGTCGAGCTCTGCTCGACGAAACATACAAGATTCGTCGATCGCAGTTAGACGAATAATGATAACTATAGTTGGCATTCAGAGTTCGTCGATCGGGGTTCGACAAACTGGCCCCTTTTCGTCGATCGGAGGTCGATGAAAATTGCTGAACTTTGTTTTTATTGGGTGTTTTTTATTTTTTAATTTTCTCCTTAGTTTGAATTTGTTCAAGAATTTTATTTACCTTATATACTTGCTCAGTATTCTTCTTTCCTTTCTCAGAAATAAAATTTATGGGTTGTGACAGGTGGTTTTTCTGAATAATAGGTGGTTCACTAGATGATGCAGCTAATCCTAACTTACTTCTATTAAATCTTGCATTAGATATGTTGGTGATTACTGCTAGTTGTTTGCTTCTTCCATTTAGTGATTTTTCAAGCTGTTTTGCCTTATTTAATTCATCTTTCAGAAGGGTGATTTGTTCACTAAACATATCTATTTCTTTTTTCAATTTAGTGTTTTCTAATACTAAACTATCATAGTTAACTTGCTTATCTCTGAGAAGTTTGATTTCCTTCTAAGAGTTGATTAAATCCAGACACATGATTTTAAAATCTGTTTTAAAAGATTCTGAATTATAATCAAACCATGATAATACCTGATCAGCTTCTGATTCAGAGGCTTCCTCATTTTCTGACTATCCTTCTTCTGAGTTGCTTCTTGAGGCATCAATTGCCATGAGGCAAACCTCTTCTACTCTTTCTTCTTCATCATCTTCACTGGAGCTTGAAGATGTTGACTCCTCTTCAGTCCCACTCCAAGTCTCAGCTACAAACCCCTTTTCCTTCCTCTTGTGTTTGCTGGAAGAGGGTTTGCTGGTGAACTATTTTCTGAAATCCTTTTCCTTTTCTCTTCTCTTCTCCTCTTCCGATTCTCTGGACACTCAGAGAGGAAGTGCCCAGGATTTCTGCATCCATAACACACCACTTCCTTTGTTGGTGTCTTGTCATACTTTCGTCTGTCATCCTTTCTTGCTGACTTCCTCCTGAAGTCCTTTCTAGCCATCTTGAAGAATCTCTTTCCAAAGAGACACATGAGCTCTTCATTTGATGCAGTGGATTCTGATTCTTCTGAGGCTTTGAATGCTATGTTCTGATCTCTTCTGGCTGCAGGAGGTGTTCTTTGTTCAACAGCCTCCCTTGTCTTTATTAACTACTCATAAGATTTCAGTTGCCCAATAGAGATTCAGTTGGCATCTCATTCAGGCATCTGGACTCCTTGATGGGCCAAATTCTTGTGTCCCATGAGCTTGGGAAGCACATCAGAATTTTGTCATTCACTTCAGTGAGAGTGATGACCTTGTCTAGAGTTTTTAGCTCATTAATAATTGAGCTTAATCTGTTATACTTCTCTGACACTGTCTCAGCTTCCTGTTTCTTGAAATTCTCATATTGGGATATGAGATTTGATATCCTATCCTTCCTTTCATCAGCTGATACATCAACCATTTGGTTTAGGGAATCCCAAATGGCATTTGCTGATGTGCACTCATCAACCTTCTGGAAAATGTCATCAGACATTGTTTGTGCCAATATGTTCATGGCTTTTGCATCAGCCATCTTGGCTTTCCTGTAAGCATCCTTGTATTCTGGAGGAGGTACTGCAGTCATATTTGTAAAGCTACTTGGAGGAGCTGCAGGTGGTGGAGGTACTCCTGTTAAGATGGAAGCAAAGATATCTTCATCAATTGAATTCATATATAGCTTGATTCTTGCCTTCCAGATTCCAAACTTTTGCAAGTTGCAAACTGGAGGTCTGGTGCTTGCATAATCTTTATTTTGTGTCATGATTGTGTTTCTACTTTAAAAATTAAATGTGAATGAAGGTGATGTGTAGATCTAACAAAGGATCTTTGGTTCAAGGGTTAACTTGTCCAACCAAAGGAACCTTGCTCTGATACCAAATGAAAGTGAGGGTTAGGTCTACAATACTCTAGAGGGGCGGGGGGGGGGGGGTGAATAAAGTATATTTAAAATTTATTAGGTCCCTATAAAAGTGCTGCTACAGCTTTTGCTGTACATTGAAGAAGTGCAGTAAATAGAAAACTGAAAAATAGAAAAGATTAAACCTAATCACAACCACATAGCAAGAATAAAAGGAAAAAAGATAGGCAACGAGATGACACAAGAAATTTACTGTGGTTACAGGAAAGCTGTAGCAAACTGTTTGACGATTCTAAACTTAGCCATTTTCGGCCAGACGGCTTCTGTTCGTCGAGCTGAGTTCCAAGTTTTTCAAGCTGATAATAGAACTTGCATGCTTCAGAACCTTTGCCTTTTTTGTATGAAGTTCGTCGAGCTGACAATTGTATTCATCGACTGGAGTTCAGCAACAATTCTGGACTTAGTCAAGTATTTTAGTTGACTGATATTCTGTGTGTCGACAGGAATCTTCTGGTTCCAGAATTCGTCCAGTAGAGTACTGAGTTCGTCGACCTGAGAAGTTGACTTCGTCGATCTGAGAAGTTGACTTCGTCGACCTGATATCTTTCGACAGAAGGTTCTTGTAAAGTTGAGGTCCAAGTTCGTCGAGCTCAGATTCTTGTTCGTCGACCAAAGTTTGAAGTTGGACTTAGAATAATCTGGAGTTATCTTGACTTTAGTTTGTTGAAGTATCCCAGTTTTCATCGACCAGAGAATGAAGATCGTCGAGCTCAGCTCAGAGAAATGTCTCAAGACCGTCGAGCTGAGAATGTCTTTCGTCGACCTGAGTTCGACGAACGTCGAACTCATTTTTACTTAGTCTTGAAATCTTCTAAATCTTGAGTCTCTGGCAGTCTTGTTGATAGCTGGTCCATCTGATGTTGACTCTAAGGACTTGGCCTAGACTATAGGATACAGCTTTGACATTGGCTATACATGTTGGGTCACATCCTAAGTTTAGTGAACCTAGCCCAAATCAACTAGGGATCCAACAAAGCAGTTCATGAGTATCAATCCTCCGACGTTTACGGGTGTGGGATCCCCAACGCAGGCAGAGGATTGGTTGTCGCGCGTCAAGCGTAAATTGATGACGATCAGGATGGAGGAAGATCAGAAGTTCACCTTGCCCACCTTCTTATTGGAAGGAGAAGCTCGGCTATGGTTGGACGAGATGGAGTTACACCATTTAGCGGTCAGACAATTAACAAAATTCTCGATTGAGGAGTTTTTGTGACTATTCCTGGCAAAGCACCTACCAGCGGCATAACGCATTGCCATGGAAAATGAGTTCCAATGCTAACGCAAGGAGAAAGTAGTGTTGATACTTACCTGCATGAGTTCACATGGTTGGGACGTTATGCGGACTCTATCTTTGCCAATGAGCAACGTAAAACTAATAGGTTCTACGATGGATTGCGGTATGAGTTGTGATTCCTGCTCTCGAGTTCATTAAACCAATGGTTTCAGGTATTTGTTGATACTGCTTGTGCGCTGGAGAAAGATATGACGCGGGTGCAAAGAAAGAAGGACTTGGCGGTGACAAAGCCAGAGTTCAAAGCACCCCATCCTGGAAAATCATACTATCAAAAGAAATGGGGCAAGAGGTCTAAGCCTTCTGGGCAAGCTCCTTCAATAGTTGTGTCGGGAGGAACGTCGAAGCAGGAGTCTCGTACCGGTTATACTTGTGGTAGACTGGGGCATATAGCCCGTGACTGTCGGGGTGCTCTACCAAAGGGTGAAAAGAAGATGGGAGCATCTTATGCTGAGAAGGGAAAGATAGTGGTGGATTCCTCTGCATCCCAGGTGCAGCCCCGAGTCTATATTCTTGGACAGCATGAGGCCATAAAGCAAAGTGAAGTCGTCACAGGTACGATTTAAGATATTGATTTCTTATATATTGCATGCCTTGTATGTAGCTTGTGTGTGATGTGTTTGCCATGGGCTTTGTTATGATTCAGAATAGGCTGGAGAAAGTACTATTTGATACGGGTGCTTCGCATTCATTTTTTTCTAAGGACTTCGTAACTCGCATTAGAGTACTAGTCATGTGACGATAGATAGCGTAAAGGTGTTATTACCGAATCGATGTATGATGCTTGCGGATAGGAGTTGCGATGTGGAAGTACAAATAGGAAGTCAGGATTTCTGTTTGAACGCATCTGTGCTGTCGATATCGGAGTTTGATGTGATCTTTGGTATGGACTGGCTCTCGGAGCAGTGTGTCTTTATTGATTGCAATTTAAAAGATATCACACTAGGTCAGAATACCGAGCTTGACACTAAGTTCACTGGTATGCGACAGGTGAGCGGGACCCGGATGTCTGTACTCCAAGTCATTAATGTTGTTCAGAAGGCCGCAGAGTTATTCTTCACGCTGATTCAGGCTGTTGAGCCATAGGGCAGTGTGAGTGATGTTCCGATGGTATCAGAGTTTGTTGATGTGTTTCTTAAGGATCTTCCTGGGCTACAAACCCAGAAGGAGATTGACTTCACTATTGAGTTGGTGCCTGGTGCGAAACCTGTGGTCCGCTCTCCATATCATGTAGCGCCAAAGGAAATGGCTGAATTGAAAGTCCAATTGCAAGAGTTGTTGGAACAGGGATACATATGCCCAAGTATGTCAACTTAGAGCGCACCTGTTCTTTTTGTGAAAAAAAGGACGGTAGTTTGCAGTTTTGTATTGACTATCATGAATTGAATAAGCTGACAGAGAAGAACAAGTATCAGATTCCACGGATTGATGAATTGTTTGATCAGCTAGTGGGATCAACCGTCTATTACAAATTGGATTTGAAATCTGGATATTACCAATTGAGGATTTGGGAAGGTGGCATTCCCAAAATAGCATTTGGAAAATGATATGGTCAGTATGAGTTCACTGTAATGTCGTTTGGGCTATGTAATGCGCCATCGGTGTTCATGGACCTAATGCACTGAACGTTCTGAGAGTACTTGGATCTGTTTGTGATTGTATTCATTGATGATATCCTGGTGTACTCTCAATCTGAAGCTGATAATGCAAACCATTTGTGATTGGTGTTACATACCTTGCGGGGGAATAAGCTTTATGCTAAGTTCTCAAAGTGTGAGTTTTGGCTGTCGTCGGTTGCTTTTCTTGGCCATGTGGTAAGTGGAGAGGGCATAGCAATGGATCTGTCAAAGATAAAAGCCATACAGGAGTGGCCGGTGTTGTCTTCAATGGCTGAGGTCAGGAGTTTCCTTGGACTGGCAGGCTACTACAGACGTTTTGTTGAAAACTTCTCATGGATCGCTTTGCCTCTTACCACATTATCGCAAAAAGATCAGAAGTTCATTTGTACGCCAGAGTGCGTACGAGCTTTTGAAGAGCTAAAGAGTCATTTGACCACAACGCCTATTTTAACTTCGTCATGTGGTACAGATGGCTCTGAGATCTATAGTGATGCGTCAGGGAGCGGCTTAGGCTGCGTTCTTCTGCAGTTTGGAAAGGTGATTGCTTATGGCTCACGCTAGTTGAAAGTGCATGAACGAAATTATCCCGTACACGACTTGGAGTTGGCGGCGGTCATCTTTGCGCTTAAATTGTGGCGACATTATCTATATGGCATAAAAGTGGTATCTTTACGGACCATAAGAGCCTAAAGTACTTGTTGGATCAGAAGGATCTTAATATGCGACAATGAAGGTGGATGGAGTTCCTTGGGGACTACACCTTCGATATTCATTGTACTCCAGGGAAGGGAAACGTGGCCGCTGATTCCTTAAGTCGTAGGACTCCAACAAGGGCAAATTGGTTGCAGATGCATGATGAGCATCTGATCCAGGAGTTGGAAGCATTAGAGATTTATTGTGTTGACAAGAATTCTACAGCCGATGCATGCTTAAACTGTACGGAGGTACAATATGACCTTACAGACAGGGTTCGACGAGCAACAGAGCTGGATGAAAGTCTCCAACGCTACGCCAAGGATGGGCTAGATGGCCAATTCTCCTGGGATGATGACCTTTTGCGGAAAGAGGGTCGTTTGTGCATCCCGGTATGGGTAAGTTGAGAGAAGAATTGATGTATGAAGCTCACTTTACAAAATACTAAATTCATCCTGGGAGTACAAACATGTTCAAGGACATGAAAAAGTTGTTCTTGTGGCCAGGACTAAAGAAAGACATAGCTCATTATGTGGCTAAATGTCAAACTTGTGCTTTCGTGAAAGAGGAATGCCAGAAGCCCGAAGGTTTCTTGAAGTCGTTACCTATTCCGGAATGGAAGTTTGATTATATTTCAATGGATTTCGTACACGGGTAGCCGTGCTCTCAACGCAGAAATGATTCAATCTGGGTGATTTTAGACCGGTTGACTAAAGTGGATCGCTTCCTTCCGAACAAGAAGGACGATTTAGTGGAAAGTTTTGCAAAACTATATGTGGAGCATATTGTACGACTGCACGGTGTTCCCTGTAGTATCGTGAGTGACCGTGATGGGCGATTCACATCGAATGATTGGAGGAGAATCCATCAATTGTTGGGAACGAAGTTAACATTTAGTACGACCTTTCATCCCCAAACGGATGGCTAGACTGAGAGGACCAACAAAACAATGGAGGATATGCTCCGAATGTGCGCCCTAGATTTTGGTAAGAGATTGAAAGATCATCTCTATATGGTGGAGTTTTCCTACAATAATAGCTACCAAGCGAGCATCGGTATGGAACCGTTTGAAGCATTGTATGGTTGTAAATGTCGTACACCGTTAGCTTGGGCAGAAGCAGGCAAATCCAAACTCTATAAGCGTAAAGAAGTCGAAGAAGCTAACTCGACAATACGCTCTATTCGGGAGAGGCTACTGATAGCCCAGGATCATCAAGAAAAATACGATAACTCCAAGAATCGGAAAGTGGAGTTTGCGGTATGCGATTGAGTATATTTGAAGATCAAGCCCTTCAAAGGTGTGTCCAGGATTCGGCATTTAAAAAAGTTAAGTCCGAGATATCTTGGTCCGTTTGAACTGGTGGAGTGAATTGTGGAAGTTGCCTATCGGCTAGCTCTTTCGGCGGAATTGAGTGGATTACATTATATGTTCAACATATCTGTGCTTCGGAAAGCCGTAAAAGATCCAGCTAACATAATTGTGAGCGATCACGTACCGGTTGAATATGGGCTAAAGATGAAGGTTAGGCACATTTAAATCGAGGATAGAGCCGATAAACAATTGCCGAACAAGATAATCGGGATGGTCAAGGTCCGGTGGGACAACTGTGGCCGTGAGGATCTAACATGGGAGCGAGAGCAGACCATGTGAGCTGAATTTCCCGGACTGTTTGTTTAACTGTTGTACAATACATATCTTGTTTTAACATACACTTTGAAGTTATAACATTTTGACAGTTGGTTTCCTTACTGTGTCTAAATTTTGGGAAGAAATTTCTTATAAGGACGGGAGGGTTGTAACACCCCAAATCCTAAAATTGAGCTAAGGCTAGGCAACACGACCTGGAACACGGGCGTGTCCCAAGCCGTGTCCTGATCTGTATGTTTGAGCAGCCTATCGAGTGCTCGACAAAATGCACTCGACGAGTTCTCAAGCGGGAACACGTCCTGCAATACGGGCGTGTCCGAGGTCGTGTCCTCCTCTAGGTCGACGAATTCCACTCAACGAAATGCACTCGATGCTTCTCGAGAGGTGAGTCGAGTGGGGCACATGCTTTGTGACACCAGCGTATCACATGGCCTTGTCCTTCTCTAGATTTGGCCAAGGTAATGAGGCCTGGTGAACACAGGCGAGATACGGGCGTGTCCAAAGCTGTGTTAGGGCACATGGCCTGTGTCACGAACGTATCACATGGCCTTGTCCTGTTCGGCTTAAGTCGGTTGTGTGTTGCTTAAGGTACACGGCCTGTGACACAGGCATATCACAGGCCGTGTCAGCCCAAACTTGATATTTGAGTGCGATTTGTGGCCGTTCATTTCCTTCATTTGGGATCCAATGTTCCAAGCTTCTCCCTGCTGTATTTAAGTCCAGGAGTTGAATGAGATAACTATAATTCATGCTTGGCTATCCTCTTTTTAAAAGAGTTGAGAGAAGGGAGAGCAAGGACGAGGAGGAGAGAGAATCTGGCCGCCGGTGGAGCTTTAGAGTTCTGAATCGATATCCAAGGCCAGATTTGTGGAGGCAAGGCCGCCGCGGTGCTTTCCAACTGGCAAGATTTCCATGGCTCCAAAGAGGTCGTCAAGGGTAACATCTTCCTTCTTGGACATGTGAAGTCCTTTTTGGCATGTACATGGATTTCCCCCACCAGAGGGTGTATTGCGAAGGGATTTCCCTTGGGTTGATTCTTGGAACCCCCAATAGTCTTGCATATAGATTCGAAAATGTGTAGTATGGAATATGCATGCTATGTGAAGCCCATCTGGACAGGTTGGTCTGGATTGGTGATGTTTCAACTGCACATCAGAGAAGACTCAGCGGTTAAACGTGTAGTTTGTGGAGTTAATGGGTTGGACCTGTAATGGGCAGTAGCAGGAAGTACTGGAGTGGTAGTTCAGGAAAATACAATTGTGATGCTTGTGCTGTGTGTTGTGACAAGAACAGTTTCTGGCACCGCAGGATGCTGCAGGGTTTGGGCGGAGTTGGGTCCAGAAAGAGAGTTTCTGCTGAACCCGCTAAGCGATTGCGCAGGACGCTAGCATGAACTCCCCTTTTTGATTATGAAGTCAGTCCTTGGTGGGCATTGTGGCTATTGTGAAGCCAGTCCTTGGTGGACATTATTGCTATTGTGAAGCCAGTACTTGGTGGACATTGTGGCCATTGTGAAGCCAGTCCTTGATGTACATTGTGGCTATTGTTAAGCCAGTTCTTGGTGGACATTGTGGCTATTGTGAAACAAGTCATTGGTGGACAGTATGACTATTATGAGCTTTAAGCTCTTAAAAAGGCTTCGTGCTGAAAAGGAAAGGTGAAACCGACCCGCGCCTTAGATTTGGCCTCGAGTATGTTGGTATTCGTGATGGCAAAAGGACTTGAGAAATGGGGGGTGGCTGATCCGTACATGCGTTATGTTCGTCCGACTTGGAGACATGAAATTGTGGTCAGTTGGAGCGCATAATGAGAGTCTTAGGCCTGCGCGCCGTTAAGACTAAATGCTCAATACCGTTGGGTTTCAGACCATGAACAGTTGGCCCTTGTTTTTCGGTGAACCAAGAATGTGCCCTGAGTACACGGATCGTCGGGCCGCGTGGCTGACGGTTGTGATGTATTTTTTGTGCGTGAGAGCACAATGTGTGATATATCTTCCTATGAATTGCTATGCCTGCAGGGAAGGAATACCATTGCCCGGGGAAAGGGAGGTCGTTATAAATTGGTCAGCTGAATACTGATAGTTGCCTTGTTTGCCACCGCTTGGTGGGCTGTCACTGTACAGGTGCTGGAGATCCAAGCGAGATATATAAGGGCTGAAGTCCCTGCTGCTGCTGCTGCTACCGCTAGCCCTTGAAGGCTAAGCAAAGTATTTATGTGTTATGTTCATGTGTTGCCGGCCTGCGTGCCGATTTGTGGAATCCACGCTTGTAAAGAGGAACTGTAAGGCCTTAAAGCCAAACGTTAATGTATTTGTTGTACATTCCTATATAAATGTTGTTGTTTATATTAGTGGACATTCCTGGTTTGAGTTCAGTATTATTATTAAAAGCCTTTGCTAGAATGCTCTGTGTTAGGATGCAATTATGAATTGGTATTAACCTGTAACCTCGCCGCCTGTTTTGTGGCATATGGTGTGGGGCCCCATCCGGATATTCTATTATATGCTATATGAACGGATGGAGTCATTACACTCGAGTAATATATATACACCCTAGTCCCATACTCAGTGACAGATGTGCATGAGGAGCTACACACATGTCGTAGGTTGGGCTGTTAATCGCATATATATACAAAAGATGACACTCAACCTAGCACTCTTTCCCCCCAGTGCCTTGTAGGGCCCACTAGATCCCTCCCCGATTAATGGCAAGACATGACTTAGATGTTAGGTCTCCAATGTACACAATCCTACACCCCCGCTATGGTGACACATATGAGATGGGTACTTCTCAAGGATATGACTATTATTCAACTTCATTCAGTTAGATTGATTTGTTACTAAACATTATATGAGTAAGTCATATAGCAAAAACATATGTAAAGTGTCCATGACATGTAGACTTAAAAAGAAAGAAAAAAACACAAACAAAAACAACATTAAAAAGGACATTATGCATATCGTGAAGTAGAGTATTAAGAGATTTTGTTTTGATTTAAATCAACTACACGCAATAGATGGATACTAATGGATAAGATATTTTTGTATCCAAAAGGAGCTAATTGTTGATGTTCCTTTGGGTACCCAAACATAGCGTGATAAATCATGGGGAGAATGAATGGGCCATTTTGAGTGAAATAGGTGCATCACTTGTAATGATGGGCCTCCATAGATATTATAGTTAAATATTCTTTTTATATGAGAAATTTCCATAATCATTAATTTGATGCTTATAATGATAGTAATTTTTGAAGGTATTATTAGTAGGAAATTTGTAGATATTTACTTTAATCTTGGGAGAGGTTAAATATGGATTAAATATTCTTCTAGATGTATGTTTTATAAAATTTGAAATATTAGTAGATACCTTATATATTTTTGAAGATAAAGCCGACATAAAGGATTTTTTTATTGTTTAAAGATTTTTGTATAAATGATTTTAATAAGTCTAGTTTATGAGGCAAAGCCACATTTTCAAAAATAAATTTTTCATTATACTCTTTGGAAATATTTAGCTCTTTTTCAAAACCTTGAATTTATCTTTAAATTCTTTGCAATTAAAACAAGGTATAATATTTTCAACTACAGAGTTGGAGGAGGAATGAGATACATCAAACTTTTGTTCTACATTTAATTGTGCTATTAAATTTTTATTTTCAAAACGTAGTTCTAAAATAGTATATTTCAATATTTTATTTTATGTTTAGCCGCATCTAGCACGTGAAATGTATAAATATAATTACAATAGGGAAGGGAATTTGATTTTCTTACAATGTTCTTGGACGAGGCATGCTTTGAACACAAGGTTCCTTTGTCATCTTCCTTTTGGCTTTCCTCTTCCAACGATATATTTTCATCTTACATTGTGCTTAATGTGTTTACTGTGTCCTCCAAGAGTAAGTCTTCATTTGATTTTTCACTTGGATCTATGAGAAATTGCTCAGATTCATTATCTGCAGAAAGAGAAGTACAAGTAATCTAAAGAAATTTTCATATATCATAAACAGTATGAAACGTAGAGATGAGTTTGAAAATTTCTTGACAAAGCTCACAAAATAGACTATTCATAGCTTTGGCATTTTGAACGTCTATGTTTCAAGAGTAGTTATACACCTAGAGGGGGGTGAATATGTTTCCTTGTCTTTATGACTACTTTATAATTTGGTGTGTTGTAAGTTATCCTACTTAGCTTGCTTTCAAGAACACAGATCAGCACACCAGTATTTGTAATTATTCGCCAAGGTGTGGGTACATCCACTTTTCGTCCCACTTTTCTAACAGTTTGTTAGACAAGGCAATCTTCTCCAAATCTTGACTCAATGAGCTTACAACTTAGATCCTTTAGGATCTCTCAGACTTCCTCTAAGAGCTATCACAGGACATAGCCATATAACTCAGAGATTATATCTCCTACAGCTCAGTGATCCTTTAGATCACCTACCTTAGACTTGATCAAAAGTCCTATGACTCAAGTTAGGAGGATAGCCCTACACTAAAAGAGTACAACTCTCTTACATCTCAGATCTTATTTAGATCCAACCTCAGGCAAAAGGCCCTACCTCAGATTCTCAATAGAATCCTATCTCAGAGAATATATCTCCTGCCTCAAGTATACAGGACCTACCCAAGATCCACAACACGATCTTACCACTCAGTCTTCATATCTTAGGCTTACAACTTAGATGAATTAAGATCTTACAGAAAGAGAGACTGTTGTTGATGATTGACTCTATAGAGAATGTCCTCTAAGATTGCCTTTCTGGACTGAGAAAACTCAACCCTAACTTTGACTCCAGATAAATGATTCTTTGAGGCTTCTTCTTCCTGAACTGAAAAAGCTCAGTCTTATCTTCTTCACAGCACCAAGATAGACCTTCAGGATGTTTTTGTGTGTGCTAAAAAGATATCTGTAGAGCACTGTTCCTTTAAGTTTTTTATGTGGTTGAGTTGATTGTAGTGGCTTTGAAGAACACCAACAACTTGAATTTGCTCTTCTTCTTCTTACTCAGAAAGAGAACTTTCTGATCTTGATGTTGAAGACAAACTAGTTCTTCAATTCTATATTTTTTTAACCAAGTAACTTTTGCTCTGTTTCTCCTTCGAACTCAGAAAGAGAACTTTCTGATCTTATTGTTGAAGACCAGTTTATTCTTCAGTGATTTATTTTTTCAACATCCAACTTTATATGTGATTCACAAACTAACTCTAAGAGCAAGTTCTTGGGAAACTTCAACTTCATCGAGAGGAAAAAGATGACTAGAAAGCTCTATCTCAAAAGCCCTTTTCTTCATTCTCGGGACTCTGCCTTTGTATCCCTCTATTCAACAACTTTTTGTGCAGTATGGACCAGTCAAAGTTGGCAGCTGCAACACTTCTTTTGCATCAAATGTTGTACTAAAGGAAAGTGATGCCTTTTGTCATCTAGCGTTCAAATCGTGCGACATTTAAATTCTTGATGACGTCTGCATGACATAACGCTTCTGGACTTAGCAAATTTCAAACAATCTACATAAGCATTGAGTGAATCCTTGTCACTCAATGCAAAAATATTTAGTAGAATTCTGCATCTTGAGGCATTGAGTGAGCCTTTATCACTAAATGCATTTGACTTTTATAGTCTAACTATTAAGGCGTTGAGTGAGATTTCATCACTCAATACTTCTGGAGTTGGTTGACGTTTCTCTGCATGAAGGCATTAAGTGCAGCCTTGTCACTCAACGCTTCTGTCCTTAGACAAATTTCTTAATGAGGCATTGAATGGCCTGACTTCACTCAATGCTTCTATACTAGGACAAAAATCTTGTTGAGTGGGCGTTGAGTGAACTGTCTTCACTCAAAGCTTTTGTCCTTAGACAAGTTTCTTGATGAGTAGGCATTAAGTGAACTGGTTTCACTCAACGCTTCTGTACATAGACAGATTTCTTGTCAGCAACACTGCGGCATTAACTACATGGAGTTCTATCAATGTTTTTAGGCTCCTAGGGTTGAGTAAAGTGAGTCTACTTAATGCTTCTGGACTTAGTATATTTTTTGCATGTCCAATAACATGTCTTGAGTCCAGCTATCATTGTGACTCTGACTGCATGTCTAATCAATATAGTAGAGTACAACCTGCATACAATGAACTTGAATATACATTAAATACAATCATGTGTATACCATTGACTTATGGGCCTTCTTCAAATCTAGAACATTGTGATCAATGGACCCAACAATCTCCTCCTATTTGAAGATGTCAGAACCGTAGTCAATTATATACACTATCATATACAGAAGATAAACATTCACAATATATAGAGTAATAATTGAAACACACAAATAAATATGATTGTCAAAATAGACAATGTGCATATAACAAAATGTTCACACTCCTAAAACCCTTAAGGAAAGCAAGAAACATGTCATGTTTAAGGTTCCTTGATCATTATCCCCCTGCTGACATTCTTTGCGGCCTTTTACTTTCTTGGCTCCACAACACCTGACTTTTTATCATTCCAGAACTTTCTTGCAGCCTCTTCTTGCTGAGCCTGATCTCTTGCTCTTCTTCAACAACAGACTTGCCTCCGGCTTTAGCTATCTAATCTATAATAATAGAGGTTTCAGACCACTGAGCATCATCTTGATCATCACATTGATCTGCCCTCTGATCACTATACTATTCATCATATAGTTGTTCTTGAATAGGTAGAATGTTGTCATATATGTGTACTGTTCAAGCCCCAATGAACCTCTGATTATATTGGTAATACAAACATCATTCTCCCCCTTGATCATTGCCTTCTCCACAGTTATGACTTCTTCAGTGCAGTCAGGGAGGTTATGGCCAGATATATCTTTTCATCCAGATAGTAAACTATCCTTTGAATTTTCAATAACAGATTCATTTTCTTGAGCAGGGTGCTCTGTTGGAATCTCCACTTCAATCTTTGCATTCCCCATAAGAATTTATTGATTTGCATCAACTATAGATAGAGAATCTTCAGTCATTTTTTCAGGGACTTGCTCCCCCTCTAATTGAGGACAGAAAGGAATCACTTCAGCACATTTGAGCGATCCTGTTCTGTTTATTTTCAATGAAGTAATCCAACTGTTATTTAGCTGATTGTATTGGCTCTCCCATAGTAGGTGCAACCATCTAGATAGTCTCCCCATTAACCATAGCATTATCCATAGAGACATTCTAGTCTTTAGAAGTACTGTTCTAATTTATTCTGTGCTGGAGATTCTTTAGGTATGAGACAAGCTTATCTGGCATGGAATGAACTTGCTCCTCAACAGGAGCATATAGCTTGTCAGTCTCCCCTCAATATTTGAACAGATCATATCCACAATACATTCAGTCACCATTTCAGCTACCACTTCCAGAATGTTCTCTGATTGGGAGACACTTACAAGGACATTCTTTTCTGCAGGTTCAAAAAATATTGAAACCTGATCACTCCTATCTCTTCTTATTTCCTTAGAAGAATCAAACAACTGAGGATCATGTGCCTCTTCCTTACTGCTCTTAGAATAGCTGATTCCTCTTCTTTACTTTATGATTATTATAACCTTATTTTTCTTCTTCTCACTAGTCCGATGATATGGCAGCAAAACTCTGTCCCACTGGTCAAACATCTTTATGGAAATCTTGTAAAGGGACCCTGCCTTGTAGACCGGATCTTTCCTAATTATATCTGCCAGAAACTTTCCTTTGAGATTTAGCTCTTTTCTCAAGACTAGTCCAGTGGTGTTCCTAGAAATTCTATAGATTTCTAGAGCTTTCATCGTAGGAAGACAGAAAGACAGAAGGGCTAGGAATAATGTATTTTATTCTAAGCACACACACTTCTATTTATTCTAACCTCCCTATTTGAGACTATGGAGAGGCGCGTACCTGACATGATAATAACAAGGAAATCATCGGCTGAGATGAATCCCGTGAGATAGCTGCAAAATGAAGTCCCTGGGAGTATGCATTGAGTGGGCTCGATGCATTCGACGCCTGGGCACATAGACTCAGCTCATTCGATGCTTGGACAATTGGTCCATATCTTCTTTGTTTCTTGCAGGGATTAATACTGCTGTAACTAAAATGCATGAAGAGCTACTGAAGCTATACTAAGTTCATCATGCCCAATTCAAATTTGAAGGTGTTGAAATTGGTTTCATTTAGTGGCTTGGTGAAGATATTAGCCACTTGTTTGTCTGTAGAGACAAACTCAAGATTGATGTCCTCACTTTCCACATGCTCTCTAATAAATTGATACCTAATCTCTATATGCTTATTCATACTATGAGATACAAGATTCCTAGCAATAGAGACTGCACTAGTAGAATCACAAAACATATGTGTTATACTTGGCTTCAGATTGTAATACTAGAGCTGATGCTGGATCCACAGTAGTTGTGCACAGTAACTACCAGCCGATATGTATTATTATTCAACTGTTGAGATTGCAACACTTGTTTTCTTCTTACTGCTCCAAGATATAAGTCTTCTTCCTAGAAATTGACAGGCGCTAAATGAGCTTTTCCTGTCTTCTCTATAACCATGCCCTAGGGGATTGCTTCAACCCATATAAAAACTTAAGATGGCTCCTTGTTCCAGTCATATACCTAGAACATCCACTATCCAAGTACCATATTGGCATTATATTAGTACTTGGATTACCATACAAACACATATTAGTTTACTGTTGGGTATTGTATCCACAATTACCTGGATTTGAGGAAGCCACCTGTCAAGCTAAGATGAATTCATAATATATTTGATGAAACCTATTAAGTTGTGCTTGCAGTTATTCCACGCTAAGTGCACACCAATGTCAGGGTGCAATAGGTCAATATACACGGGTCTGCACGACGTAATCCCTCGTTGAGCAGATCAGTGTGTTGGCCTACGTGTACTCTCTCTATTGGAGTGCACTTACTTTCAAGTACAGGGCTGTGATCTTGCAAGAGCACACAAGGAGCAAGGATGGGTCAAGGAGCACATCATGGGTGGAAAGACGAAAATTCGTTTAAGTGTAAATTGACGAGAATCGCCAAGTGATTCTCGCCGATTCGGCGAGAATCAGTAGTGATTCTCGCCGAATCGTCGAGAATCAGTGGCTGATTCCCGCCGACTCGATCCAGCTACTTCAAAGCAAGCAACTCTGATTCTAAGTAAGAATCGACGAGAATCACTAGTGATTCTCGCCGAATCGTCGAGAATCACTGACTGATTCTCGCCGTCTCGACCCGGCTGAATCAGTGCGTGCAACCAAGTCAACTTCGACGAGAATCATCTTTGATTCTCGCCGAATCGTCGAGAATCAAAGGCGAATCGTCGAGAATCACCTTTGATTCTCGACGATTCGACGAGATTCACTTTTGATTCTTGCCGATTTTGACTTGGGCATTTTTCTGGAAAAAGCTGGACCGGATTCTGCCGCTGGCACTGTTTTGAAGCGGATCTAGGGTTTCTTCTGGTGGGACCCATAACGGTCATAAAAGATTATTTCACTGTATAAATACACGCGTATTTTTGAACAGTAAGGCAGCGAATAAGAAAAGAAATACACGAGCTACGACGTGACTTAGATCGCGAGTTCCGCTCCGCCGTCGCCTTCATCGCTCGAGAGAGTTGTTCGACGGTCTTGATCGTGGTTTCTTCCAGATCTCCGGTCCACAGAAGCTTAGCCAAGCATAGCGTCTCACATGTCTAACCGGAGATCTCTTGTCTCTTGATTTGTTGATCGGGAAAACCTTCCCCGTCCGAATCGATCGAGACGACTGATCCTAGTGTGACCGTTGGAAGACCTAGCTAGCTTTTCTACGAAGTATGGATCTCCAAAGTTCAGCAGCCGCACATCGTTGTCGCCGCCGATCCCGTGAACCAAGCCGTCGCCCATCTTGCCGCCGCCGGTTCCGGAGAGTTTGTCTCCAAGAGAGATCTAGGGTTGTGGACTCTTCGTGGACTTCAAGAACACGTCGTTAACGAAGAGGGACACCTTAGTCTCCAAACGTAGTTTGTATCTCTTGTACATTCTAGTTTATTTTTGTTGTAAAGGAACGTTGGTTCCTATTTGTAAGGGTTGGGTGCAACCCGGGTTGTGGGAGTGTTGACTCCTACGTGTGGAAGGGTTCCTTCCGATAGTGCAAGGATTGGATTTCAATCCTGTTGGTGAAGTGACCGAGTTATCCCTTATTGGGAGATAGGTCGAAGGGGGAAAGTGGATGTACCCAAATCGGGGAACCACTATAAATTGTTTGTGTACCTTCTGTGCTGTGGTGTTTTGTTTTCTTGTGCAGGTACAATTTTAAATTCCGCAAAAACGCTGCACGTCACCTATTCCCCCCCCCATAAGTGAAGATAGTTGACACTAGGTGGACTTTCAAGTGGTATCAGAGGGAGGTTACTCATCAAAAAGGTTTACACCTTGAGTAGTATCCTGCCACCAGTGTCAGAAGCATGGAGCTGGATCATGAGATTTCTCCACTAAGACTTCCCACATGCACAAAGGAGTATTATCCAGTCTGGAAGATGAGAGTGTCATATAACTTGGAGGCTATCGATCCTCGAGCATCTTTCATCATGCAAGAGGGTCCTTTTATTCCTATGAAGACCTCCGGCTCTGGAAAGAATATCCAAGTGCCCAAGTGCATTGCTGAGATGTCGGAGACGGAACTTTCATTATTTAATCTGGACAGGAGGATTCGTAAGATTATCGTGGATATCTGGTCTGGACCTTCTTGCTCTAGATTGGAAAAATGTGAGACGGCCAAATCTATGTGGGTGATGATCTCAGAGCTGATGGGGGGATCAGAGAAAGCTGGAATATGCTGTCAACTTTACGATGAAGCCTATGTGGGGGTCCTCGCCTCGGAAGATGAAGGCAAGGATCAATCGGACGACATCAGAGCTCCAGTGTCTGTGTCAGAGACTGAAGAGGCCAGTGAGGAAAGCAGCTCTGATGAGGATGACACAACGGTCACTGGCTCTAATGACAATAACACTGAAGAGCAGGTAACTTCTTCATCCTGCCCCGTCTCTCTTGAAGTTTCTGAAGACAGGAACTGTGTCCCTTCAGAAAATTTGATTCCCTGAAGAGAGCCTTTCATAAAAGCAACCTGCTTGTTGAAGAATAAGCTCAGGAGATTGCACGGCTGAAGATCTTGTTGGTTCTCCAATTGGCGTCCAAGAAGGTCAAGGACTCTAAAATCTCTGATCTAGAGAGTAGTCTAGAGATTGAGAAAAGGATAGTATCAAACTTTTCCAAGGTTGATGCTATGAAGAGAAAGGTAGAAAATGGGTGGATCTCCCGAATTATAAATTCGTGGAGAAATGGGGAAACGGTATTCCGACCCCCCACTCCAATCAGGAAGGCTACTCATCATGCCTTCAGGTATGATCACAGGAATAATCGTGATCAATGCAAGGGTGATCTGTCCTCATGTGGAGACACCCATAGTGCAAGGGCCGTCATGGCCACCCATGAGAGAATACCTAAGGCTCCTTCTGAGCCCTTTGTATTCTCGGCCACTGCCCATACTCGGCATGAATCGGCTGGTATCAGCTCTCGGAACTCTTCTCTCCACCTAAGGACACAGGAAAGGGGGGTTAGAATTCATGCTGTAAGTTCTCATGGGGCCTCAGGAAGGGGGTTGTCTGAAAGGAAGGCACCACCTCCCAGGCCTCGTGACGCTCGATGCATGCATTCATTCCACCCTTCCACGTGTCACGGTGGAAGAGGCAGTTCTGGGAGCAGATCCAGATTTATCCCGTTTGGACCTAGGCTCATGACTACCTCAGTCACTAGATCAGGTCAGAAAAGGAGATACAACATTCACGAGTGTTGGTGCTATGGTAAGGTGGGACACTTTGCCATAGACTGTTGGCACAACCCTTCTGTGTCAAGGGCAAGGGCCTATCCACATCTCCAGGGCAGAGGTAGTCTTCCTGTCAGGATTTCTGAAGGAAGGCAGTCGAGTGTTTATGCTAACAAGAACCTAGGACCCAATATGTATTGGGTTCCTAAGGTAAAGTAACTCTCTTTTGCAGGGTAGTCTAGGTTCCCGTAAATATAATGGGAACTAGATAGTAGATGTTTCAAGACTGAATTGGAACATGCATCTGGAATAACAGCAGTGATATCTATATGGGCATACTCACATCGAGCACCTGGTATGTTTTAATCAGAGAGGCTAAATGCTAACTCTCATAATCCCAGGTATTTCTCATCAACTCCAAGACTTGAGTCATTTTCTATCGACATTTACATATATATATATATATCTTTATATACATATATACATATACATATATATATATATATATATATATATATATATATATATATATATATATATATATATATATATATATATATATATATATATATATGTGCACATCTAAGGATAGGTTAACACGGTGAATATAAACCTTAGATACAACATTAAAGAGTTATCGGAAATTCCACTAGTAGATTCGAGAAATAACATCTACAGGCGTAAATTAGTTCACTGAAAACTAACGAAGATACGTCTTTGGAAATCTCGACAACGAAGATACGTCATTGGAAATCTTGACATCAAGAAATATATATATATTTAGAAAATTTTTCTTTAATCGTCTTGATATCAGAAGACCCGTTAAAGTCCGTTAAAGTCCCTTTAGACCAGTCGATATTGCACAGTTCTCGCCGACCCTTCATATTCCACTGGAAATCCTTTTTAAACTCGCCGATCGCCTCTTTCGTCGACAACAGCAGGAATCGACAACAGCAGGACTCTCGCCGATTCGTGAAGCAATTCCCGCAAGATTCCCACAAGCTTCTTCCCGAAGGACTCTCACCGAAGGACTCTCACCGAAGGACCCGTGATTCTTCCCCTTCCGTCGACATCACGCAAGATTTTTCACGAAGGACCCCCGCCGACTCTTCCCGATTCGCCGATCTCGCCGATTGCCCTCCGTGGATCTCTCCTCTCCCGATCTCGCCGATTCTTCCTTACAGGGATTTCTCTGTGGTTTCAATCACTCACAGTCGGGTGCACCTCCCGGGTGTTCGTCGTCTTCATCGAACTAACTCACCGTCTACGCTTTTAGGTAACCCCATCCTCACCCTTACTTGGACTTTATCACTAGTGTCGCTTCCATTTTGACTTTTGATTAAGCGTAGAGTAGGGATTCTCTCCCTAGGGTTGCAATGGCTGCAAGGACAACCGCTGGGCTTGTCACTGGATGCGAGCGGGTTCGAACAGGGTTCTCTCATGCCTCTGACGAATTCAGAAACATCATTATTATGCTGGAAGAGGCTGGACTCTCATTCGTGCTGGAGCACCCGTGTAAAATCTTGGACAAGGAAGTGCTGGAGTTCTTCGCTACCGCCAAACTCCGAAATAAAGACTCTCTCATTAAGAGCGAGGTTGCAGGGGCAACGATCAAGATGTCTGCAAACAAGCTAACCCAATATTTACAGCTCACTAGTTCGGAGCACGAGGACTATCTTGAGGAAGAGGACAAAACCAGGACTTTATTATTCTGTGGACTCGCTCGAGGAACTCGGTCGATAAAGCGAAAGGATATGAATGAAGAAGGGAAACTTCTGTCAGAAATCATTGGGAAGGTACTCATATGCAAACCGGGTTCTCATGACCACATCTCTGCGGATATGTTCAAGATCCTGGTGGCAATTATCTGCAGAAAAGGATTCAACTGGGGGGCATTGCTTTTTGAGAAGATAAAGGACACCCTCAGATCTCCTAGCTTTGGCCGAATCATCAGTCTGCATCTCAATCAGTTGAACGGAGATAAGTACGACATGAGTAAAGGTGTTCCTCTATATTACTTGAAGAAAATAGACTCGAGTGTTTTTGACAGATGGGAGAGGCGCATTGGGCAGGCTGCCGTGCTAGAACAACATGAAGTATCTCCAGCCGAGGACGGACCTGTGGCTGATTCCTTAGTTATACCTAGTGAAATTCCTGATGCTTTGACTGCAGGAATTGAGGGGGAGCCTCTACCCACTGATGCTAATATCGTATCTGACATCTCCCAGATAGCCAGAGATGCAGTGGCGGATATACAAGAAGAAAGTGATGTTGTAGAGGAGACTGCTGACGAAGGGTTGGAAGATGATGCTGATGAGAATGATCTCATGGATGATGAAGGTAAGGAAGAAGGCAATGAGGGACAGGAAGCATTGGAGACTCAGGATATCACTGAAGTTCCATCTGACAAGCACGCTCCTGAGTTCGTCCCTGAGATCATTGGTGCAACAGTGGAGGGGGAGTCCGAGAAATCTACAGAGGCCGCAAGCATTCCCCCTTAGAGACTATACTCGTGTCCAGCTCTACAGGTGCATCTGATGAAGAGCAAGGCCAAGGAGTGCCTCAGGCTCATCCACTACGTGATGATCTAGCCAATCACACCGTGAATGTCATTCAGGGTATTATGGATGAGCTCAAAGCATCTTTTGAGAAAGCTCAAAATAAAATGTTGAACAGAATTAAGAAATCAGAGAATCTCATGCTCAAGAACATGGTGGAGATCAATCACAAACTGGACGTGATGGAAAAGAAGTTTGAAGATAAGTATACTGCGGCCGGCCAAGCTGTCACTCTTCTTATGGACGGATTGAAAAAGAACACCGATACTCTCGCCGTAGTGAATCAGAATGCTCATGTCGTCTCAAATAACATTCAAAAGTTTGATGGCAATATGGTAACTCTTAACACCAATCAACAAGCCTTGGTCACTGAATTCTCCAGGACTACAAAGCAAATTGATGAGTCACTGCATTCTTATGCAAACTCCATTGCAGTCGAAGCCAAAAAGGGGGAGAAAGAATATATAGCTAAGATGGCTGAGCATCGGGAAGTCATGATCAACAACTTTGAGCAGTCAAACAAATATGTTTATGATAGTTGCTGGTGGATGCTACAACAAGCGTTAGGCGTTAATATCCCTGAAAATCCCCAGGGTGCTCCTGCTCCTGAAGATAATATTGTTGCTGATGAGGGCGCCAGTGTTGAAGAAGTTCATTTAAGTGAGGCTGATGCTCATAGGGCTGCTAGGGCCTCCTCCAAGGCAAAACTGATGGCAATGTTTGATCAAGGAGCCCTAGCAAAAGCCAGGGACAAGAGAAAATCTCACGAAGGGACATCAAAGGAAACACAAGCTGAAAAGAGAATCAGACTGAAGGAGGAGGAAGTAAGAAACGAAAAATGGAGTCCAGTTGATAATACGGTTTTCAGTCAATTTTATTAGGATATTTTCGGGGTTTTAAAGCAAATCATGTCTTGTAAAGTACTTATTTTGATTCCCCTTTGTATATATTTTTGTCGCTAATGCATTTTTTCTGCTTTTTGCAGGTTTTCACGACTTTCAGCTGAAGTTTGCTGTGACACGCCCCAAGGTCACGCCCTACTAGGGCGTGTACCTAGGGCGTGTAACCCAGAGGAATGAAGCAATTGGTCCGAAACTGCATTCTGTGGAAACTTAGTGTACACGCCCTCGGTCACGCCCGTGTCACACCTGACACGGGCGTGTACTAGAGGCGTGTCCCCAGGTTCCGAGGAATCGCCGCAGCGCGCTCGTTTTTCCCGCTCCACCGTCGCACCGAAAGTGTCACGCCTGACCCGGGCGTGACATATGGGCGTGTACTTCAACAATTCCGCCCGTCACCTCCAGCATTCAATTTCAGCTCAACAAAGTCACGCCGCAAAGAACACGCCCCAGGTACACGCCCCACCAGGGCGTGACTTGTGGGCATGTACCTCAACTACTTCGTCAGAATTAAATTCCAGCCCGAAAAAGTCGCGCCGAATGTGTCACGCCCCAGGGTCACGCCCTACCCGGGCGTGACAGGGGGGCGTGACCCGACTCGAAAAATTCTATCAATAGAGCCCAACTCCAGGGGTTTAGGGACACCTTTTGCTTTGAGAGGGGAGGTTCTGTCCTTTGTATTTCGGAACTTTTTAAGCATGTCTTTCCATTTTTAGTTCTTAGCTGTAGCTTTATGCTTTCCCTGTAGTAGTTCCTAGCTTCGTTCTGTAGTATAATGTTAATGATAGTGTAGTTTACCTTTCCATGCACTTGTAATCACTGGTTTTCATGTTGTAAGATCCCTGTTTCTATTAATAAAAAGTGTTGTTTTCTTTTTCGTTTCTGCTCTGTTTTCATTTTCTTCTTCTACTCATCGCCCCTCTTCCACCTCACCATGATTAACTAATCCTCCATGTACTCGATCTTAATGATCCGAGATTCGAGTGATTAGGTTATGATGCTTTGAATCTTACTTTTCTTTTTAGGGTTTAGCTTTGAATTACTCTTGATTTATCACGGGTTGGAGGTATATCATCGATATATACTCTCCACCTTTGCTTTCATTCTGGGCTAGCCGAGAGGCCGAAAGTTTGAAATGAGCACTCAAGAGTAAAGGGAGTTGTTCGCACCCCTCGAGAGAGGCAGACGTTCAAATCTCCCGGATTGGAGTAAAATCCAATAGCGGGGTTCAGCGCGTAAAGCGAGTTTTAGGCCTCCGATTTAGGCGAAAGTCGGTCGGACCTTCCTAAACTCAGTTAGGCACGGCCTTCGAGAGAAGCGTGTCAATATTCATGGAACCTCCACGGTCAAGGACCTTTACCGTAATTAGCTTAGGTTTATTTATCGTATTTTTCTAACCACTCTTGCTGAGGTGATTTCTGATCGAGTGCATTTTCCCCTTCATCGTTATTAAGCTTGAGTTAATCGCTCTTTTAGCTCTCTTTAACTTTTCATGCAAGTAGCTCTCTTTCATTGCAAGTAGTTCTCTTCCTTTAGCACGTTTAGCTTTCTTCTAAAAAAACTTAATTTTTCCGTCGATAAAATAATAGATTTCGTGTGAGTAAGCTTACTCAACTGTTCCCGGATTTCAATACGACACTTGTGTCCCCTACCTGCATTTCGATAGGTATACTTGCCTTGATGAATTGTTAGTTTGGTTATTTTCTCCTTGCAGATATCTAAGAGACAATCAAGTTTTTGGCGCCGTTGCCGGGGAAGCAACGCTCGTTGATAAATTGAAAACGCGAATATATTAATTTTATCACTTCTCTTTCACAGCCTCCTTCTTAAATTTTTTCCGCCTACTCACTTTAGTTAAATGGCTGGATTTTGTTAAGTGTGCGTATTTTTAATTTTTTCGCCTACTCACTTGAGTTAATTGGATGGATTTATTTCAAGCAAGTGTGCATATTTTTATTTTTCCGCCTACTCACTTGAGTTAATTGGCAGGCTTTATTTCAGTAGAGTGTGTTTACTTTCTGTAGAGTGGGTGTGTTTTAATTTTCTGTCGAGTGCGTGAGTGTAGCTTTTATTTTCCGCCTACTCGCTCAGAGTTAAATGGCTGGATTTTAATTACCGCCGACTTAATAGAAACACACATCACAAATTTTTCTACACCACCTAATTCTCTCGAAAAGGGCAAAATGGCTCTAAATGCCACTATCTTGTCTAGTACCTTGCGAACCCTTCACCGGGTAGCCCTTGGGAAGTTCGGGAGTTAAAACATAAAAAATCTATTTCAAAAAAAATTTTTTGAACTTCATTAGCTCTTTTATTTTCTAGTCTTTCTTCTCCTCTCTTCTTCTAGTGTATGACCCGCGGAAGTCCGTCGGTTACTTTGGACCTGGACCACGAAATTGAGAGTACTCTTCGGAGAAGATCGCGATTTCAAGGCCCTACTACCCAAGTGTCGGTTGAGGATTTCGAGTCATTTTCTACCTTAAGAATGGCAGAACCCAACGTGGAGGAAGTCGTGCAAAGGCCTATGTCCTATTATGCACGACCGAATCTCGAGGGTACAAAATCTAGTATAGTTCACCGTGCAATAGCAAATAATAATTTCGAATTGAAGCCTAGCATAATTCAAATGGTGCAGCAGTATGTGCAATTTGACGGGCTTCAAGATGAAGATCCGAACGCACACCTAGCCAGCTTTCTTGAGATTTGTGACACCTTCAAGATAAATGGTGTCACAAATGATGCTATTAGGCTAAGATTATTTCCTTTCTCTCTTAGAATTAAGGCTAAGCAGTGGCTGAACACCCTTCCTAAAAATAGCATAACTACTTGGACGCAATTAACTGAAAAATTTTTGGCCAAGTATTTTCCGCCTGCTAAAACTGCAAAACTTAGGAATGACATTTCTGCCTTTGGACAAGTAGACTCTGAGACCCTTTACGAAACTTGGGAAAGATTTAAAGAATTATTAAGACGATGCCCACATCACGCTCTGCCTGTATGGTTGCAGGTGCAGACGTTTTATAATGGGCTAAACCAAAGCACGAAGCAAATGATAGACGCAGCTTCTGGCTGTACTTTAAACCATAAGACCCCGGAAGCAGCTCTTGAGCTGTTTGAAGACATGGCCATGAACACTTACCAGTGGAATGTGCCTAGGTCCCACCCAAACAAACCTGCAGGTCTCTTTGAAGTGGACAACGTCTCCCAACTCGCACTGCAAGTCGAAATATTAAGCAAAAAAAATACGGAGATGACTGCTACCTCCGCCCCTCAGGTATGGGAATCTGCAACTCCTCCCGCCGAACATTTGGATTATGTAAATAATATGCCTAGAACTGCTTTTAATAATTTTTCTGCTGCGAATTATCATCCTCCTGGTTTTAATTTTCCGAATAGTTATAATCCTGCGTTAAGAAATCATCTGAATTTTTCGTGGAGCAATCCATCGAATGCTGTGCGCCCGCCACCGCAAAGTGATTTTTCTGCACCTCCACCTCCTCAAAGTTTTCCAAAACCTCCAAATTTGGAGGAAATGTTTTCAAAATACATGAATGCTAATGACGGTACGATTAGAACCTTAACCGGAAGTGTTAAAAATTTCGAAAATCAGGAAGGACAGCTCGCTAAAATGATTTCTGAGCGACCCGTAGGGTCTCTTCCTTCCAATACCGAGCCCAACCCGAGAGAGCAAGCAAAAGCTATAACTCTTCGGAGTGGGAAGAAAGTTCCCGGTATGATAAGTGAAGAGCCCGAGGCAATCTCCGCTTCCGCTTTAAAAAATCAAAGCTCCGTTCCCGTTTTAAAAATTCCACCCTCTGCAAAAGAAAGTATCACTCCTATTTTAGAACAACAACTCACTCCACCACCCACCTTTAAAAACAATCCATCCCCGCCATACCCTTCCGAACTTAATAAACAACGACAGGATGATCAATACACCCGTTTTTTAGAAATGTTTAAACAAATCCACATAAATCTGCCTTTCCACGAAGCCATATCTCAGATGCCTAAGTATGCAAAATACCTTAAGGACCTCCTAACCAACAAGAAGAAGTTAGAGAACCTTTCTCATGTCACGTTAAATGCCGCGTGCTCGGCGGTTTTGACAAACGGATTACCGAAGAAAATCAGTGACCCGGGTAGTTTCTCTATCCCGTGTGTCTTTGGTGATCTCTTTGTCAAACACGCTTTAGCCGACTTAGGTGCGAGTATTAATCTTATGCCCCTCTCGTTGTTTAAAAAGTTAGGAATTGGTAGTATTAACCCCACACGCATGAGTATCCAGCTAGCCGACAGGTCAGTCAAATACCCGTTAGGAATAGTGGAGGACGTCCTAGTCAAAGTTGACAAGTTCATCTTCCCGGTGGACTTTGTCATTTTGGACATCGAAGAAGACGTCGAGGTTCCCCTGATCCTTGGCCGACCCTTCCTTGCCACCTCCCGAGCTATCATTGACGTAAGCAATGGTAAGCTCTTCCTTCGAGTGGGCGACGATGAGGTAACTTTCTCTATCACCCCCTCGATGAAGAACACACTAGGTAATGATAACTCCTGTTTTTTCATGGATACCGTAAGTGAAGAATCCTTCTCTCCCACCTCTGATTTTGAAAAAGAATTTTCCAATTTTTGTTCCTCTCCTACTCTTCCAACTGAATCTCTACACCTAAGTGAAGAATCCTCCACCCGCCCCTCTGATTTTGAAAAAGAATTTTTTGATTTCTGTTCCTCTTCTACTTTTCCAACTGAATCGCTGCACGAAGCCGCCATGGCCGCTAGCAACACCCCTTTTAATTTTTCATATAAAAAAGTATACGAGGACATAGTTTTTGAAAAAGAACAAATTTCCAAAACCTCGTATGATGAACCCCCTACCTTGGAACTGAAAGAACTACCAGAGAACCTTCGATACGCTTTCTTAGAAAAGGACTCTAAGCTGCCTGTCATAATTTCGGCCTACCTCACGGATGCACAAAAGAATAAACTTCTTTCAATTTTACAAAAGCATCGCCAAGCTATTGCTTGGCAGATATCTGATATCAAGGGCATAAGCCCATCTTTCTGCACTCATAAAATCTTAATGGAAGATAATTCTCGTAACTCTATACAACCTCAGCGCCGTATAAACCCAAACATGAAAGACATAGTTAAGGGCGAGGTTATGAAATTATTAGACGCAGGAATTATCTATCCTATATCCGACAGTAAGTGGGTTAGCCCAGTACAAGTAGTACCAAAGAAGAGAGGGATAACGGTCGTAAGTAATGAAAATAATGAATTAATCCCGACTCGGACGGTGACCGGATGGCGAATGTGTATAGATTACCGTAAGTTGAATGACACCACCCGTAAGGATCACTTCCCCTTGCCGTTCATTGATGAAATTTTAGAACGACTTTTCGGACATAGCTTTTATTGTTTTCTCGATGGCCTCTCGGGGTATCTTCAAATCCCCATCTCCCCCGAGGACCAGGAGAAAACTACGTTTACTTGTCCCTTCGGCACCTTCTCCTACCAAAGAATGCCGTTTGGATTGTGCAATGCGCCAGCTACATTCCAACAATGTATGCTCGCCATCTTTGACAAGTACGTAGAAAGCATTATTGAAGTTTTCATGGATGATTTCTCCGTGTTCGGGAATTCCTTCGATAGTTGCTTAGAGAACCTTGAAAAAGTCTTAGAGCGATGCGAAGAAACTAACCTCGCCCTAAATTGGGAAAAATGTCATTTTATGGTGAGGGAAGGGTTAGTTTTCGGACAAAATTTCTGAAAGGGGTATTGAAGTAGACGTTACGAAAATAGAAGTTATCGAGAAGCTGCCGCCACCTACGAACATAAAAGCTATAAGAAGTTTCCTGGGTCATGCGGGTTTCTACCGCCGCTTCATAAAGGACTTTTCCAAAATCACCAAGCCCCTTACCCATCTCTTAGAAAAGGACGCCCCATTCATCTTTGATGACCTCTGTCTATCTGCCTTCAATTTAATAAAAGAAAAATTAGTTAATGCCCCAATCATGATAGCTCCGGTGTGGAATCTTCCATTTGAGATAATGTGTGATGCAAGTAGTTTTGCGGTGGGAGCCGTACTTGGTCAACGTATTTCCAAAAACTTCCACCCCATTTATTACGCTAGTAAAACACTCACATCTGCACAGAAAAATTACACCACAACCGAGAAGGAGCTATTAGCTGTAGTATTCGCTTTTGACAAATTTCGCCCTTATATTACTCTTTCGAAAATTATTGTTTTTACGGACCACTCGGCTCTCAAATATCTTCTCTCTAAAACGGATGCCAAGCCTCGCTTGATTCACTGGGTCTTACTCCTTCAAGAGTTTGACTTAGAGATCCGTGATAAGCGAGGTGCCGAGAACTTGGCCGCCGACAACCTTTCGCGCCTAGACAACCCGTTTATAGAACAATTAGACGAAAATTCTTTTCATTACTATTTCCCTGATGAGAAACTGTTCATAATTAACACATCTACTTCTCGTTGGTTTGCCCGCATCGCCAACTATCTAGTGGCCCGTGTGCTCCCAAAAGAGTTTTCATCTCAGCAAAAGAAGAAATTCTTTTCTGAGTTGAAGAACTACTTTTGGGAGGACCCGCATCTTTTTAAAGTCTGTGACGACCAAGTGATCAGGAGGTGTGTTTCCTTTGATGAAGGATTAGATATTATTAAACATTTGCATGAAGGACCGACATGTGGGCACTATCAAGCTGCTCGCACCGCTCACAAAGTGTTAAGCGCAGGTTTTTACTGGCCTACCCTGTTTAAAGTCGCGCATGCCTTTGTGAGTAGGTGTGATAGTTGCCAACGGTCGGGGAATATTTCGAATAAAAATGAAATGCCACAAAATTATTTCCTAGAGTGCGAAGTTTTCGACCTCTGGGGGATTGATTTTGTCGGCCCTTTTCCTTCTAGCTTCGGGAATAAGTACATTTTAGTTGTCGTTGATTATGTTTCGCGTTGGGCCGAAGCACAAGCTGTTCCTACGAATGACGCCCGAGTCGTAGTTAATTTCCTAAAAAAATTATTTTCTCGATTCGATACGCCGCGCGCTATCGTTAGTGATAGGGGTTCCCATTTTTATAACGCACAATTTTCAAAAATCCTAACTAAATATGGCGTTACTCATAAGCTTTCCACTGCCTACCACCCCCAAACTAACAGACAAGTCGAAGTAGTCAATAGAGAAATAAAAAGAATTTTAGAAAAGACTGTTTCAACATCTAGAAAAGACTGGTCAGCCAAATTAGACGATGCTCTATGGGCCTACCGAACAGCGTACAAAACCACCCTCGGGTGTACGCCATATCAGTTAGTTTACGGAAAGTCGTGTCATTTACCCGTAGAGTTAGAGCACCACGCCTTTTGGGCCTTACGATTTTTAAACTTCGATACCCACTCCGTCGGCGATTTCAGAAAATTTCAACTTAACGAACTTGACGAGTGGCGCTCTTACGCATATGAAAATAACAGACTTTATAAAGAGCGGACGAAGCGTTTACACGATCGACATCTTAGGCACCCAAAAATCTTTAAGCCGGGCGACCAAGTGCTTCTTTATAATTCTCGTTTACGTTTATTCCCGGGTAAATTAAAATCACGTTGGTCTGGGCCTTTTACTGTTTTAGAAGTCTTTTCTTATGGTACTGTTTTAATTTCCCACCCTGATAAGGGTACTTTCAAAGTGAATGGTTAGCGTCTTAAACTGTATTGCTGTGATGATGTCAGTCTTAACCCTGTTTACTCTATCTTTCCGGTCCTGACATTTGATTAATCTGAACTTTATTTTTCTCATAAACTTTGAACTTTCTTCGAACTTTAGTTTTCAAAAAAATAACAATATTTGGGACATTATTATTTTGATGCGTCGAGCTCAAACGACGCTTTAAACAAAGGGCGCTCTTGGGAGGCAACCCAAGTTATCTTTTTCTGTTTTCTTTATTTTACACTTTTTGCCCCGAATGGCTCCGGCAAGCTGAAACTTCTGCGATCGCCTGCTCCAACGGTTCTGCTTCCATGACAAAGTCCGCCGGACGCCGTTTCATGAAGATCCACAGCACAGGCATGGAGGAGCGGCATCACTCAACTTGCCCTGCAAAATAAAACCGGGGAAGTACCTGTTTTTTTTCCATTCTAACTTTCATTTCTGTCCTTTACTTTTCTCTCGTTCTCCAACCTCCTTCTCCATTGAGGACAATGTAGATTTTAAGCTTGGGGGAGGACTTCCTCCTTCTTTTTGTTTTGTAAATATCCCACAAATCCAAAAAAAAAATTCCAAAAAAAAATTATTATATATATAGCTGCATTTTGGTATTTCAATAAGTACCCCATGTTTATGTTTGGTTTTTCTCAAACTTCTTTATAAACAACGCAGTTAATTATAATTTTTCTAATCATTTTTTTTTAATCATATTTCACAAGTAAAATGTTGGTCATGCTGTGTTTCTAATTCACGGTAGCATGATAAGGTAAAATATTTCTCTAAAACGTGCATTTCTATTATGGTTTTCCATTCTTTATTTTCTTTACTTTCTCTAGAATTTATCATCCACTATTTTCCTTTTCGTCTTTAGATAATTTTTGTAAGAACAAATTTTGAATAACCTAGTAGATATGAACGATCTAAGTCACATATTATTTTTATTTTCAAGATAATTTCATCAATCTTCTTTTATTATCTCGAACTTGCTTTTTGAAATTTATCAACTCTATGTTTTAAATAAATTTTAAAAAAAAAGCGTGAAAATGATTTAGGACATTTTTGTTTACGTTTGAGCTTTCCTGCCAATCTAAAATCTTCTACCACTAGTTAGCCGCTTTTGAGCCTTTTTTCCAAATTCATTTGATAACTCCACACAGCATTTCATTTTCACCAAAGCCCAAATTTCTACCTATCTAATCACGCTAATTTTTTTGATAGGAAATTTTGTGTTATCTTTGGAGAAATTATTGAAAAAAGTGTACTCAAAAGCAATGTATTGAAAAAAAAAACAAAAAAGAAAAAAAAATGAATGAAAATAATAATAAAAAAAAGAGATAAATAATCATAAAGAAAAAAAATAAATTTATTTATACATATTTTGTTTAAAATAAATTTATTTTTTTTGAAACTCGTTGTTTTGGTTTAGTGTGATTTTTAAGCCTCCATGTTTATATTTGAATTCCACTCCTATTCATATTCTTAAACCAAACGTTTCGGTCCTATTAAGTCCTTTTGATTCACGCCCTTTTTTAATTTTATTTAACAACGAAGAAAAGAAGAAAAGTAAATCAGTTTTAGTTTTGGATTTAAACTTAGATTTTTGTTATTTAATTGATATAATTATAATGCGTTGCTTGGATCTAGTAATAACTCAATATGTTCTTTTCATTGTCATTGTCTTGCTCAAATCTATTTAAAGAATTTCGTCAAAATTTTAGATGATTTATTTTTATTAAGTAAAGTTTATAAAAGTTAAACCATACCAAAATAATTGTTTTAGATTTACGTTTTACATTCTCCCTGCCAAGAATTTCGCATAGTACTTGTGTGAGTATGATTAAAACTTTTTGAATTAGTCACTTTTTATAATTAGCTAGTCTTTATATCTTTGCTTGGGGACAAGCAAAACTTAAGCTTGGGGGAATTTGATAATACGGTTTGCAGTCAATTTTATTAGGATATTTTCGGGGTTTTAAAGCAAATCATGTCTTGTAAAGTACTTATTTTGATTCCCCTTTGTATATATTTTTGTCGCTAATGCATTTTTTCTGCTTTTTGCAGGTTTTCACGGCTTTCAGCCGAAGTTTGCTGTGACACACCCCAAGGTCACGCCCTACCAGGGCGTGTACCTAGGGCGTGTAACCCAGAGGAATGAAGCAATTGGTCCGAAACTGCATTCCGTGGAAACTTAGTGTGCACGCCCTCGGTCACGCCCGTGTCACACCCGACACGGACGTGTACTAGAGGCATGTCCCCAGGTTCCGAGGAATCGCCACAGCGCGCTCGTTTTTCCCGCTCCACCGTCGCACCGAAAGTGTCACGCCCCAGGGTCACGCCTGACCAGGGCGTGACATATGGGCGTGTACTTCAGCAATTCCGCACGTCACCTCCAGCATTCAATTTCAGCTCAACAAACTCACGCCGCAAAGAACACGCCCCAGGTACACGCCCCACCAGGGCGTGACTTGTGGGCGTGTACCTCAACTACTTCGTCAGAATTAAATTCCAGCCCGAAAAAGTCGCGCCGAATGTGTCAAGCCCCAGGGTCACGCCCTACCCGGGCGTGACAGGGGGGCGTGACCCGACCCGAAAAATTCTATAAATAGAGCCCAACTCCAGGGGTTTAGGGACACCTTTTGCTTTGAGAGGGGAGGTTCTGTCCTTTGTATTTCTGAACTTTTTAAGCATGTCTTTCCAGTTTTAGTTCTTAGCTGTAGCTTTATGCTTTCCCTGTAGTAGTTCCTAGCTTCGTTCTGTAGTATAATGTTAATGATAGTGTAGTTTACCTTTCCATGCACTTGTAATCGCTGGTTTTCATGTTGTAAGATCCCTGTTTCTATTAATAAAAAGTGTTGTTTTCTTTTTTGTTTCTGCTCTGTTTTCATTTTCTTCTTCTAATCATCCCCCCTCTTCCACCTCACCATGATTAACTAATCCTCCATGTACTCGATCTTAATGATCCGAGGTTCGAGTGATTAGGTTATGATGCTTTGAATCTTACCTTTTCTTTTTAGGGTTTAACTTTGAATTACTCTTGATTTATCACGGGTTGGAGGTATATCATCGATATATACTCTCCACCTTTGCTTTCATTCTGGGCTAGCCAAGAGGCCGAAAGTTTGAAATGAGCACTCAAGAGTAAAGGGAGTTGTTCGCACCCCTCGAGAGAGGCAGACGTTCAAATCTCCCGGATTAGAGTAAAATCCAATAGCGGGGTTCACCGCGTAAAGCGAGTTTTAGGCCTCCGATTTAGGCGAAAGTCGGTCGGACCTTCCTAAACTCAGTTAGGCACGACCTTCGAGAGAAGCGTGTCAATATTCATGGAACCTCCACAGTCAAGGACCTTTACCCTAATTAGCTTAGGTTTATTTATCGTATTTTTCAAACCACTCTTGCCGAGGAGATTTTTGATCGAGTGCATTTTCCCCTTCATCGTTATTAAGCTTGAGTTAATCGCTCTTTTAGCTCTCTTTAACTTTTCATGCAAGTAGCTCTCTTTCATTGCAAGTAGTTCTCTTCCTTTAGCATGTTTAGCTTTCTTCTAAAAAAACTTAATTTTTCCGTCGATAAAATAATAGATTTCGTGTGAGTAAGCTTACTCAACTGTTCCCGGATTTCAATACGACACTTGTGTCCCCTAGCTGCATTTTGATAGGTATACTTGCCTTGATGAATTGTTAGTTTGGTTATTTTCTCCTTGCAGATATCTAAGAGACAATCACCAGTATCCAAGAGTATCATACTGGACACATTCTGGCTACAAGAAAAAGGCGAAATCAATCGAAATGATGTATACAACCAGCATGAGTGGGAGCTGCACAAGACCTATCAAGCCAAACGTAAACATCTTTTTCAGGACCAACACTGCGGCAGATAAAACTCCTCCACCCAGATACTATCCAAAGCCTAAGGAGTATGTTGAAAGGCAAAGGAAGAAGTTTTTGGCTCAGAAACTCAAGGATGACTTAGCCAAAGAAAAATAGTCAGAAATTTATAGCTTGTCATTATCTCATAAGAACAATTAACGTGTATTATTATTATATGAACAATCTTGAAATTATATATATATATATATATGTATATGAATTTATGAGTGACTCAAGTTTTGGTCTGTTTGCCTATAGTCTCTTGTGCTGCATATTTAAATTTTGAATGTTGTTTAGATTATCTGGTTGGTGTTATTCATCTTAGCTAGTAGGATTTTGGCTTCGTCAAATAGGGGGAGATTGTTGGGTATTGTATCCACAATTACCTGGATTTGAGGAAGCCACCTGTCAAGCTAAGATGAATTTACAATGTATTTGATGAAACCTCTTAAGTTGTGCTTGCAGTTATTCCACGCTAAGTGCACCCCAATGTCAGGGTGCATTAGGTCAATATACACGGGTCTGCACGACGTAATCCCTCGTTGAGCAGATCAGTGTGTTGGCCTACGTGTACTCTCTCTATTGGAGTGCACTTACTTTCAAGTACAGGGCTGTGATCTTGCAAGAGCAGACAAAGAGCAAGGATGGGTCAAGGAGTACATCATTGGTGGAAAGACGAAAATTCGTCTAAGTGTAAATAGACGAGAATCGCCAAGTGATTCTCGCCGATTCGGCGAGAATCACTAGTGATTCTCGCCGAATCGTCGAGAATCAGTGGCTGATTCCCGCCGACTCGATCCAGCTACTTCCAAGCAAGCAACTCTGATTCTAAGTAAGAATCGACGAGAATCACCAAGTGATTCTCGCCGATTCGGCGAGAATCACTAGTGATTCTCGCCGAATCGTCGAGAATCACTGGCTGATTCTCGCCGTCTCGACCCGGCTGAATCAGTGCGTGCAACCAAGTTAACTTCGACGAGAATCATCTTTGATTCTCGCCGAATCATCGAGAATCACCTTTGATTCTCGACGATTCGACGAGATTCACTTTCGATTCTCGCCGATTTTGACTTGGGCATTTTTCTGGAAAAAGCTGGACCGGATTCTGCCTCTGGCACTGTTTTGAATCGGATCTAGGGTTTCTTCTGGTGGGACCCATAACGGTCATAAAAGATTATTTCACTGTATAAATACACGCGTATTTTTGAACAGTAAGGCAGCGAAGAAGAAAAGAAATACACGAGCCACGACGTGACATAGATCGCGAGTTCCGCTCCGCCGCCGCCATCGCCGCTCGAGAGAGTTGTTCGCCGGTCTTGATCGTGGTTTCTTCCAGATCTCCGGTCGACAGAAGCTTAGCCAAGCATAGCGTCTCACGTGTCTAACCGGAGATCTCTTGTCTCTTGATTTGTTGTTCGGGAAAACCTTCCCTGTCCGAATCGATCAAGACGACTGATCCTAGTGTGACCGTTGGAAGACCTAGCTAGCTTTGCTACGAAGTTTGGATCTCCAAAGTTCAGCAGCCGCACATTGTTGTCGCCGCCGATCCCGTGAACCAAGCCACCGCCCATCTTGCCGCCGCCGGTTCCGGGGAGATTCTCTCCAAGAGAGATCTAGGGTTGTGGACTCTTCGTGGACTTCAAGAACACGTCGTTAACGAAGAGGGACACCTTAGTCTCCAAACGTAGTTTGTATCTCTTGTACATTCTAGTTTATTTTTGTTGTAAAGGAACATTGGTTCCTATTTGTAAGGGTTGGGTGCAACCCGGGTTGTCGGAGTGTTGACTCCTACATGTGGAAGGGTTCCTTCCGATAGTGCAAGGATTGGATTTCAATCCTGTTGGTGAAGAGACCGAGTCGTCCCTTGTTGGGAGATAGGTCGAAGGGGGAAAGTGGATGTACCGAAATCGGGGAACCACTATAAATTATTTGTGTACCTTCTGTGTTGTGGTGTTTTGTTTTCTTGTGCAGGTACAATTTTAAATTCCGCAAAAACGCTGCACGTCACCTATTCCCCCCCCCCCCCCCCATAGGTGAAGATAGTTGACACTAGGTGGATGATAAGTTGTAAATATACCTATTTTTGTGTACATTAAATTAGTTGTTTTCATTTATTTTTGTCGTTTTTACTTATTTTTATTCAATAAAATGCTCTTATTTTTGTAAATATTATACTAACTTGTTTTATTTTTATTTTTCAGAAAATATCAAAATCTGCCAAAAATTGACATGTCACGCCCGTGACATATTGGTCACGCCCGTGACCAGGGCGTGACACGTCAAATTCCCGTCAATCAGCAAATTTTGAAGAACAAAGCTTGACACGCCCCCTGTCACGCTCGTGTCACCCGACACGAGGCGTGACCCAAGCCCGTGTCACTCCACTCGACAAATTCATCTCGACGATCGTCGAGTGTCGACACTAGCCGACACGCCTAGAGTCACGCCCGTGACCTAGGGCGTGACACCTCTTTCCGCTCGACGATTTTCAACTCGACACTTTCAGCTCGACATTCGTCGAGTGTCGACACCAGCCAACACGCCCAGAGTCACGCCCGTGACCTGGGGCGTGACCACTGCGCCTGGCTGACAAGACCTGCCCGAAGACTTTCGGCGCACACCGCGCCCAGATCCACCTACTTGACACGCCCAGAGTCACGCCCGTGACCTGGGGTGTGACCACTGCGAGACTGACACGTGTCCAGCCCGAAGTCCACTTTCCCGTCAAATCGCCGACCGCCTTCTCAAATAGTACTGTCACGCCCCCTGTCACGCCCGTGACCAAGGGCGTGACCCATGTAAATTTTTTCTATAAATTCAGAGGTTCTGCTTAGGATTTTTGTTCCCTTTTTGGATCCATTTTGCTTAAGTGTTGTGCTACTGGAATGCTTCCAAATGCTATGTAAGAGATATTTTCTCCCCCTCTCCTTAGCTTTTTGTTTTCGTTCCTTTGTAACCGTGTTTTTACTTAATAAAATGTGCTATTTTCGTCTCTTTATATGGTGTTGGAATGAGTCTAAGCAAAACTCTCTTAAGCAATCTTATTTTTCATTTTGTTTTAACTTAGTTTTTGTTTCGTTCTTCTTTATATGTGTGTGTGTGTGTATGAGATTAGTTTTCTTGTTTTTATGTTTAGTTATTTTTACATTATTTTAGTTTAACTTAGATTTTTATAGTTTCTAATTCATCCCTATAGATCCGTAAAAACGTTTTCAAAGTGTTTTTCCTTTTTTAACTTAGCTTTTTATTTTTAGGTCTTAAAACTTTTTCGTTCTTTTCGCTTTATTTTCACTTTTTAATCGTTTTTACGGAGTTATAGGAATGATAATTTAGTAGTTTTAATTTTTCGTGCACTTCATTTTTTCGTTTAAACTTTTGCTCCTTTTATTTTTCTGTCTTCATTTTAATCATTTCTACCGCATTCTAGCGGTAGAAATGTATTCGTTTTTATTTTTCGATCACTTTCATTTTGCGTTTATTTGCAAAAAACTTTCTTCCCGTTTAATTTTTATTTTCACTTTTTATGCATTTCTACCGCATTTTAGCGGTAGAAATGCAGTTGTTTTTATTTTTCGGTAACTTAGTTTTTTGCAATTTTTTATGTATGCGCATTTATTTCCGCCTACTCGTTAAGAGTTAAATGGCGCCTGCTTATTTTACTTTCTGTAGAGTGCGTGAGTTTGTAATTTTCTTTATTTCCGCCTACTCATTCGAGTTAAATGGCAGGTCTTTATTTTCCCTACTCATTTGAGTAGGATTTGAGTGTGTGTGTTTTCATTTATGTCGAGAGAGCGTGTGCGTGAGTTTTAATTTCTGTCGAGTTTGTGCGTGTGTTGCATTTATTTAGTCCTACTCGTTCGAGTAGGACCCGCTTTCTTTCTCCCGCCCATGCATTTGCGTCGGGACTCGCAATTTACAGCTTTCTTCAGTCCTACTCGTTTGGGTAGGACTTGCAATTTTCAGCTTTCCTTTTCTGCTTTATTTTACTGCTTTCATTTTCCTGCTTTCCATTTTCTGCTTTCTTTTCTGCTTTTCCCGCAAGCCGTCCCCATTCCGATAAGTGGCTAACCGTTCTTAGCCCTCAGCATCGAAGAGCATTGGGACAGATAAAATAGTTTTAAATAATTAAAGGTCTAATCTTTCTAATTAATTAAAAGTACTTAAGGTTTGCCCGGGGTTAACGACGCGTAGGACCACATATCGATGTGTGCGCCCTATTTCCGTTTTCCATACGCTCGCCGAGAGGCCGTGCGTATGGACAGATCACCCCTTGGCAAAGAGAGTTCCGCACTAACCCTCGAGAGAGGAGGTGCGCCAACTCTTCCGGATTGGGTCCCCCACCCAATAGCGGGGTTCTTAGCGTAATGCGGGCGTTAAGAGGAATCCTTCGTCGGACGAGAGCCCGGTCGAATAGTCTTAGCGTTCAGGTGAGCGATAGTCCTAGAGATAGGTGAGCTCATTTTAGTGGAACCTCCACGGCCAAGTCTCCGCCTTAATTAATTAGAAATTTAGGAGCTCTTTTTATTTAAAGTCTATTTTAGTTCAATTGTTTTTTCGGTGCCATAGAGCTAAGATCTTCATCGGCACCACCTTCATGCTTTCATTTTTCTTTCTGCCATTTTCTGCTTTTTATTATATATAAAATATAACCCGACAAGTTAATTATCGGTAAAATAATAGTCCCATCCAGGGAAGAGTAGAAATAATCGAACCGGCCCCGAGAACAATACGACCTCGATATTCCACCCGGAATATCCTGTACTACTCACGATAGGTGCACTTGCCTCCTTTCGTTAAAACTCGATCTAAATCGTTTTATATCCAAATAAATAAATACGCGCGCCCCGTTTTCTAAATAAAACCACATCTTCCTTTTTCTCAAATAAAACCGTCGGGTCGCCGCGTGACCGTAAATAATTTTGGAGTTTTAACCATCAAGTTTTTGGCGCCGTTGCCGGGGAAATTGTCGTTTCGTTATTTTGAACCCTGGAAATCTATTAATTTTACCTTATTATAAAAAACTATATATAATAATAATAAACTACTTAAAAACAAAACAAAAAAAACTAACTTAAAAAATATATATATTTATTATTATTATTATTATTATTATTATTATTTATAAAATATTTTTTTGAAATGACGTCATTTTTTACTACCAAAACAAAACAACACAAAAAAAAACTAACTTAAAAACCAAAAAACTCTAAAAACTTGAAAAAGTTTAAAACTTAAAAAAAAAATCTAAAAACTCTAAAAAACCTACAAATCCTAAAAACCAAAAATCTAAAAAATCTAAAAACAAACAAACACAAAAAAAAAACTCTAAAACCAAAAACCTAAAAAATCTAAAAACTTCAAAAATGAAAAAAAAAACAAACATAATAAAAAAAGAGAGAGAAAAACTTAACACTTAAAAAACTCAAAAAAAAAACTAAAAACTAAAAACCAACAAAAAAATAAAAAAAATCTACTTAAAAACACAAAAAAATTATATATATAATTTGCTATTAATAAATGTATCTATGTTTTATTTAACTTCTTTTAGTTTTCATTTATTTTCTTTTATTTCATTTTGCTTCGGCGCGCTTCCATTATTGTGCGAACTAGGGGATCACATATTTATCACGCAATGGTCGCTAAGGCCTTAGCTACCTTCCGAGTCACCCACGCACATGCCCCCTACCGCCCGCACTCTTTAGGCCGAGTTTATCCTTTTTTTGTTTTTTTCGTTATCTTTTTGCTTTTTCTTCTAAATAATGCAGGGTTTCAACCCGGACCTCCCGCACTCGTCTAAGGGAAACTCCTACCCTCCCTTTTTCTTTTTGTACTTATTTTATTTTGTATATTATCTATTCCGCATACTTAGATTGCAACATTGGGGACAATGTTGGGTTTAAGTATGGGGGTGTTTTCCTATACTGCATTTTTTATTCTGTACTCATCAAAAATACAAAAAAATTTGCAAGACATAAAACCTAAAATTTTTTTTCCTTGTTTTTATTATCATAAAACTTCAAAAAAAAAAAAAAATTCATAACACTCAAAAAAAAAAAATTCAAAAAAACTTTTTTCTTCGTAAATATTTTTTGTAAAAAAAAAACTCTCTTCCCCCCCCCATCTTCTTATTTGTAAAAGCTTGCATTCTGCCAGCCCGCGACGTTCGACTCATCGAACCAACCATCCAATTAGAGTCTGTTCGCGGGGGCTGCATTTCTAGTTTTTACTTTGTACATTTTTTTGTAAAAATCTCTCTTTCCCCCCTATCTTCTTTTAATAACACTTCTTTCTCTCCTCTTTCTTGTAAATAACTTATCAAAATACACTAAAAATCAAAAAAATTAGAAAAACCCAAAATCCTAAAAAAAGAAAATAACTCTAAAAATCTTAAAAAGATAATAATTAAAACACAAAAAAATGATAAAAACTCTAAAAATTCCAAAAAATATATTTTGTTAAATTATGTAACAAAATAATTCGAATATACCATATCTTAACTCTTTTTGCTTTCCAAAAATCTTGTTTCGAGTTAATTTATATGCGAATTTTAGTTATTCTTTGCTTACTATTCGTTTATTAATTAAAGTTCGATAGATTTAAGTGTCTGAGGTTAAGATTTTATAGAATTTTTTATGTATTTTCCTTATAATAGGGAACTTGTTTTTCACCACCACTTCTAATTTTATAAATAGAAGCTCGTTTTTTATGTTAGAAAATAACATCCATGGATTTCAATTATTTCTACTTCATGTTTTTAGAAACATTGGAACGTTCATTTTAAAAAGTTTGCTCTCAAAACTTTTTTATTAAAATCTAGTTTTCTTTTTGAAAAAATAAACCCACTTCCTTTTTTTCATGTCTTACTTTGACATGATTACCCCTTTATCCCTTAAAAGATCTTATGTCAATGGGAATAAGATTTCGTTCCGTAAACATAGGCACCCAATAATTTAAAAAGATTATATATGGAGTAAGAGGATAAAATTCATTACTCCTACAAATATACATTGGGTTAATTTTATTCTTATGAAGTTGAAAAACAAAAATCATATTAGGAAAATAAGATTTCGTTTTCCTAATAATCCAAAAAAAAATGGAGGTTCGAGAAAAAATTGCCTCGCCTCAATATTCAAGCCTTATTCATAAACCACCAAACCACTTAGCCTATTTCAATGATTCTAGACTTAATTTAAAATTTTTTTGAGAGCATAATTTTTAAATTGCATTATTTCCTTTAACTTCTTTTAAGCTAAGGTTTTTTATATAAATCCAATCCATCTTTGTTAAACTAACAAAAATAAATTTTTGCTTTCTATTTTATTTTTTCTAGAAGTCTTTTTGAAACTCTTCCTCTATTCATAACATTTCATAAATTAGGATTTAATTCTTTAACCCCGGATGTTTATTTTGATCTTCCTTTTAATTAAGTCAAGCGGTAGCTTAACTTAGGATTTCTTTTATTCCTTATAAGTTCATCTCCAACATTTGCTCTGGAATAGCAAAAGCTTAAGTATGGAGGTATTTGATAAGTTGTAAATATACCTATTTTTGTGTACATTAAATTAGTTGTTTTCATTTATTTTTGTCGTTTTTACTTATTTTTATTCAATAAAATGCTCTTATTTTTGTAAATATTATACTAACTTGTTTTATTTTTATTTTTCAGAAAATATCAAAATCTGCCAAAAATTGACATGTCACGCCCGTGACATATTGGTCACGCCCGTGACCCGGGCGTGACACGTCAAATTCCCGTCAATCAGCAAATTTTGAAGAACAAAGCTTGACACGCCCCCTGTAACGCCCGTGTCACCCGACACAAGGCGTGACCTAAGCCCGTGTCACTCCACTCGACCAATTCATCTCGACGATCGTCGAGTGTCGACACTAGCCGACACGCCTAGAGTCACGCCCGTGACCTAGGGCGTGACACCTCTTTCCGCTCGACGATTTTCAACTCGACACTTTCAGCTCGACATTCGTCGAGTGTCGACACCAGCCAACACGCCCAGAGTCACGCCCGTGACCTGGGGCGTGACCACTGCGCCTGGCCGACAAGACCTGCCCGAAGACTTTCGGCGCGCACCGCGCCCAGATCCACCTGCTTGACACGCCCAGAGTCACGCCCGTGACCTGAGGCGTGACCACTGCGAGACCGACACGTGTCCAGCCCGAAGTCCACTTTCCCGTCAAATCGCCGGCCGCCTTCTCAAATAGTACTGTCACGCCCCCTGTCACGCCCGTGACCAAGGGCGTGACCCATGTAAATTTTTTCTATAAATTCAGAGGTTCTGCTTAGGATTTCTATTCCCTTTTTGGATCCATTTTGCTTAAGTGTTGTGCTGCTGGAATGCTTCCAAATGGTATGTAAGAGATATTTTCTCCCCCTCTCCTTAGCTTTTTGTTTTCGTTCCTTTGTAACCGTGTTTTTACTTAATAAAATGTGTTATTTTCGTCTCTTTATATGGTGTTGGAATGAGTCTAAGCAAAACTCTCTTAAGCAATCTTATTTTTCATTTTGTTTTAACTTAGTTTTTGTTTCGTTCTTCTTTATATGTGTGTGTGTGTATGAGATTAGTTTTCTTATTTTTATGTTTAGTTATTTTTACATTGTTTTAGTTTAACTTAGATTTTTATAGTTTCTAATTCATCCCTATAGATCCGTAAAAACGTTTTCAAAGTGTTTTTCCTTTTTTAACTTAGCTTTTTATTTTTAGGTTGTAAAACTTTTTCGTTTTTTTCGCTTTATTTTCACTTTTTAATCGTTTTTACGGAGTTATAGGAATGATAATTTAGTAGTTTTAATTTTTCGTGCACTTCATTTTTTCGTTTAAACTTTTGCTCCTTTTATTTTTCTGTCTTCATTTTAATCATTTCTACCGCATTCTAGCGGTAGAAATGTATTCGTTTTTATTTTTCGATCACTTTCATTTTGCGTTTATTTGCAAAAAACTTTCTTCCCGTTTAATTTTTATTTTCGCTTTTTATGCATTTCTACCGCATTTTAGCGGTAGAAATGTAGTTGTTTTTATTTTTCGGTAACTTAGTTTTTTGCAATTTTTTATGTATGCGCATTTATTTCCCCCTACTCGTTAAGAGTTAAATGGCGCCTGCTTATTTTACTTTCTGTAGAGTGCGTGAGTTTGTAATTTTCTTTATTTCCGCCTACTCATTCGAGTTAAATGGCAGGTCTTTATTTTCCCTACTCATTTGAGTAGGATTTGAGTGTGTGTGTTTTCATTTATGTCGAGAGAGCGTGTGCGTGAGTTTTAATTTCTGTCGAGTGTGTGCGTGTGTTGCATTTATTTAGTCCTACTCGTTCGAGTAGGACCCGCTTTCTTTCTCCCGCCCACGCATCTGCGCCGGGACTCGCAATTTACAGCTTTCTTCAGTCCTACTCGTTTGGGTAGGACTTGCAATTTCCAGCTTTCCTTTTCTGCTTTATTTTACTGCTTTCATTTTCCTGTTTTCCATTTTCCGGTTTCTTTTCTGCTTTTCCCGCAAGCCGTCCCCATTCCGATGAGTGGCTAACCGTTCTTAGCCCTCAGCATCGAAGAGCATTGGGACAGATAAAATAGCTTAAAATAATTAAAGGTCTAATCTTTCTAATTAATTAAAAGTACTTAAGGTTTGCCCGGGGTTAACGACGCGTAGGACCACATATCGATGTGTGGGCCCTATTTCCGTTTTCCATACGCTCGCCGAGAGGCCGTGCGTATGGACAGATCACCCCTTGGCAAAGAGAGTTCCGCACTAACCCTCGAGAGAGGAGGCGCGCCAACTCTACCGGATTGGGTCCCCCACCCAATAGCGGGGTTCTTAGCGTAATGCGGGCGTTAAGAGGAATCCTTCGTCGGACGAGAGCCCGGTCGAATAGTCTTAGCGTTCAGGTGAGCGATAGTCCTAGAGATAGGTGAGCTCATTTTAGTGGAACCACCACGGCCAAGTCTCCGCCTTAATTAATTAGAAATTTAGGAGCTCTTTTTATTTAATGTCTATTTTAGTTCAATTGTTTTTTCGGTGCCATCGAGCTAAGCTCTTCATCGGCACCACCTTCATGCTTTCATTTTTCTTTCTGCCATTTTCTGCTTTTTATTATATATAAAATATAACCCGACAAGTTAATTATCGGTAAAATAATAGTCCCCTCCAGGGAAGAGTAGAAATAATCGAACCGGCCCCGAGAACAATACGACCTCGATATTCCACCCGGAATATCCTGTACTACTCACGATAGGTGCACTTGCCTCCTTTCGTTAAAACTCGATCTAAATCGTTTTATATCCAAATAAATAAATACGCGCGCCCCGTTTTCTAAATAAAACCACATCCGCCTTTTTCTCAAATAAAACCGCCGGGTCGCCGCGTGACCGTAAATAATTTTGGAGTTTTAACCATCAGTGGACTTTCATTTACCTTAGGAACCCAAAAGGGATTCGGTCTGAGTTTCTTATTAGCTTGAAAATGCACATTTCTACCTACAATAGTATAGTAATCCTGTTAGGAAGACTCACCCTTGCCCTTGGCACACTAGGATTATGCCAACAATCTATTGCAAAGTGACCCACTTTACTACATCACCAATACTCATGAATGTTATATCTCCTCTTTCGAACATCCTTTGAAGAGTGCAAGCTATTAATATCTATTTGTCCAGAGGGGAGAACAGTAGCCTTGTTCTAATTTCTTTCAACAAGTATCTGGCTGAATGTTAATTTACCAGTGGATGCATGTGGAATATTCTGAGTAGCACCAACAAATGTCATCTTTGCAGCTGACATGGAGTTGATGGTTTTAGAAACTGTCAGGTAAGGCCTACTGACTGACCTACCCTTAGTCCAGGTTGTTAAGCCCAGAATCCGCGACCAGTTCACACATCTTTATAGACCGGGTGGCTTGGTACTTCTAGATGCCAAGCATGTCAAGCCGACCGGTTGTCAGAGACCGGGAGACCTATGCCTTCTTACCGCCGCACAGTTCAGGTCGGCTGGTTGTCAGTGAAGTCCTGTGATCTCCATGTCAGGCCGCCCCCAGCTACGACCCTGCTAAACGCCAAGGTCCAGGACCCAGACCGTCAACTCGCCAGGAGGAATCCGCTAGGCCGTGCGGCTTCCCTCCTTTCTCCTTTTCTGCTCATTTGCTTCCCCTCACCTCTGCCCGGTTCTCCTGTACCACGGGCAGCCGGTAAATTTAGCCCTGCCCGCTTTTGCAGGCCCCCGAGCCTATAAATAATGGGAGGGTGCACTCCCCAAGACACACTGACTTGTGTCCAGGAGCTCGCCTGTTAAGAGCTGCGGTGTCAAGTCTAGTGTTTTGCGGCATGCAGTCCGGCTGGCTTCATCGTTTTCTCCTTCTTGTAACCATTTCTCACTTTAAATAAAGGAAAGCCCATCGCAGGAGTGGCATTTAAGCCGCGGCGGGCGAACTCTGCTGTTGCCGCTGCCAGCGGCTACTTTTTCTGTCGCTTAGCTACGATCGCTAGTAACCGACTATTTGACATTCTCCTCTTTTCACTTCCTTCCCCCGGTGCTCAAACCGTTAGCTGCTGGTGCCCGACTCACTGTCCGTTTTCGTGCATCAACAATGCCGAACTGTAAAGTAGAGACCGCAAGAGGTGAGTAATGCCCCGTGACGTTGGAAACGTTTGACAGTTCCAGGCCTTCAAGTGGTATTTATAGCACTGACAACATTAATGAGACTTGCGGACTCTGCGGTTAAGCAAACATTTTCGAAGTTCTCAGAAACTTAAAAATGTGCGGGGATTATGTTAACCCCTCAGTCCACAATGCATACAAGACTCCAAGGTCACCTACTTCACTAGCCGAGGACTCAATTTTGCAGTCCGCCCAGCCCAGCAAAACCCCGGAATAGTTCTAAGGTCCCTGGTTCGTAAGAGGCGGACTCGGTTGGGCAGTCCGCCGAGCTCGGCAGAGCAGCAACATTCAGCCGTCCCAAGGTTGATCACCCCAGCAGCGGACTTAGTGATCTGTCCTCCCAGTTCGGCATACCTTTGGAGCTCTGGATTGATCCCTCTTCGGTGGACTCAGTGTCCATTCCGCTCAGGCCGCCGTCCTCCAGCAGGATCGCGCCTTGCAGCATCAGATGGAAGCCTCAGCCCGTGAGCCGAGTCCGCCCCCTTTGCGTGAACTGGTGTGTTCTTTTTTTTCTTCCCGTCACCACTGCCCGGTTCTTCTATATCTCGGGCAGCCGGTTATTTTAGCCGTGCCCATTTGGGCAGGCCCCGGTCCAATAAATAGGGGGGAAGTGGTGCACCCGAAGCACGCTGACTCATGCCCTGGAGCCTACCTGTTAAAGGCTGCGGACTTGAATCTCAGGCTTTGCGGACTCCAGCTTGCTCAGCTATTGCCCTTTTCCTTTGCTCCACTTGTAATCAACTTTGTAACCACCCATCTTCAATCAAAGGAAAGCCCGTCGCAAGAGAGGCATTCAGGCCGCGACAGATGAAATCTGTTGTTGCTGTGGCTCACGGCCCTGCTCTTCTTTCTGCTCTCGTCTTCTTAGTAGATTGCTACTCGCAGTTTACCTTATCCCTTCTTTTCCCCGGTGCTCGAACCGTTAGCTGGTGGTGCTCGATTCCCTTTCCATTTTCGTGCATCAACACTCTTCACCTCATCTTAGCCTGTGAGACCGAACACACCCGTTATTTGCTGGTGCCCGCGACAACCTCTCATCTTCCACATTTCAGCGCATCGACACCTATGGGAAATAGTTCACTAAATATAAGCTGAATGACAAGTTCTTGAGATCACTATACAAGGAATGGGATATCAAGATTTGTGCCATCAAAGAAGTTGGCAACTTAGCCAACACATTGCCCCCGAATCTGTCTAGGAAGCTGATATCCCATGAGATGTAGTTGAACTCCAGGAAGGCTGAGGAGGATACTGCTAGATCTCTCAACAAAGAGAAGACTGTGGCATTCAGAGCTGAAGCTACAAGAAGAAACAGAGAAAAAACTTCTTCACCACTTATAAGAGTTACCAAGTTAGAAATCTCAGATCCCAGCTCCTCTAGGAATGAGTTGTCAGATGGAAAACTAGCACTGTTCTCCAAGCTGTTCAAGAAGATGTTGAGCAAGAGGAGACAGTGGAAGAATAAGGGCTCTTCAAGTTCCTCATCAAGAAAGCCTTACTGCAGCAAAGACAAGTCCATAAATGACCATTCTGGGGAAATGTATGACTGAAAATAGAACAAGCATGTTATGTCTGATGTTGTTTGCTACTATTGCAATAGGAGTGGACATGTCATTGTGGACTGTCCAGTTATATGGAAGGAGCATATAAAGTCTGAAGACAAAAAGTATCATGGAGACAAGAAGACTGGAAAGAGCTTCTTGGCCAAGAAGAAAGTGAGCCTATCCAACATTGATTCTGAGTATTCAAAACCAGATGAAGACTATGCCTACATTAGTCTCGTGTCCATTGAAGAAGAGTCTGAGCATCCTGCTGCCCCATCTAGCATAAGGACCACACTGTCCTCTATTGATAGTGACTGTGAAGAGGAAGAGGTGTTCAGCCTCTTGGCCATATCAGAAGACAATCAGGACAATCCTACTCCTGATGAGTACACTTTATCCTTAGCACCTCCTGTATCTATGAGTCTGGATCACACTCTGAAGCATCCACCTCCTCAAGTGGGGATGATGGATCAGATTCAGAAAATGATGTCAATCAATGTATTGATAAGTATGGTGCAATTTTGGATGTTATGAAGAAGAGCAAAAGACTTGTCAAGAGATAAGCTGAGGATATTGACTCCCTATAGCTAGCTTCTTCCCTATAGTTTGAGCAGCACCTGTTGGGTATTATATCCACACTTACCCAGATTTGATGAAGTCGTCCTTGAACTAAGATGAATTAAGTTGTATTTGATGCTTGGTTTGAGTTATGTGTTTGCAGGAATCTTATTGGAAGTGTAGACCAATGTCAGTCTACAATAGGTGACCAAACAAAGGACCATACAATGTAATCCCTCATTGTGTGCTCCAAGGTGTTGACTCATGTGTAGCCTCTCTATTGGGATACACTTAATATTCAAGCTCTAGGACTATGTGAAAAGACTTGATGCTAGTCATCCCTTAGAAGAAGAAAGTTCTGTCAAGAAAATTTTCCTAAGTAAAGTACTCAAGTAATTCATTACTTACTCGAGTAAGTTACTGGGTTCATACTCGAGTAATAATACTCCTACTCTAGTAGCTAAGATATATCCCGAGTAGTCAATTATGGCTCTCGAGTAGTTAAGACAACTACTCGAGTAGTTTCCTTTTACCTCTCGGGTTTACATCAATTTTCTTCTCAAAAATTCTAAGTTAAATACTCGAGTAGCTGATGCGTGTAAATCGGCAAGCGCACCGGTAACACAAGTAATAAAATTTGGGAATAAATCCCCGAGTGTCGGTCTCTTAAGGAATGCAATTAGCATAAAGCAGCAACAGTTCAGAAAATATTGTTATGAGGGTTATACTTAAAAAAGAGTAAAAAAAGGGGGGGCTTGAGAGATTGTGGTTTCTTGATCTACTAAACTAATTAAAGTTGTGTGGCTCGAAGGCACCGTTTCGCAAGGTGAGGTGAGTGTATCGGCCGCAATACCGAACTTCGGTTGGGCGAGTGGACGGAAAGCTAATGGGTGGAAGTGTTCTTGTACAGAGTGCAATTGGGTGAAACAAGGGTATGGAGTGGATGTGGAGTGGGCGAGGCACATTCACACACACAACTCACAAGCAAATGCAAACCATAAACATCCACTTAGACAAATAGTAGAAAATGTAGTTCATTACAATAGCAAATTATTCCATACAACGGAGGAAGAGGAAAAAGAGTAAACCACTAGAGGATGACGGTCCACCGCAGGTCGTGGCCGGAATAACGAGTTGTCAATCCGCTTCCGGGCTCAGTCCAAGGAAGCTTCTAGTACCAACGAGCTGTCACCTCGAAGTCCTTTGAGTCCGTTCTCTTGGTTGTCTTCTTCTCCAACTGCGGTGGAAAGCTTGGAGTTTAGGTCATCAATGGCCGGGAGCTTCGCCGGAGGGTTTGGAAAGCTGCAGAATCACTGGCTATAGACTCCCGATGAAGGTGGAGGTGGATGGAGTAGCTTGAGCGTAGAATGGCACTTCCCGCGCACTCCACGATAGAAAAAATGACGAGTGTTGACCTAAATCGTGGAGCAGGCCCTTAAAGACAGAGGAAGAAAAAGCAATGCGCATGATCAGTGGTGCACGACCAGTGGTCGTGGACACTGTCAGTCAATGATTGTGCACAATTTCCAATTAAACCTACAACTTGGAAAGAAACATCAGCAGATATGCACACGATTAGTGGCGCACGACCGGTGGTCGTGCACACTAAATAACTCCATTCATCATCACATCTGTTGCTTGTATACCGAAGTTCTTCAGATAAGTGACCAGGCGGCGCACTGGTACAGGGACAGGACGGAGAGTTCAGCGCGAACTGATAATAGAGACCGCTGAGTCGTCAAAACTGCGAACTATTTGATTTGTTGATGTATAATTATTTTTCCTTTAAACAATGCTCTATGTTGTCGCTTGTGATAAACTGTACTGTGCTTTATGCGGACTAAATGCTATATCCGCGTATTCTGTCATTTGCGCTTATTTTTCCTGCTGTGCTGTGACGAACTGTGCGGATAGAAGCTGTGTCCGCTTCTCAAAATTTAACTTATGAATTAGTCTGCAGGTGGGAAGTATCGCGAGCTGGGCGGACTGAAGCTGTGTTCGCTTCATTTTGTGCTTTGAACTTTGCTTGGCAGATATTCCGGAGACTGGAAATAGCAAAGAGAGCGGACTCGAGTTTTTTGTCCGCGCTGTTTTTATTTTTGCTGCATGAAAAAGCCGTGGTGCGAACTTTGCGGACTTGATAGTCAAGCTGCGCGGCCAGGCCAAAAAGCTATCGGGCCTTCGCTACTATAAATATTGCCCCATTGTTTCTTCTATGCAGGAAAGTAGCTGTAATTGAGGATCCTGCGGCCTGTAGATATGGTGTCCGCCAGAACTGATGTTGTGGTTGCTTTCCACGCTGCCGATCACAGGAAATGCACATTGACCGAGGCTGACCTTGAGGCCTTCGTTGAGAGACTTATGGCGGACTCGAGTCTGCTTGTCCGCCTTCCTGTGCATGATGAAAGAATAAACTTTTCGACAGAGACTCAGATCGATGTACCTATCAACCACTTCGATAGCGGTTTCAGATTCCCACTGTTATGGGAGATGGTAGAGATATTCAAACACTATGGGATGGTGCCAGGCCAGATCACGCCCAACACCCTCGCTGCCATTTATAGCTTCCTTTCTTACCTGCGGTCTGAAAAGATCACTTTCTCCCTTAACATCTTCCGCAAGATCTAAAAAAGCTCGCTCAATAACTCCGTCTGGAGGCCGCCCTTACGAAGGGGTGATCTATTTCTACTGTAGAGGAATGAAGGTCATTGTTCTGCCCAACATGATCCATAACTGGACCTCAAGGTTTCTGATCTTCGAGGGCGACCTCGGGTTTGTTCAAAATTTTCTGCAGGAGCGCGCAGACTCCACCTTCAAGATTGTCCGGCTTGATGCGGTGGAGCTCACCATTGTCGAGTACCTTGCTGGAGCCAGGCTGGACATGGAGCACTACATCCCGTTACTGGCGAGCTTGGGTGATGTAAATCACGAAGAAAGTAAGTTTCTGCAGACTCATGTTGGGAACTATGTCCACATTAACCCAGATTTGATGAAGTCAACCTGGAACTAAGATGAATTAGGTTGTATTTGATGCTTTGTTTGAGTTTTGTGGTTGCAGGATTCCAATGGGAAGTGTAGACCAATGTCAGTCTACAGGGGGTCACCAAACACAGGACCATACAATATAATCCCTCATTGTATGACCCAATGTGTTGACCCATGTGTAGCCTCTCTATTGGGATACACTTCATATTCAAGCACTTAGACTATGTGAATAGAGTTGGATGCTGATTTCACCAAAGAAGAAAGAATTTCCACCTTAAAAATTTTTCTAAGTATTCTACTCGTGTAGGTCATTAACTACTCGAGTAGATTACTTGCTTTTTACTCGAGTCAGAATTCCTATACTCGAGTAGATCATTCTCCTTACTCGAGTAGTACAGATTTCACTCTCTAAGTTTTTCTAAGTAAACCACTCGAGTAAGTATATATATATACACGAGTAGTCATAGTTTCTGACTCGTGTAACCGTTTTCTTCACAAGAGTAAATTTTCTATATACTCGGGTAGTATAAGTTATATACTCGAGTAGTTCAAGCATCATACTCGAGTAAACTAAATTTCTCTTCTCCTAAATATATTCTAGGTCATTTACTCGAGTAAGTCTTTTCAATATACTCGAGTAGATTTTATCCTCTTGAGTTGTTCAGTCTGACTACTCGAGTAGCTCATCTTCCAGTGTTCAGAAATTTTTCCAAGTCCTTTCACTCGAGTAGTTCGCCAAACCACTCGAGTAGTTTTTCTGTAACATCCTGAATCACACTAGGCCCCTCATGCGTGTTTTGAGTCAGGAGAGCTGACTAGGGTTCATGGGGAGTGCTGACAACAGGGCAGCACATGTGAAAAGGAGGAGAAATTAGACAAGCATGAGATACGGGTAGAGACACGTGTAACACCCCCATCTATCGCATGGCATATAATAGAAGGTCTAGCTGGAACCCGACGTCATATACCACAGACAGTCGGAAGGGTTACCAAATGCATAATCAAACCGTCCAATTAAGACTACTCGTCCTACACAGAGCATTCTAGCAGAAGTATTTAAAATTGAAAGAACCCAAACTTAAATCCATCAAATATGAATGTCCACAGCTACAACTACAGGAATGAAACCCAAAATACACTGAAACGGGTACATGGCCTTATGGCCTTACAAAAGTTCACTTAATATAACATGTGTTACATACATCGACTCGCAGGCCGACCACACATGATAAATATAAAAACAACTATTCTACGGTCTTCTAGGGCCAGCACAGCAACATGGGCTCTAGCCCGCTATTTGGCGCTCGGCTCCGCAGCACCTGCAAGCACATACCACCGCACGGTGGCAAACAAGGCAACGGTCAGCTAAAAGCCGACCAAATTATAACGACCCCGCCCCTTACTCGGGACGGCGGTGCTCTTTCCCTGCATAGCATTAGTCCAATAAAATAATGTAGCGCAATTATATTTTGCCACAGGTGTAGGCTCGTAAGGCCAAACACCCCGTGCACTCAGGGCACATTCATGGTGAACCCTGACCAATCAGTGCATTCACCACCACCCCCAGGATGGCAATAACATGTGAGAATTTAGCCTATCTGACCACTGTCTAAGGCTCCGACTATGCCTACGGTCAGTGCCCGTCTTCGGATTTCTCGCACCGTACCACATAGCCTAGGTCTAATTTCACTTGCCCGTTGCTCACGCCGCATATACAATTTAAGTCCTACGCGCGGGCCAAGCTTCTCTCGGATCCCAAATTTTCCAAAAAAAATCTCATAACCCAGTTATGATCAAGGCCGGTTCCCAAACCGCCAAGTTAGCAGAACACGTTTCCGCTCAGTTTTTCGGGTTCATCTTGAAGCTAACCTGTAACAACCCCATCCGTTCATATGATATATTCTAGAAGGTCCGGCCGGGGCCCCACAGGATATACCACAAAACAGTCGGTGAAGGTACAGGATGATACCAGAGTAGCGCATCGCACCTATCACAAGCATTCTAGCGGAAGCCTAAACTACTTGAACTCCTCATGAATGTCCAAACATAAAACTCCATATTTTATATATATAGGAATGTCTTACAACATGAACAAAGAGTTGGCCTTATGGCCTACATGGCTTTCACACAGTGGCCTAAAACAGATTGGCGCGCAGGCCGGCCACAATAAAAGAAAACATTCAAAAGAACATATTTAGCCTTCGAGGGCTAACAGCAACAGCAACAACACCAGCAGGAGCATCAACCTCTATGCGTCCCGCTCGGCTCTCCAGCACCTGTGCAAGGGACAATCCACCCACCGGTGGCAAACAAAAGCAACGGTCAGCGTTCAGCTGACCAAATTATAACGACCCTACCCCTTCTCTCGGGGCAGCGGTATTTTTCCCTGCAGGCATAGCATATCACAAGTATGGCAAGCTAGAGCATCAAAAGGTGCTTTCACGCACACAAGCCATCACAACCGTTCGCCACCCGGCCCAACGGTCCGTGCACTCAGGGCACATTCTTGGTGTTCTGGCAACCTCTTGCCCACCACCGTATCAGGGTTATCACCCAACGGTAAATCTCTTGAGCATTTACTCCATGGCGTGCAGCCGGAGTTAGTCCTCGGACACCGGGATGGCCCGTAGCCCCCCGTTGTGTCATGGCGCACAGGCCGAAGACTCTTGCTATGCGCTCCAACAGACCGCACTTTTTGGTCTCACGTCAGACGGACATAGCGCAGGTCGGATCCTCCACCCCCCGTTGCTCAAATCGCCTTGCCTTTTCCGCGTACAGCGTACTCATGGCTATATCAAAGGCGCGGGTCGGTCTCACCAATCCTGTTCTTGGCATTCAAGCCTAGGTATTTCACTATACCCATTTCCTCACAACAACAGCGGGTCTTTCCTGGGCACACCAGTACTTCCTGTGACTCTCTCCACAGGTGGACACCGCACAAGCACAAATGTCAGGGGTCTTTCCTGGGCACACCAGTACTTCCTGTGACTCGCTTCACAGGTGGACACCCTATGACATCAAGCATCACAAAAAGGGCCTTTCCTGGTCCCATCAGTACTTCCTGTGCCTCATTCACAGGTTGGACCCAAAACATCACATGGCTATTTTCCTGGGCTACCACCCCAGTACTTCCTGCTACTCCTTTTCGCAGGTATAACCCGTAGACTCCGTACACTACACGTTTATCACGGAGTCTTCTCGGGTTCGTATGCAACATCACCAATCCAGACCAACCTGTCCAGATGGGCTTCACACAGCATGCCTATTCCGTACTCCATTTCCGGATCTATATGCACAACAAAGGGGATTTCAAGAATCACCCAAACGACTCCCAAAAGCAGCCACCTCTTGGTGGGGGAATCAAAAGATATGCCAAAACGGAAGCCTTCACATGGCTAGGGAAGAAAAGTCGTTACCCTTGACGATCGCTTCGGTGCCATGGCCTCCAAGCTAGCTTGCAAAACTCGCAAGAGCGTTTCCTCCACAACGCTGGCTTCGGATCTCTCGTCGGTAAACCGCAGCACCACCACCAGCAGCCCCCTTTCCTTCTTCCTCCTCCTTTTTCTCTCTCTTTCTCTCTCTTGAAGAAAGATGAAGGCCAAATGAAAGTGATTCATACTTCTCTGATTTCGGCCCTTAAGGAAAAAGAAGAAGAAGCTTCAGCCCTTGGATCCAGACTGAAGGAATGGACGGCCACGATTCTGCCAAAAACACATATTTTGACCAGACACGGCCTCGAACACGGCCATGTGCCAGGCCGTGTGCCTCAAGCGGTGGTCAACCGACTTATCCAAACCAGTGACACGCCCACGGGACACGCCCGTGTCATGGGCCGTGTCACCAACACGCCTTCAGACACGCCCGTGTCTGTGGCCGTGTACCTGGGGAAAAAATCCCAAATCATCCCGCGACTTCACACGGCCTGTGACACGCCCGTGTCTCAGGCCGTGTGCCCAGACACGGCACAAAGACACGCCCTGTCGAAATCCTTCGGCGGGCTGAGTTCGTCGCCTGACTTGACACGCCCTGTGACACGCCCGTGTCACAGGCCGTGTTCAACACTCGACACACACTTCTCGACACTCGATGATCGTCGAGAAAAACTCGTCGAGAATGCGACACGGCCTTGGACACGCCCGTGTCCTGGGCCGTGTGCCTCCTCTCGACGAATCGTCGAGAGCAAAAGTCGTCGAGACAAAGCCCAATCGTCGACACAACCTCGACACGCCCTGCGACACGCCCGTGTCGCAGGCCGTGTCACCTGACACGCCCTGGGACACGCCCGTGTCCCAGGCCGTGTCACCCAAATTTTCCTGTTTCAGAACTTTGGGCTGTTACAATCCTCCCCTCCTACAAGAAATTTCGTCCTCGAAATTTAGAGACAGGAAAGCAACAGACTTAGCAAGAAAAATGTAACAACATATATCTATATATATCTAAACGTTTATGTTACAATATTCTCGCTCCAAATTACAGAAACAACTCAGGGAACTCTTCTCGCATGGTTTGCTCGCGCTCCCATGTCAGCTCTTCACGGCCGCAGTTATCCCACCGGACTTTTACCATACCGACCGTCTTGTTCCGCAACTGTTTCTCGGCTCGATCTTCGATCTGAATGGGTCTAACTCTCGTTGTTAGCCCATACTCCACCGGCACCTGATCATCCGCGATCACTTGAGCTGGATCTTTCACGGCATTCCGAAGCACTGAGATGTGAAAGACATCATGTAACCCACCCAAGTCCGCCGACAGAGCTAGCCGCTAAGCCGCTTCGCCAATTCGCTCAACCACTTCGAAAGGACCCAAATATCTTGGACTCAACTTTTTCAATCGTCGAATCCTGGAGACACCTTTGAATGGCTTGATCTTCAAGTAGACCCAATCGCCAACCGCAAATTCGACGTTCCGGTGCTTGGCGTTGTAGTACTTCGCTTGTCGATCTTGAGCAATAAGCAATCTCTCTCGAATCGTCCGAATGGTTGAGTTTGCTTCATCCATCTCATTTGGTTTAACAACCCGGGCTTCACCCGCTTCTACCCAAGCCAAGGGAGTACGACACTTCCTTCCATATAGAGCTTCATATGGTGCCATCCCAATGCTTGCTTGGTAGCTGTTATTATATGCAAACTCGACCATATAGAGATGATCTTCCCATCTCTTTCCGAAGTCAAGGGCGCACATTCGGAGCATGTCCTCCATTGTTCTGTTGGTACGTTCCGTCTGGCCATCCGTTTGGGGATGAAAGGCCGTACTGAAAGTCAATTTCGTGCCCAACAGTCGGTGAACTAGCCTCCAATCATTTGACGTGAATCGCCCATCTCGATCACTTACGATGCTCCGAGGAACACCGTGAAGATGCACAATTACTTTGCCAAACTTTCAACCGAATCATCCCGCCTGTTCGGGAGAAAATGTGCTACTTTTGTTAGCCGGTCAACTATCACCCAAATGGAATCATTTCCTCGCTGCGAACTTGGCAATCCATGCACAAAATCCATGGAAATATCATCAAATTTCCACACTGGGATCGGCAGTGACTTCAAATAACCGCCCGGCTTTTGGCACTCCGCCTTCACCATCGCACATGTTTGGCATTTGGCTACATAAAGGGCAACATCTTTCTTGAGCCCTGGCCACCAGAAAAGCTTCTTCATATCATTGAACATCTTTGTGCTCCCGGGGTGAAAGGAATACTTGGTATAATGTGCTTCATACATCAGTTCTTCCCTCAGTTTCCCCACATTCGGGACGCACAAACGGCCCTCTTTGCGCAAAAGGCCATCATTCCAGGTGAATTTGCCCTCCGGCCCTTCATTCACATATCGTAAGAGATCTTCATCCAACTCCGTTGCCCGTCGAACTCGGTCCGCAAGGTCACATTGCACCTCGGTCCAGTTCAAACATGCAGTGGCAGTGGAACTCTTGTCAATACAATAGATCTCCAATACTTCCAACTCCTGGATAAGACGTTCATCATGCCTTTGTAACCAATTTGCTCTAGCCGGAACTCGCCGACTCAAGGCATCTGCGACAACATTCCCCTTCCCGGGTGTATAGTGAATCTCAAAAGTGTAGTCCCCGAGGAACTCCAACCACCTTCGTTGTCGCATGTTCAACTCTTTCTGCTCCAACAGATATTTTAGGCTCTTATGATCGGTATAGATCTCCACCTTCACGCCATAAAGGTAGTGCCGCCACAGCTTGAGTGCAAAAATCACCGCCGCTAATTCTAAATCATGGACGGGGTAATTTCGCTCGTGCACCTTCAATTGGCGTGAGCCATAAGCAATCACCTTTCCGCTCTGCAGAAGAACGCAGCCTAAGCCGCTCCCTGAGGCATCGCTATAAATTACAAATCCATCGGTTCCACATGGCGAAGACAACACCGGCGCCGTGGTCAACCGAACCTTCAGCTCTTCAAAAGCTCGTGCGCACTCTGGCGTCCAAACGAACTTCTGATCCTTTCGCGTCAGTGTGGTTAGCGGCAAAGCGATCCGCGAGAAGTTTTCCACAAATCTTCTATAGTAGCCCGCAAGTCCAAGGAAACTCCTGACCTCGGCCACGAAAGACAATATTGGCCATTCTTGTATGGCTTTTATTTTCGCTGGATCCACTGCAATGCCCGCTCCACTCACCACATGGCCCAAAAATGCCACTGACGATAGCCAAAACTCGCACTTCGAGAACTTGGCATAGAGCTGATTTTGCCTCAACGTGTTCAACACCAACCGCAAGTGAATCTCATGCTCAGCTTTGGACTTCGAGTACACCAGGATGTCATCAATAAACACTATCACAAACAGATCCAGGTACTCACGAAAAATACGATGCATCAGATCCATAAACACCGAGGGCGCATTGCACAATCCAAAGGGCATGACTGTGAACTCATAGTGCCCATAACGCATTCCAAATGCGGTTTTGGGAATGTCACCTTCCCGAATTCTTAACTGGTAATAACCAGACTTCAGGTCCAACTTCGAATAGACGGTCGAGCCAACTAGCTGATCAAATAATTCATCAATCCGAGGTATAGTATACTTATTCTTCTCGGTCAGCTTATTCAATTCACGGTAATCGATACACAACCGTAACCCACCATCTTTCTTCTTTACAAAAAGCACAGGCGCGCTCCAAGGTGACATACTTGGGCGGATATAACCTTGCTCTAGCATTTCTTGGAGTTGAACCTTCAATTCAGCCATCTCTTTAGGCGCAACGCGATATGGCGAGCGGGCCACGGGTTTCGCACCTGGGACCAACTCAATTGTGAAGTCAATCTCCCGCTGGGGTGGTAGCCCAGGGAGATCCGCGGGAAACACATCCGTAAATTCTGCCACAATCGGAACCTCACACAACGTGGCCTTAGGCTCAACAGCCTGAATTAGTGCAAAGTAACACTCCGCACCCTTCCGAACAGCTTTGACTACCTGGAGTGCAGACATCAACGTCCCGCCTACTCCTCGCATACCCGCAAACTTTGTCTCCTGTTCGGTATTCTGGCCCAACGTGATTTCTTTGGACTGGCAATCAATCATAGCATGCTGCTCCGCCAGCCAATCCATCCCAAAAATCACATCGAATTCCGAAATTGGCAAAACAAATGCGGTTAAACAAAAATCCCGACTTTCGAACTGAACAGCCACATCGCATGCTTGATCCGCAAGCATCCAACATCCATTCGGCAACACTACTCTGACACTATCTGTCTTTGCACGACTGGGTATCCCAAGCCGCGTAACAAATTCACGAGACAGAAAAGAATGCGATGCCCCTGTATCAAACAGTGCTCGTGCCAGCGTGTCCCGAATCATTACAAAACCTATGACAAACATGTCACACACACAAACCACAAACATAGGGGTACTACACAAAGCATACAAACCATCGCATCAGCAAAACTAAACTCATACCTGTGACCACATCACTCTGCTTGATGGCCTCTTGCAGGCCAAGATTGTAGACTTGGGGTTGCGCCTGCGAGGCAGAGGAATCCACCACCGCCTTTCCTTTTTCCGCATAGGATGCTCCCGCCTTCTTTTCACTCTTTGGCGGCATCCGACAATCTCGCGCAATATGCCCCATCCTACCACAATTGAAGCAGGTACGAGTATCTGGCTTGGAGGTTGCCCCTGATGTTGCTCCCGTTGCAACTGATGAAGGCGCTTGTCCACTAGGCTTGGACTTCTTGCCCCATCTCTTCTTATAAAACGATTTTCCCGATCGGGGCGCCTTCCACTCCGGTTGCGACACAACCAAAGCTCTCTTCCCTTGCACCCTCTTCATGTCCTTTTCCAACGCGGTTGCGGTGTCAACCAACGCTTGGAAACCTTGGTTCACAGAACTGGACACAAGGAACCTCAGCTCGTCCCTCAGCCCTTCATAGAACCGATTAGTCTTCCTCTGCTCATCAGCAAAAATGGAACCCGCATACCGCCCCAAGCGAGTAAACTCATGCAGGTACGCGTCAACACTGCCATCACCTTGAGTCAACCGTTGGAATTCGTTTTCCATGGCTATCCGTTGAGCCACAGGAAGGTGCTTCGCTAGGAAGAGCCGGGAGAATTCTTCCATCGACACTTGGGTTAACGGACAACCCGCCAAATGATGCAACTCCATCTCATCCCACCATAAACGCGCTTCTCCTTCAAGCAAGAAGGTGGCTAAGGTAGCTTTCTGATGTTCCGCCGTGCCTATCGCCGTCATCACTCGCTTGACGCGCGATAACCAATCCTCAGCCTGCGTCGGGGTTCCCGCTCCCGAGAACGTAGGCGGATGGAAACTCATAAACCGTGTTAGCTGCTTCTCAGCCGCTCGAGGAGCCACACCCACGACAGGTTCAGGCCTTGCCACCACCTGTTCTGGCCTCACAGCCTCTTGTTCCTGCCTGAGTGGCTGACCTTGGATCATGGTAAATAAGGCCTCCGCAACTAAACGGACATGTTCCGCAGACGGTGGAGGTGTAGGCACCGCGGCTGGTGCCGTACTTTCATCAGAACGCTGGGGCTCAGACGGCCCAGCTCCACTCCGTGTCACCTAAAGGTGGACAAGACACACACATTAGCAGTCGGACCCAAGCAAACAACACAAAATAGGAACACGCAGGGTCCTCAAACACATCAAGTTGCATTCCTATCATGGACATTCAGGAGTTCATTCGTAGACTTTGGTGTGCACAAACACGTGCTCGCCACCCCACAAAAGAAGTCGACCACGACTTCGAGAGGGAAAGACCAAGACAACCGATACCAAAAATGTAACAACCCCATCCGTTCCTATGATATATTCTAGAAGGTCCGGCCGGGGCCCCACAGGATATACCACAAAACAGTCGGTGAAGGTACAGGATGATACCAGAGTAGCGCATCACACCTATCACAAGCATTCTAGCGGAAGCCTAAACTACTTGAACTCCTCATGAATGTCCAAACATAAAACTCCACATTTTATATATATAGGAATGTCTTACAACATGAATAAAGAGTTGGCCTTATGGCCTACATGGCTTTCACACAGTGGCCTAAAACAGATTGGCGCGCAGGCCGGCCACAATAAAAGAAAACATTCAAAAGAACATATTTAGCCTTCGAGGGATAACAGCAGCAGCAGCAACACCAGCAGGAGCATCAACCTCTATGCATCCCGCTCGGCTCTCCAGCACCTGTGCAAGGGACAATCCACCCACCGGTGGCAAACAAAAGCAACGGTCAGCATTCAGCTGACCAAATTATAATGACCCTACCCCTTCTCTCGGGGCAGCGGTATTTTTCCCTGCAGGCATAGCATATCACAAGTATGGCAAGCTAGAGCATCAAAAGGTGCTTTCACGCACACAAGCCATCACAACCGTTCGCCACCCGGCCCAACGGTCCGTGCACTCAGGGCACATTCTTGGTGTTCTGGCAACCTCTTGCCCACCACCGTATCAGGGTTATCACCCAACGGTAAATCTCTTGAGCATTTACTCCATGACGTGCAGCCGGAGTTAGTCCTCGGACACCGGGATGGCCCGTAGCCCCCCGTTGTGTCATGGCGCGCAGGCCGAAGACTCTTGCTATGCGCTCCAACAGACCGCACTTTTTGGTCTCGCGTCAGACGGACATAGCGCAGGTCGGATCCTCCACCCCCCCCCCCCCCCCCCCCCCCCGTTGCTCAAATCGCCTTGCCTTTTTCGCGTACAGCGTACTCATGGCTATATCAAAGGCGCGGGTCGGTCTCACCAATCCTGTTCTTGGCATTCAAGCCTAGGTATTTCACTATACCCATTTCCTCACAACAACAGCGGGTCTTTCCTGGGCACACCAGTACTTCCTGTGACTCTCTCCACAGGTGGACACCGCACAAGCACAAATGTCAGGGGTCTTTCCTGGGCACACCAGTACTTCCTGTGACTCGCTTCACAGGTGGACACCCTATGACATCAAGCATCACAAAAAGGGCCTTTCCTGGTCCCATCAGTACTTCCTGTGCCTCATTCACAGGTTGGACCCAAAACATCACATGGCTATTTTCCTGGGCTACCACCCCAGTACTTCCTGCTACTCCTTTTCGCAGGTATAACCCGTAGACTCCGTACACTACACGTTTATCACGGAGTCTTCTCCGGTTCGTATGCAACATCACCAATCTAGACCAACCTGTCCAGATGGGCTTCACACAGCATGCCTATTCCGTACTCCATTTCCGGATCTATATGCACAACAAAGGGGATTTCAAGAATCACCCAAACGACTCCCAAAAGCAGCCACCTCTTGGTGGGGGAATCAAAAGATATGCCAAAACGGAAGCCTTCACATGGCTAGGGAAGAAAAGTCGTTACCCTTGACGATCGCTTCGGTGCCATAGCCTCCAAGCTAGCTTGCAAAACTCGCAAGAGTGTTTCCTCCGCAACGCTGGCTTCGGATCTCTCGTCGGTAAACCGCAGCACCACCACCAGCAGCCCCCTTTCCTTCTTCCTCCTCCTTTTTCTCTCTCTTTCTCTCTCTTGAAGAAAGATGAAGGCCAAATGAAAGTGATTCATACTTCTCTGATTTCAGCCCTTAAGGAAAAAGAAGAAGAAGCTTTAGCCCTTGGATCCAGACTGAAGGAATGGACGGCCACGATTCTGCCAAAAACACATATTTTGACCAGACACGGCCTCGAACACGGCCGTGTGCCAGGCCGTGTGCCTCAAGCGGTGGTCAACCGACTTATCCAAACCAGTGACACGCCCACGGGACACGCCCGTGTCATGGGCCGTGTCACCAACACGCCTTCAGATACGCCCGTGTCTGTGGCCGTGTACCTGGGGAAAAAATCCCAAATCATCCTGAGACTTCACACGGCCTGTGACACGCCCGTGTCTCAGGCTGTGTGCCCAGACACGGCACAAAGACACGCCCTATCGAAATCCTTCGGCGGGCTGAGTTCGTCGCCTGACTTGACACGCCCTGTGACACGCCCGTGTCACAGGCCGTGTTCAACACTCGACACACACTTCTCGACACTCGACGATCGTCGAGAAAAACTCGTCGAGAATGCGACACGGCCTTGGACACGCACGTGTCCTGGGCCGTGTGCCTCCTCTCGACGAATCGTCGAGAGAAAAAGTCGTCGAGACAAAGCCCAATCGTCGACACAACCTCGACACGGCCTGCGACACGGCCGTGTCGCAGGCCGTGTCAACTGACACGCCCTGGGACACGCCCGTGTCCCATGCCCTGTCACCCAAATTTTCCTGTTTCAGAACTTTGGGCTGTTACATAACCTCCAAGGATCCCTGCTGCAATCTACCGCATAGAAACCCGAAAAACCCAAAGCACGGAGTCTTCTCCGGCAAAACATAAAAAATGCAACATCACCGATCCAGACAAAACACGTCCGGGTAGGCTTCAGACGCAATGCATATGCCCGTACATATGATTTCGGGCTCTATATGCAACACAAGGGGGACTATTCACATCAACCCCAAGGAACACCACGCACTCACCGCACACTCGCGGGGGCGGGATTCCCTATGTAGAAAGAAAGAGCTTCAAACGCACTAGTTGAGAATCGTTACCCTTGAAGTCCGTTTTGGCGCCATGGAAAAACTACGCGGACAGAACTCTTTGCAACGACCTTCCCTCCACGGATCCGCTCTCAGACTTCGAAACGGTACTCTGATGCTCCGCCGGTGGCAGGAAACCTCCTTCTTCTTCCCCTTATCTCTCACTTTGGAAGGAGAAAGCTTTGGAGAGAAAATGATGAATTAACCCCCTATTCCCGGCCTTAACAGAGCAGGATCTCATCTGGGCCGTCGGATCTTAATTATAGAAAACGAACGGCTCAGATCTTCACAAAATTCTCCAGACCTGGGCCGAACACGGCTTGGCACACGGCTGTGTCCCAGGCCGTGTGCCTCGATCCAGGCACGATTGTCGAACTGAGAGACGCACACGGGCCAGGACATGCCCGTGTCTCGCCTGACACGCCCGTGTCGGGTTCCTCGACACGCCCGTGTTCGGGGGCGTGTCACGCATAACCGCCACGGCAACGGACACGACCCTTCTGCACACGTGTAGGGACACGGGTTGGCACACGCTCTATGTCGAAGGACACTCCCGTGTCATCCGGCCGTGTTCCTGGCAGTTTCCTTCTTGGGTTGAAAACGACCAAAAATCACCAGCCAGACATGGCCTTGGACACGCCAGTGTCCTAGGCCGTGTACCCCTATACAGGCACCAAAAACCCTTTTTTCGCGACCGACTCGCACACAATATTCCGGGCGTTACAAATCTCCCACACTTAAGGAATTTCATCCCGACATTAAACAAAGGTACATAAAATCTAACTGATACCTGAGTGGAATAATTCGGGGTATTCCTCCAACATAGCTTGCTCTCGCTCCCAAGAAAGCTCCTCACGTCCGCAATTATCCCAACGGACTTTAACCATTCGGAGCTCCTTGTTGCAGAGTCGTTTGACTGCAACATCTTCAATTAGTACTGGCTTGACCTTTGTTGTTAACTCATAATTAACCGGTACCTGATTGTCCGCAACGATCTGCGAAGGCTCTTACACTGCCTTACGCAACACCGATACGTGGAACACGTCATGCAGCCCACTAAACTCCGTCGACAGATTCAACCTATATGCCGCCTCGCCAACACGCTCCAGGATTTCAAATGGTCCAAGGTATCTCGGACTCAGCTTCTTCAAGCGTCGAACACGCGATACACCCTTGAACGGCTTGATTTTTAGATATACCATATCGCCAACATTGAACTCCACATTTCTATATTTGGCATTGTAATACTTTGACTGTCTATCCTGAGCAATCTTCAGCCTTTCCTGAATTGTCCGTATCATTGAAGTGGCGTCTTCCACCGCTTGACGTTTATACAACTTCGATTCGCCTGCCTCCAACCAAGACAACGGCGTACGACACTTCCTCCCGTATAAGGCTTCGAAAGGCGCCATTCCAATACTTTTCTGAAAGCTGTTGTTGTACGCAAAATGCACCATGTACAAGTGATCCTCCCAATTCTTCCCGAAATTAAGGACGCACATGCGAAGCATGTCCTCCATAGTCCTGTTGACTCTCTCGGTTTGGCCATCTGTCTGCGGGTGAAAGGCTGTGCTGAACTTTAGCTTAGTACTCAACAGACCATGCACCAACCTCCAGTCATTCGACGTGAAGCGTCCATCACGATCACTAACAATACTGCGAGGCACACCATGCAATCGTACAATATTATCCACGTAGAGTTTGGCTAACTTTTCCACCAGATCTTCCTTTCTGACTGGGATAAAGTGCGACACCTTTGTCAACCTATCTACGACCACCCAAATGGCATCGTTTCCCTTCTGCGACTTCGGCAAACCGTGCACAAAATCCATAGATATGTCGTCAAACTTCAATTCTGTGGTAGGAAGGGATTTCAAGAAACCTCCGGGCTTGTGGCATTCCGCTTTCACCAATGCACAAGTACGACACTTGGCCACATAAAGTGCCACATCCTTCTTTAAACCCGGCCACCAAAATAATTTCTTCATGTCTCTATACATCTTCGTGCTTCCCGGGTGGATTGAGTACTTGGTATGATGAGCCTCATACATCAACTCCTCCCGAATATTATCCGCACTAGGAACGCATAGACGACCGTCCTTCCTTAGCAACCCATCTTCAACCACAAACTGGGAATTTGACCCATCCAAAGCTTCATCCAAGATCTGCTTCATGCTGCTATCCTGAACCAAAGCCTGCCGAACTCTATCCGCTAGGTCACACTGCACCTCTGTCCAAAACAGTTTTGCCTCGGCACTAGACTGTTTATCGATGCAAGATATCTCCAATGCCTCCAACTCTTGGACCAATCTCTCATCATGTACTGATACCAGTTGGCTTGTGCGAGAATCTTACGACTCAACGCATCTGCCATTGCATTTACCTTCCCAGGCTCATAGTGTATCTTGAAGTTGTAGTCCCCTAAGAACTCCATCCACCTTCGCTGCCTCATGCTCAGATCCTTTTGGTCCAACAGGTACTTCAAACTTTTATGATCGGTGTAAATATCGACCTTCATACCGTACAGATATTGCCTCCAAAGCTTTAGAGCAAATATCACGGCTGCTAACTCTAAGTCGTGGACCGGATAATTCCTCCCGTGAACCTTCAGTTGTCGTGAACCATAAGCTATCACTCTCCCATGCTGTAGCAGGACACAACCCAAACCACTGCCCGAACCATCACTATAAATCTCTAACCCTTCAGTTCCACTTGGCGAACATAAAATATGCGCCATGGTTAACCGCCACTTCAACTCTTTAAAAGCATGTTCGCACTCCGGAGACTACACGAACTTCTGATCCTTTCATGTCAATGTCGTGAGTGGTAGTGCTATCCGCGAGAAGTTCTCTACGAAGCGCCTGTAGTAGCCAGCAAGCCCCAAAAAACTCCGGACCTCTGCCACCGTAGTCAAAGTAGGCCACTCCCGTATCGCCACTATCTTCGCCGGATCCACAACTATTCCTTATCCGCTGACAACATTACCAAGGAACGCTATCGAGGATAACCAGAATTCACACTTGGAGAACTTTGCATATAACTGACTTTTCCTCAATGTCTCCAACACAATGTGTAAATGCTTGTAGTGATCCTCCTCGCACCGCAAATACACCAGGATATCATCGATAAATACTATCACGAACTGATCCAGGTATTCTCTGAACGTCCTATTCATCAGATCCATAAACACGGATGGCTCATTCGTCAACCCAAACGGCATGAACGTGAACTCGTAATGCCCAAACCGCGTACTGAATGCTGTCTTTAGGATGTCGCTCTCCATTATCCTCAACTGATAGTAACCGGACTTCAAATCTAACTTCGAATATACAGTTGATCCAACCAACTGATCAAACAGATCGTCTGTAACGCCCCGAAACTCAAAGGAGCAAAGGGGGATGTTTTGGGCCAGTTTGGGTTCTGGCAGAAGGCACACGGCCTGGGACACGGGTGTGTCCCAGGGGGTGTCAAGCATGTGTCGACACTTAGCCGCGAAGTCGTCGAGTTATACTCGACGATTCGTCGAGAATGGGCACACGGCCTGCGACACGGGCGTGTCGCATGGCGTGTCGACCTGTGTCGACACTTAACCGTGAAGTCGTCGAGTTATACTCGACGATTCGTCGAGAATGGGCACACGGCCTGCGACACGGGCGTGTCGCAGGGCGTGTCGACCCGTGTCGACGATCGTCCCGGGGAGTCGTCGAGATTCACTCGACGATCGTCGAGACAAGGAACACGGCCTAAGACACGGGCGTGTCCAAGGCCGTGTCATCAAGTCGTCGATCTTCCCTCGACGAAATGTCCCGTGTACACGGCCTGGGGTCCAGGCATGTCAATGTGACACGGGCAAGAACACGGGCGTGTCCTAGAACCCGTGCAGTGCTCGGGTTGAAAATGGGGGAAAAATCATGGTGTACACGGCCGGCTACACGGCCGTGTCAGTTGGAACACGGGCGTGTCAGCTCGAACACGGGCGTGTTCGAGACCCGTGTGAGGTTCCAGGTGATTCGATTTTGACGGCGAATGCGGCACACGGCCCTGGACACGGGCGTGTGCCAGGCCGTGTTCGGCCCAGATTGGGCATTTCAGCCCCGAATCAAAGCCGTTTGTTTCCTTAGGTTGAGATCCGACGGCTGGGGGTTGTTCCTGAGAGGATATACCCGTGAGTTGACTTGGAAAACCTCACTTTTCCTCACTTGTTCTCTTTCTAAATCCTTGGAGAGAGGAGAGCTAAGGCAAGAAGAAGAAGAGCTAGATCCGCCATTGGAGGAGCTTCGGAGCTCCGAATCGCAAGCCGACTCCGGATCCACGGAGGCAACGCAAGTGCGGTGATTCCTATCCGATTACTTTTCGATGGCGCCAAAGAGGAACTCAAGGGTAACGATCCTCATCTTGAGCATGAATCACTCCTTTTCTTAGCATAGGAAGCCCGCTCTCGCAGGTTTGCGGAGAGTTGGAGGCGTTCCTTCGGGTAGATATGTAAAGTCCCCGTTGTTTAGAGTCCGTATGCGAGAACGAACGTAGGCATTTTGTGTGAAGCCTACCCGGACATGTTAGTCTGGATCGGTGATGTTGCATTGCATAAGGCCGGAGAAGACTCCGTGCTATTGGGTGTTTTTCGGGTTTTCTACGCGGTAGATTGCAGCAGGGAGCCTTGGGGACTAACCCAAAGGTGCACCCGGAAAACTGGGCGGATACGAGATCTTGCCAACTTGGTGGCCTGAGAGCCAACTCAAGCATAACTGGGTTATGTGTCTTGCGGTAGAATGGGACTCGGTGAAAGTTTGACCCGCGCAAATGGCTTAAATTGTCGTTGCGAAGTGAGCACGGGTTAGATGGAGCCGTACCCGCTTTATGTCGTTTGGTTAGAGAGACCTAAGGTTACGTGGCACTCGCCATTGGCATAGATGGGAGTCTTCGGCGGTCAATGGCTTAAATTGTCGTGACCCAGGCCAGGAAGACGAATTGCTCATAGGAATGGCCGTCTAAGTGGCGGTGGTGAGTCCGGAATGTTAATGGCTTTAATTGATGTAACATCGACCGGTTCACCGAGAATGTGCCCTGAGTGCACGGAACGTGTGGTCGTACGAGCCAACGTCTGTGATGAAATGGCTATGGTTATATGCATTGCTCGCTTATGCTAATGAATTGCAGGGAAGGAGCATCGCCGCCCCGAGTTGGGGGCGGGATCGTTATAATTTGATCAGCATTGCTGACCGTTGCCTTGTTTGCCACCGTGCGGTGGTTTGTTGCTTGCAGGTGCAGCTGGACCAAGCGGTCAATAGCGGGCTAAAGCCCTTTTTGCGAAGCTGGCCCTCGAAGGCCCAAGTGGAAATGTTTTCCGTTTTATTCATGTATGACCGACCTGCGTGCCGAGGTTTGTAAATCATGTATTATTCAAGTGAAACATTCTGTAAGGCCTTAAGGCCGATTTTGGGTATTTTGTATACATTCCTAATTATGTAATAGTGGACATTCGTGCTCTAATGCTGGGTTCTTGTTTACAACTTATATAAACTGCTTCCGCTAGAATGCTCTGTGTAGGACGTTGAGATTGGTTGGATGGTTTCCATACGTAACCACCCGGTCTGTCTGTGGTATATGGCGTCGGGCCCCGGCCGGACCTACTGCTATATACTATGCGACGGATAGGGGGTGTTACAATTTGGTATCAGACTACTGGTTTTGGTCGGGCTTAAAGTGAATTCGTGGGTGAATTCTTTTTAAGGGGTGGTGAGCACATTGTGTGCGTCATCGTTATAATGGTAAAAGAACCCATGAATGTCCATTTAGGAATGAAAATACTCGTGTTTGAGGAACCTGCATGTTCCTATAATTGTTGTTTGCAATGTTATGTGGTCGCTTAACGGTGTTTTGTACCACTATAGGTGACCAGAAGTGGTGTTGGGCCATCAGAACGCCGAGTTTCTGAGGCTAGCAGTGCACCGGATGTTGCTCCCGCAACACCTCTGTCGGCTGAGAATATACGTTTGGTGGCTGAAGCGGTGTTGGCCGTGATTAATGCGCAGCCTGGAAGGCAAGCGCAGCAGCCCGCTCCTGTGATGGAGCAAGAACCTCTACAAGAGGCTGAGCCGAGGAGGGTGGAGCAAGTGGTTGTAGAACCAATAGTGCCAAGGAGGGCAACTGAGAGGCAGTTGAAGCATGTAATGAGCTTTAACCCTCCGTTATTCTCGGGGTTGGGAACCCCATCTCAGGCTGAAGACTGGCTCTCCAGGGTGAAGAGAGTCATGACAGCGATGGAGACGGAGGAGTGGCAAATGACCACCATCACTACGTTCCTGCTGGACGGTGAAGCAAGGATGTGGTGGGAAGGATTGGAGCTGCATCATTTGAGAGGTAGACAACTGATAGACGTTCCGATGGAAGAGTTCTCGGGATTGTTCTTAGCAAGATACCTCCCTTCTACTCAGAGGATTTCAATGGAGAATGAGTTCCTGAGGTTGGTACAGGGTGAGCGGAGCGTGGATGAATATCTCCACGAGTTTACGCGTTTGAGTCGTTATGCTAGCTCCACCATCATGGATGAGGAGCGCAAGACTAATCGTTTTTATGAAGGCTTGAGGGATGAGCTGAGGCTATTACTGTCAGGGCCGATGACGCAGGGTTTCTTAACCTTGGTCAATACTACCCGGTCCTTGGAGAAGGACATGAAGACCGTGCAAGTGAAGAAAAGCTTGGGTGAAAAGAAATCTGAGTTCAGAGTGCCGACTACTTCAAAGTCCGGCTATCGGAGGTCTTTTAAGAAGCATAGGACTTCGGGTCCAGCTCCTTCTGGCGCTTCTGGGGCGACTACGAGTCGGACCCCGGGCGCGTGTTTTACATGCGGAAAGACGGGGCACTTTGCCCGTGATTGTTGGAGCGGACGTCCTAAGTCCGAGAGGAGGCCGGGAGCCACTTATGAAGAGAAGGGAAAGGCGGTGGAGTCGACCGCATCCCACTATGCTCCGGCCCAACCAAGGGTCTACAATCTTGGCCAACAGGAGGCCATTAAACAAGCTGATGTGGTGACAGGTACGGTTTAATTTATAGAAAGTCAATTTCCTTTATATGCTTGTTATGCACATGTTACCTTACCACTACTTGTTTAGGTTTTGTATTGATTTGTGAAAATCCGGCACGAGCACTCTTCGATACGGGAGCTTCACACTCCTTCTTGTCTGAAGGATTTATATCACGCATCGGAGTCCCTTCTTCGATGGCGAAGGATAAGTTGGATGTGTTGTTGCCCAATGGGTGTTCGATGCGAGCGGATAGGATCTGCAATGTTAAGATTCGTATTGGGGAGCAGGAGTTCGACCTGCGAGCGTCTTTACTTCCGTTAGTGGAGTTCGACGTCATATTTGGCATGGACTGGCTCTCGGAGCAGCAGGCCCATATAGATTGCGGTAGCAAGGAAGTTAAGCTGGGAGTGAGTCGTGAGACGACGTTTACGGGCTTAAAGGGGTCGAGCAAGACGTTGATGTCTGCTCTTTAGGTGGTGAAGGTGATTCGTGCTGGAGCAGAACTATTCTTTACACTAGTAGAGGTTGCAAAGCCGAAGCCCGCGTTGAATTGTATTTCAGTGGTATCGGAATACCCTGATGTGTTCCCCGCAGATCTTCCTGGAGCCCCGCCTCAACGGGAGATAGATTTTACGATCGATCTAGTGCCAGGTGCAAAGCCTGTGTCACGATCTCCGTATCGGCTAGCGCCTAAGGAAATGGAGGAGTTGAAAGTTCAACTGCAAGAGTTGTTGGAGCAAGGGTATGTGCGCCCGAGTTCTTCGCCTTGGAGCGCACCGGTCCTCTTTGTTAAGAAGAAGGACGGAAGCTTGAGGTTGTGTATTGATTATCGGGAGCTAAACAAGCTGACTGAGAAGAACAAGTACCCGATCCCTAGGATTGATGATCTCTTTGATCAGTTAGTCGGGTTGACGGTGTACTCGAAGTTAGATCTCAAGTCTGGGTACTATCAGCTGCGGATAAGGGAGAGTGATATCCCGAAGACAGCGTTTAGTACGAGATACGGGCATTATGAGTTTACGGTCATGCCGTTTGGGCTGACAAATGCGCCGTCAGTATTCATGGATTTGATGAACAGGACGTTCAGGGAGTACTTGGACCATTTGTGATCGTCTTCATCGACGATATTTTGGTGTACTCGCAAAGTGAGGAAGATCACTTCAAGCATCTTCATTTGGTGTTGGAGACGCTAAGGAGAAATCAGTTGTATGCCAAGTTCTCGAAGTGCGAGTTTTGGCTATCCTCAGTGGCGTTCCTCGGGCATATAGTGAGTGGAGAGGGTATTGCGGTGGATCCGGCGAAGATTGTTACGATACGGGAGTGGCCTGAGCTTGCTACGGTAGCAGAAGTCCGGAGCTTTTTGGGGCTTGCCGGTTATTATAGGCGCTTCGTAGAGAACTTCTCGCGGATAGCGCTACCTCTCACTACTTTGACGAGGAAGGAGCATAAGTTCGTTTGGACGCCAGAGTGCGCGCGAGCTTTTGAGGAATTGAAGTGTCGGTTGACCACGGCGCCTGTGCTGAGTTCGCCATGTGGAACCGAAGGCTATGAGATATATAGCGATGCTTCCGGCAGTGGTTTGGGTTGCGTGCTACTGCAGCACGGAAGCGTGATAGCTTATGGCTCGAGACAGCTAAAAGTGCACGAGAGGAATTATCCGGTCCATGACTTGGAGTTAGCGGCCGTGATTTTTGACTTGAAGCTGTGGAGACACTATTTGTACGGTATGAAGATTGATATCTACACCGATCACAAGAGCCTAAAGTACCTGATTGATCAGAAAGATCTGAATATGCGGCAGCGTAGATGGATGGAGTTCTTAGGGGACTATACATTCAAGATCCACTACGTGCCTGACAAAGGGAATGCGGTTGCGGACGCGTTGAGTCGCCGAGCCCCAGCTCAAGCAAATTGGCTATCAGTGCATGATGAGCGGTTGGTGCAGGAGTTGGAGGCGTTGGAGATTGTTTGTGTGGACAGACAATCAAGTGCTGAAGCAGTTCTGAATTGGACTGAAGTCCAATATGACCTGGCTGATCGGATTCGGCAGGATTTGGATATGGATGCTCATATGGAGCAGTTCATGATAGAGGCTCTGGATGGGTCAAATTCCCAATTCGTCGTGGAGGACGGATTGCTTTGGAAAGACGGTCGTCTGTGCGTCCCAAGCGTGGGCAATTTACGGGTGGAGTTGTTGTACGAGGCGCACCATACCAAGTACTCGATTCAACCGGGGAGCACGAAGATGTACCGCGACGTCAAGAAACTGTTTTGGTGGCCGGGTTTGAAAAAGGATGTGGCGCTATACGTAGCGAAGTGCCAAACCTGCGCCTTGGTAAAGGCGGAGTGCCAAAAGCCGGGAGGATTTCTTAAGTCCTTGCCTATTCCGGAGTGGAAATTCGACGACATCTCCATGGACTTTGTGCACGGTTTGCGAAGGTCGCAAAAGGGGAACGACGCCATTTGGGTGGTTGTTGATCGACTAACGAAGGTGTCGCATTTTATTCCGCATAGGAAGGACGATCCGGTGGAGAAGCTGGCAAAGCTTTATGTGGATAATATCGTACGGCTTCACGGTGTGCCCCGCAGCATCGTGAGTGACCGAGATGGGCGGTTCACGTCCAATGATTGGAGGCTGGTGCAGCAAATGTTGGGAACAAAGCTGAAGTTTAGCACAGCCTTCCACCCACAAACGGATGGGCAGACCGAGAGGGTGAATAGAACCATGGAAGACATGCTTCGCATGCGTGTCTTGGATTTTGGAAAGCAATGGGAAGACCACCTATATTTGGTGGAGTTCGCATACAACAACAGCTACCAAGCGAGTATTCAGATGGCGCCTTTCGAGGCCCTATATGGTAGGAAATGTCGCACGCCGTTGTCTTGGTTAGAAACGGGTGAGTCAAAGTTGTATAAGCGATCGGAAGTGGAGGATGCTACTTCTTTGGTGAGAACCATTCGGGAGAGGTTGCTTATCGCTCAGGACCGGCAAGCAAAGTACTATAATGCCAAGCACAGGAACGTGGAGTTCGCTGTGGGCGATTATGTATACTTGAAGATAAAGCCATTCAAGGGTGTCTCGCGGGTGCGGCAATTGAAAAAGCTAAGCCCAAGATACCTTGGACCGTTCGAGGTTCTGGAGCGAGTCGGTGAAGCGGCCTATCGGTTGAAGCTCTCAGTGGAGCTTAGTGGTTTACACGATGTATTCCACATTTCGGTGCTTCGGAAGGCGGTGCAAGAGCCTACGCAAGTGATCGTGGTCGATCAAGTGCCGGTGGAAAGTGGGCTAATGACAAAGGTCAAGCCCGTGCGGATTGAGGACTCGGAGGTCAAGCGGCTACGCAATAAAGAGATCAGGATGGTCAAAGTCCGGTGGGACAATTGCGGTCATGAGGAGCTCTCTTGGGAGCGAGAGCAGACGATGCTTGACGAATATCCGGAGTTGTTCCGCTCAGGTACAAATTTTGTTTTTGTACATGTTTTTCCCTTTATGTAATTTCATGGGCGAAATTCTTTTAAGAGGGGTAGAGTTGTAACGCCCCGAAACTCAAAGGAGCAAAGGGGGACGTTTTGGGCCAGTTTGGGTTCTGGCAGAAGGCACACGGCCTGGGACACGGGCGTGTCCCAGGGCGTGTCAAGCGTGTGTCGACACTCAGCCGCGAAGTCGTCGAGTTATACTCGACGATTCGTCGAGAATGGGCACACGGCCTGCGACACGGGCGTGTCGTAGGGCGTGTCGACCCGTGTCGACACTTAGCCGTGAAGTCGTCGAGTTATACTCGACGATTCGTCGAGAATGGGCACACGGCCTGCGACACGGGCGTGTCGCAGGGCGTGTCGACCCGTGTCGACGATCGTCCCGGGGAGTCGTCGAGATTCACTCGACGATCGTCGAGACAAGGAACACGGCCTAGGACACGGGCGTGTCCAAGGCCGTGTCATCAAGTCGTCGATCTTCCCTCGACGAAATGTCCCGTGTACACGGCCTGGGGTCCAGGCGTGTCAATGTGACACGGGCAAGGACACGGGCGCGTCCTAGAACCCGTGCAGTGCTCGGGTTGAAAATGGGGGAAAAATCATGGTGTACACGGCCGGCTACACGGCCGTGTCAGTTGGAACACGGGCGTGTCAGCTCGAACACGGGCGTGTTCGAGACCCGTGTGAGGTTCCAGGTGATTCGATTTTGACGGCGAATGCGGCACACGGCCCTGGACACGGGCGTGTGCCAGGCCGTGTTCGGCCCAGATTGGGCATTTCAGCCCCGAATCAAAGCCGTTCGTTTCCTTAGGTTGAGATCCGACGGCTGGGGGTTGTTCCTGAGAGGATATACCCGTGAGTTGACTTGGAAAACCTCACTTTTCCTCACTTGTTCTCTTTCTAAATCCTTGGAGAGAGGAGAGCTAAGGCAAGAAGAAGAAGAGCTAGATCCGCCATTGGAGGAGCTTCGGAGCTCCGAATCGCAAGCCGACTCCGGATCCACGGAGGCAACGCAAGTGCGGTGATTCCTATCCGATTACTTTTCGATGGCGCCAAAGAGGAACTCAAGGGTAACGATCCTCATCTTGAGCATGAATCGCTCCTTTTCTTAGCATAGGAAGCCCGCTCTCGCAGGTTTGCGGAGAGTTGGAGGCGTTCCTTCGGGTAGATATGTAAAGTCCCCGTTGTTTAGAGTCCGTATGCGAGAACAGACGTAGGCATTTTGTGTGAAGCCTACCCGGACATGTTAGTCTGGATCGGTGATGTTGCATTGCATAAGGCCGGAGAAGACTCCGTGCTATTGGGTGTTTTTCGGGTTTTTTACGCGGTAGATTGCAGCAGGGAGCCTTGGGGACTAACCCAAAGGTGCACCCAGAAAACTGGGCGGATACGAGATCTTGCCAACTTGGTGGCCTGAGAGCCAACTCGAGCATAACTGGGTTATGTGTCTTGCGGTAGAATGGGACTCGGTGAAAGTTTGACCCGCGCAAATGGCTTAAATTGTCATTGCGAAGTGAGCACGGGTTAGATGGAGCCGTACCCGCTTTATGTCGTTCGGTTAGAGAGACCTAAGTTTACGTGGCACTCGCCGTTGGCATAGATGGGAGTCTTCGGCGGTCAATGGCTTAAATTGTCGTGACCCAGGCCAGGAAGACGAATTGCTCATAGGAATGGCCGTCTAAGTGGCGGTGGTGAGTCCGGAATGTTAATGGCTTTAATTGACGTAACATCGACCGGTTCACCGAGAATGTGCCCTGAGTGCACGGGACGTGTGGCCGTACGAGCCAACGTCTGTGATGAAATGGCTATGGTTATATGCATTGCTCGCTTGTGCTAATGAATTGCAGGGAAGGAGCATCGCCGCCCCGAGTTGGGGGCGGGATCGTTATAATTTGGTCAGCATTGCTGACCGTTGCCTTGTTTGCCACCGTGCGGTGGTTTGTTGCTTGCAGGTGCAGCTGGACCAAGCGGTCAATAGCGGGCTAAAGCCCTTTTTGCGAAGCTGGCCCTCGAAGGCCCAAGTGGAAATGGTTTCCATTTTATTCATGTATGACCGGCCTGCGTGCCGAGGTTTGTAAATCATGTATTATTCAAGTGAAACATTCTGTAAGGCCTTAAGGCCGATTTTGGGTATTTTGTATACATTCCTAATTATGTAATAGTGGACATTCGTGCTCTAATGATGGGTTCTTGTCTACAACTTATATAAACTGCTTCCGCTAGAATGCTCTGTGTAGGACGTTGAGATTGGTTGGATGGTTTCCATACGTAACCACCCGGCCTGTCTGTGGTATATGGCGTCGGGCCCCGGTCGGACCTACTGCTATATACTATGCGACGGATAGGGGGTGTTACATCGTCAATCCTCGGGATTGGATATTTGTTCTTCTCCGTAAGTTTGTTCAATTCCCGATAATCGATACAAAGCCGCAAGCTCCCATCTTTCTTCTTAACAAAGAGAACTGGTGCGCTCCAAGGCGACGAACTTGGACGCACATAACCTTGCTTTAGCAACTCTTGCAGTTGCACCTTCAACTCTGCCATTTCTCTTGGAGCTATCCGATAGGGGGAGCGTGACACCGGTTTGGCACCCGGTACCAGCTCTATAGTAAAGTCTATCTCCCGCTGAGGAGGGGATCCTGGGAGATCATCTGGAAACACATCAGGATACTCGGACACAACTGGGATGCTGTCCAAACTAGGCTTAGGCGTCGAAGTTTGCACTAGAGTGACATATAGTTCTGCCCCAGACCGAACTGCCTTGAACATCTGAAGGGCTGACATCAGAACTTTCCCTGACCCCTTCATGCCCGCAAAAATAGTCTCTCGATCAGTGTCTAGACCCAACTTGACTTCTTTATGGTTGCAATCAGTACATGCACTTTGCTCCGAGAGCCAATCCATACCGAAGATTATGTCGAACTCCACTAATGGTAGAATCAACGCCCGCAAATCAAACTCTCGGTCTCCAATCCAAATCTTCACAACACAAATCCTATCCGCACGCATGGAGCACCCATTAGGCAATAACACATCCAACTTATTTTCTGTCATCGAGAACAGAACTCCGATGCGCGATATAAATTTTTCGGACAAGAAGGAATGTGATGCTCCCGTATCAAAAAGGGCTCTTGCCGGACACCTAAAAATTAACACAAAGCCTAGCACCGACAAACGTAAGCTAATAAATACGAAGGTAACAACTATAAAAGTTAAAACCACTGTAATTTAACTCATACCTGTCACCACGTCCGCTTGCTTTATGGCCTCCTGCAGACCAAGGTTGTAGACTCTAGGCTGGGCTGGAGCATGATGGGACGCGGTTGACTCCACTGCCTTCCCTTTCTCCTCATAAGTCGCTCCAGGTCTCCTCTCGGACTTTGAATGTCCGCTCCAACACTCCCGAGCAAAATGCCCCGTCTTCCCGCAGTTGTAGCAAGCTCCGGGGGCTCGACTTGTAGTTTCCCCCGATGCATCAGCCGAAGGGGCTGAGTTCGGAGTCCTTCGCTTCTTGTTCCACCTGCGGAAACTTGACTTGTTATGTGGCACCTTGAACTCGGTCTTCCTTTCTCCTAGGTCCTTCTTCTCTTGAACTTTCTTCACAACCTTCTCCAATAATCGGGATGAATTGACCAAGGCTAGGAAGCCCTACGCCTTAGGCCCATCAATGAGTAACTGTAAATCGCCGCAAAGACCCTCATAGAATCAGTTGGTCTTCCTCTCTTCTTCTGTAAACATAACACCAGCATAACGACCCAACCGTGTGAACTCATGCAGATATTCGTCCACGCTTCTGGATCCCTGAGTGAACCCGAGAAACTGATTCTCCATCTCCAACTTCTGAGCAGAGGGTACAAATCTGGCTAGTGACAATCTTGAAAATTCCTCCATCGGCACATCCGCAAGTTGCCTTCCCACTAGAAGATGAAACTCCATCTCGTCCCACCACAGCCTCGCTTCACCTTCCAAAAGAAAAGTCGCTATGGTGGTCTTCTGCCACTCCTCAGTTATTGTGGCCGTCAAGACCCTCTTTATGGAAGAGAGCCAGTCCTTAGCTTGAGTTGGCGTTGCAACCCCATTAAACCTCGGAGGATTAAAGCCCATCACATGCTTTAGCTGCCTCTCCGTAGTTCTTCTTGGCTATACCAACTCCACTACTGCGCGTTCCACCACTCTCGGCTCTGCCACCCTAACCGGTTCTTGCTCATTTACAGGAGGTGCGCGATGCATTTGCCCTGCAGGTTGGGCATTTATCATTGCGAACACTGCCTCAGCCCCCATCCTGATGGTTTCCGCTGAAGGAGGTGTAGCAGGCACGTCCCTTGGGGCACTACTTTCCGCTGATTGCGGATGCTCTGACTGACCAGCACCGCTCCCAGCTGCATATAGTAGCAAAGACACATAATTAGACAACAAACAAATTGGTAAAAGCAATCATTGGAACACTCAGGTTCCACAAAACAAGCGTATTTTCATTCCTAAGTGGACATTCATGGGTTCTTTTTGATGTTATAACGATGATGCACACATGTGCTTACCACCGCTTAAAAGAATTCGCCCACGAATTCATTTAAGCCTGACCGTAACCAGAAGTCTGATACTAAATTGTAACACCCCCATCTGTCGTATGGTATATAACAGAAGGTCCAACTGGAACCCGACGTCATATACCACAGATAGTTGGATGGGTTACCAAATGCATAATCAAACCGTCCAATTAAGACTAATCGTCCTACACAGAGCATTCTAGCGGAAGTATTTAAAATTGAAAGAACCTAAACTTAAATCCATCAAATATGAATGTCCATAGCTACAACTACAGGAATGAAACCCCAAATACACTGAAACGGGTACATGGCCTTATGGCCTTACAAAAGTTCACTTAATATAACATGTCTTACATACATCGGCTCGCAGGCCGGCCACACATGATAAATGTAAAAATAACTATTCTACGGCCTTCTAGGGCCAGCACAGCAACATGGGCTCCAGCCCGCTATTTGGCACTCGGCTCCGCAGCACCTGCAAGCACATACCACCGCATGGTGGCAAACAAGGCAACGGTCAGCTAAAAGCCGACCAAATTATAACGACCCCGCCCTTACTCGGGACGGCGGTGCTCTTTCCCTGCATAGCATTAGTCCAATAAAATAATATAGCGTAATTATATTTCGCCACAGTTGTAGGCTCGCACGGCCAAACACCCCGTGCACTCAGGGCACATTCATGGTGAACCCTGACCAATCAGTCCATTCACCACCACCCCCAGGATGGCAACAACATGTGAGAATTTAGCCTATCTGACCACCTTCTAAGGCTCCGATTATGCCTACGGCCAGTGCCCGTCTTCGGATTACTCGCACCGGACCACATAGCCTAGGTCCAATTCCACTTGCCTGTTGCTCACGCCGCATATACAATTTAAGTCCTACGCGCGGGCCAAGCTTCTCTCGGATCCCAAATTTTCCAAAACAATCTCATAACCCAGTTATGATCAAGGCCGGTTCCCAGACCGCCAAGTTAGCAGAACACGTTTCCGCTCAGTTTTCCGGGTGCGCCTTGAAGCTAACCTCCAAGGATCCCTGCTGCAATCTACCGCGTAGAAACCCGAAAAACCCAAAGTATGGAGTCTTATCCGGCAAAACATAACCAATGCAACATCACCGATCAAGACAAAACACGTCTGGGTAGGCTTCACACATAATGCCTATGCGCGTACTTACGATTCCGGGCTCTATATGCAACACAAGGGGGACTATTCACATCAACCCCAAGGAACACCACGCACTCACCGCACACTCGCGGGAGTGGGATTCCCTATGCAGAAAGAAAGAGCTTCAAACGCTCAAGTTGAGAATCGTTACACTTGTAGTCCGTTTTGGTGCCATGGAAAAACTACACGGACAGAACTCTTCGCAACGACCTTCCCTCCACGGATCCGCTCTCAGACTTCGAAACGGTGCTCTGATGCTCCGCTGGCGGCCGGAAACCTCCTCCTTCTTCCTCTTCTCTCTCAATTTGGAAGGAGAAAGCTTTGGAGAGAAAATGAGGAATTAACCCCCTATTCCCGGCCTTAACAGAGCAGGATCTCATCTGGGCCGTCGGATCTTAATTAAAGAAAACGGACGGCTCAGATCTGCACAAAATTCTCCAGACCTGGGCCGAACACGGCTTGGCACACGACCATGTCCCAGGCCGTGTGCCTCGATCCAGGCACGATCGTCGAACTGATAGACGCACACGGGCCATGACATGCTCGTGTCTCACTTGACAAGCCAGTGTCAGGTTCCTCGACACGCCCGTGTTCGGGGGCGTGTCACGCATAACCGCCACGGCAACGGACACAACCCTACTGCACACGGGTAGGGACACGGGTTGGCACATGCCCGTGTCGAAGGTGAAAGTCCACCTAGTGTCAGCTATGTGCACCTATGGGGGGGGGGGGAATAGGTGACGTGTCGCGCTTTTGTGGAATTTACGAATGTACCTGCACAATAAAAATAAAAAGCACAGCACACAGAATACACAGACAATTTATAGTGGTTCCCCGACTTGGGTACATCCACTTTCCCCCTTCGACCTATCTCCCAACACGGGACGACTCGGTCTCTTCTCCAACAGGATTGAAATCCAATCCCTGCACTATCGGAAGGAACCCTTCCACACGTGAGAGTCAACACTCCCACAAAACGGGTTGCACCCAACCCTTACAACACGGAACAAAAGTTTCTTTACAACAAAAGTAAATATAGAATGTACACGAGATACAAACTTCTTTTGGAGACTACGGTGTTCCTCTTCGTTCGACGACGTGTTCGTGAAGTCAACGAATAGTCTACAACCTTGGTCTCTCTTGGAGAGGATCTCCCCGGAACCGGCGGCGGCAATCCGAGCGGCGTCTTGGTTCGGGATCGACGACAACGAAGGTGCGCGACAGCAGTACTTTGAGATCCAAACTTCGTAGCGAAGCTAGCTAGGTCTACCAACGGTCACACGAGGATCGGTCGTCTCGATCGATTCGGACAGGGAAGTTTTTCCCGGTCAACAAATCGAGAGACAAGGGATCTCTGGATAGACGCGTGAGACTCAAGCTTTGCTAAGCTTCTGTCGCCGGAGATCGGGAAGAAAATTGATCAGCAGCGGCGACCAACTTGCCCGAGCGTGACGGCGGCGGCGGAGAGGAATCGCGATTTTAGGGTTACGTCCCGGCTCGGTTTCTGATTTTGTCTTTTTTTTTACTGTTCAAAATACCCGAATATATATACTGTAGATAACTCCAATATGACCGTTTGTGGGACCCACACGTATAACCCCGAAATCCGGTTCAAACTAGTCCAGCGGCATAATCCGGTCCAGTAGCATCCCGAGAAATTGCTAAGTGAAAATCGGCGAGAATCGCAGGTGATTCTCGACGAATCGGCGAGAATCACCAAGTGATTCTCGACGATTCGTCGAGAATCGCTAGTGATTCTCGCCGAATCACTTATTGATTCTCAGCGATTATCACTTGGTATTCATGAGCTGCTTAACCATTGGTTCGGCGAGAATCACTAGTGATTCTCGCCGAATCTTACTTGGCACCGTTTTGAGGTAGCCAGAGGGGTCGGCGAGAATCACTAATGATTCTCGGTCGGCGAGAATCACTAGTGATTCTCGCCGAATCGGCGAGAATCACTTGGTGATTCTCGTCGAATTTTCCTTGGACGAATTTTCGTCTTCCACCCAGGAGCTGCTCCTTGACCCATCCATGCTCCTTGTCTTCTCTTGCATATGAACGGCCCTGTACTTGAAAGTAAGTGGACTCCAGTAGAGAGAGTACACGTAGGCCAACACACTGATCTGCTCAACGAGGGATTACGTCTTGCAGACCCGTGTATATTGACCTACTGCACCCTGACATTGGTGTGCACTTAGCGTGGAGGAGCTGCAAGTACAACTTAAGATCTTTCATCAAAGACATTGTGAATTCATCTTAGCTTGACAGGTGGCTTCCTCAAATCCAGGTAATTGTGGATACAATACCCAACAATCTCCCCCTATTTGACGAACCCAAAACCCTACTAGCTAAGATGAATAACACCTATCAAATAATAAACATAGCATTAAGAAATTAAACATGCAGCACAAGAGAATATATGCAACCAGATCAGGACTTGAGTCATTCATAAATTCAAATATATATACCAATATATATATACACATATAATCTCAGAATTGTTCATATGATAACAATAATCATTAAATGTTCTTAAGACAAAGTGACAAGCTATAAGTTATTGACTATTTTTCCTTAGCTAAGTCACCCTTAAGATTTTGAGCCAAGTACTTCTTGCTTTGCCTCTCCATGTATTCTTTGGGCTTCGGGTAATACCTAGGAGGAGGAACTTTATCTGCATCCTTGTTGTTTCTGAAAAAGATGTTGCGTTTCGCTTCAAATGTTTTGTGCGTTTCCCACTCATACTGGCTATATACTTCGTTTCGATTGATCTCTCCTCTTTCTTGCATCCAGAAGGTGTCTAAGATGATGTTCCTTGAAACTGGACTCCATTTTTCGTTTCGTACGTCCTCCTCACTCATTCTGATCCTCTTTTCAGCTAGTGTCTTCCTTGGAGGTCCCTTCCTGAGCTTTTCTCTTGGCCTTGGCTTTTGCTAGGGCCTCTTGGTCAAACATGCTCCTCAGTTTAGCTTTGGAGAGAGCCCTAGCATCAGCTTCACTTATGGGAACATCTGCTGCACTTGCACTTATTCCCTCAGCAGCACTTACTCCCTCAGCGGCCATAGATGTCTCAGGAGGATGAATATCTGCAGGATTTTCAGCCAAGGGGATGCCTAACGCCTGGTGGAGCATCCACCGGCAGCTGTCATAGACGTACTTGTTTGACTGTTCGAAGTTTTTGATCATGACTTCTCGGAGCTCAGCCATCTTAGCTATGTATTCCTTCTCCCCCTTTTTGGCTACAGCTATGAAGTTGGCATAGGAATGTAGGGAGTCATCAATATGCTTCGTGGTCTTGGAGAATTCAGAGAACAAGGCCTGCTGATTGGCGTTGAGAGTGACCATATTACCGTCAAACTTTTGAATGTTGTTGGCGACAACATGTGCATTCTGATTTACGACAGCAAGAGTATCAGTGTTCTTTTTCAATCCGGCCATAAGGAGTGTGACAGCTTCGCCGGCCGCGGTATACTTTTCTTCAAATTTCTTGTCCATCACGTCAAGTTTATGATTTATCTCCACCATATTCTTGAGCATCAGATTTTCAGAAGTCTTAATCCTTTTCAGCAGTTTATTCTGAGCGTTAGCAAAGGAGTCTTTGAGTTCATTCACAATTCCCTGAATGACATTTACTGTGTGAGTGGCTAGCTCATCTCGTAATGGAAGAGCCGGAGGCACTTGTGGACCTTGACCTTCAGCAGACGCATCTGTAGAGCTGGATACAAGCACAGTCTCTAATGGAGGAATGCTGGCGGCCTCGGTAGATTTATCTGACTCCCCCTCCACTGGTGCATCCTTGTCCGATGGAGGTTCAACAAGATCTGGAGCCTCCAATACTTCATGTCCCTCATTCCCATCTTCCTCTCTGTCATCATCCAAGAAATCATCTATATCAGCAACATCTTCCAACTCGTTGTCAGCAGTCTCCATTCCAGTAGCTTCGGCTCCTTGCTCGTTTCGGTTCGGGGCCTCCCCATGCTCCAGCTCAGGTTCACTTTCTTCGTGTATATCTGCCACAGCATCTCTGGCCAGCTGGGAGATGTCAGATACTACATCAGTATGCGAGGGTAGAGGCTCCCCCTTGATTCCTGCAGTCAGGGTATCAGGAATTTCACCGGGGGTTTCTGCTGGAGATACTCCCTGTTGCTCTTCCACTGCAGTCTGCCCAATTTGCCTCTCCCATCGATCAAACACACTTGTGTCCATCTTCTTCAAGTAGTGGAGAGGGACACCTTTGCTCATGTCAAACTTGTCTCCATTTAGCTGGTTTAGATATAGACTTATGATGCGGCCAAAACTCGGAGTGCCCAAGGTGTCCTTGATCTTCTCGAACAGCAACTCCCCCCAGTTGAACCTCTTACGGCAGACAACAGCTATCAGGATCTTGAACATATCTCCTGAGATATGGTCATGAGAGCCCGGCTTGCAGATGAGCACCTTTCCAATAATATCAGACAGGAGCTTCCCTTCTTCATTCATATCCTTTCTCTTTATTGACCGAGTTCCTCGTGGGAGACCGCAGAATAGGAGAGTTCTGGTTTTGTCCTCGTCCTCCAGATAGTCCTCATGCTCCGAGCTAGAAAGCTGCAGGTAGCGAGTCAGCTTGTTGGCAGACAGCTTGACCTTTGCCCCAGCCACCTTGCTTTTGATTAGTGAGTCGCCATTTCGGAGTCTTGCGGTGGCGAAGAACTCCAGTACTTCTTTGTCCAGGATTTTGCAAGGGTGCTCCAGGACGAATGTTAGCCCAGCCTCTTCCAGCATCAGAATGATATTGCGGAATTCGTCCGAGGCGTGAGAGAACCCAGTTCGAACAAGCTCGCAACCGGTGACCAACCCAGCAGTTGTCCTTGGAGCCATTGCAGATCTAGAGAGAGAAGCCCTACTCTATGCTTTAATGAACATTCAAAAAGGAAAGCGTCACTAGTGAGGACGTCCAAGTACGGGTGAGGAAGAGGTTACCTAAGGCGTAGACGGAAGTGAGTTGGAGAACTTCTTTCAGGGTTCGGCGGGATTCGTCGGGAGCTTTGCGAGAACCTTGCGGGAACCTAGGGGAAGACGATGGAGAACTTGCGGGATTTTGCGAAGGCGGTGGGGGATCCGACGAGAACCTTGCGCGATTCCTAAAGGAGAAACCTTGCGGGAACTTTTTTGAGATTCGACGTGCTACCTTGCGGGATCCGACGGAAGAAACTTTGCGATTTGGCGTGGTTTCTGCGAGTCGGCGGGAGAGCTCTTGTGGCTTTCGGCAAGTCTGCGGGTTTCGGTGAGTCGGCGGAAGAGCTCTTGCGGGATATCTGCTGCGACGTGAGGCGGGATTCGTGAAGAAGGCGAAGGGTCGGCGTGATTTGTCTAATTCGGCGAGATTTCAAGTATATAATGTGTCGGCGGGATTTGTCTAATTCGAAATTGAGAGATTTCTTGACTAGGAATTTTCACGTTGAGAAGTATTGTAACATGTTTGAATTCTTCTGATGTCAAGTCAATATAAAAATGATAAATACATGTATATTTTAAAGTCAATCTATTTGGATTTGAACGAGGCTTTTCCAAAAACTTTTTGATGTCAATTGTGAGTTGTCGAGATTCACGATGACATATCTTCGTTAACTCTTTATTGATGTATAAAGGTTTGCATGCATCGAGTTAACCTATCCTAAGAGGTGCCCACATACATGTATAAGCATAAGTATAAATATACACACGGATAGAAATATATATATATATATATATATTGGGGTTAAATGAGGATGCAATATGACGCAAGTCCTTGAACTGATCAAAATTACCTGGGATTTTGAGAGTCATCGTTTAAGTCTCACAGGTAGAACATATTAGACGCTCAATGTGAGTATGCTCAAGTAGATATCACATCTGTTATTGCAGACGCTTGTTCCAATTTAGTCTTGAGCCACCTACTGTCTAGTTCCCATCATATTCACGGGAACCTAGACTACCCTGCAAGAAAGAATTACTTTACCTTAGGAACCCAAATCATATTGGGTCCTAGGTTCCTGTTAGCATAAGCACGCAACTGCCTTCCTTCAGAAAACCTATCTGGAAGACTACCACTGTCCCGAGAATGTGGATAAGCCCTTGTCGTGGGCACAGAGGGGTTGTGCCAACAGTCGATGGCAAAGTGCCCCACTTTGCCGCAGCACCAACATGGGTGAATGTTGTATCGCCGTTTCCGACCTGATCTAGTGACTGATGTAGTCACGGTCCTAGGTCTAAACGGGATAGGGCATGATCTTGTCACAAAAATTCCTCTTCCATCGTGACACGTGGAAGGGTGGAAAGAATGCATGTTGTGAGCGTTATGAGGTCGGGAAGGTGGTGCCATTCTTTCAGGCATCTCCCTTACAGAGGCCCCATGGAACCGGACATCATGGCTTCTATCCTCTCTTTCCCGTGTCCTCGAGTGGTGAGAAGTCTTCTGTGAGCTGGGACATGCAGATCCACACTGTGTTGAGGCAGTGGCAGTGAATACAAAGGGCTCAGAATGAGCCTTAGGTATTTCCTCATGGGTGGCCATGACGGCCCTTGCACTATGGACGTTTCCACATGGGGACAAATCACCCTTGCAGTGACCACGACTACTCCTGTGGTCATACCTGAAGGCATGATGAGTTGCCTTCCTGCTTAGAGTGGGGGGGTCGGAATACCATTTCCCCATTTCTCCATGCCTGGATAACCCGGGAGATCCACCAGGTTTCTTGCTTTCTCTTTATAGCATCAACTTTGGAAAAGTTTGATACTATACGTTTCTCATTATCTAGACTACTCTCTAGAGCTGAGATCTTAGAGTCCTTGACCTTGTTGAACGCCAATTGGAGAACCAACAAGATCTTCAGTCGAGCAATCTCTCGAGCTTGCTCCTCAGCAAGTAGGTTGCTTTCCTGAAGGGCTCTCTTCAGGGAATCAGAATTTTCTGGAGGAGAGCAGTTTCTGTCTTCAGAAATGTCAAAAGATATGGGGCAGGATGAAGATGTTACCTGCTCATCTGTGTTATTGTCATTAGAATCAGTGACCATTGTTTCATCCTCGTCAGAGCTGCTTTCCTCACTGGTCTCGTCAGTCTTTGATACGGACACTGGAGCTCTGATGTTGTCCGAGTGATGCTTGCCTTCATCTTCAGAGGTGAGGACCCCCACATAGGCTTCCTCGTCTGGTTGACAACATATTCCAGCTTTCTCTGACTCCCCCATCAACTCTGATATCATCACCCACATGGATTTAGCCGTCCTACATTTTTCCAATCTAGAGCGAGAGGCTCCAGACCAGATATCCATAATAATTTGACGAATCCTCTCGTCCAAGTGAAATAAAGATAGTTCCGTCTCTGACATCTCAGCAATGCCCATGGGCACTTGGATACCAGAGTCGGAGGTCTTCATGGGAATAAACGGACCCTCTTCCAGGATGAAGGATGCTCGAGGATCGATAGCATCAAGGTGAAATGACACTCTCATTCTCCAGATGGGATAATAATCCTTTGTGCATGCGGGGAGTTTGAGTGGCGGTATCTCATAATCCAGATCCATGCTTCTGACACTGGTGGCAGGATTCTACTCAAGGTGTTAACCTTTTTGAAGAGCAACCTCGCTTTGATACCACTTGAAAGTCCACCTAGTGTCAGCTATGTGCACCTATGGGGGGGGGGGGAATAGGTGACGTGTCGCGCTTTTGTGGAATTTACGAATGTACCTGCACAATAAAAATAAAAAGCACAGCACACAGAATACACAGACAATTTATAGTGGTTCCCCGACTTTGGTACATCCACTTTCCCCCTTCGACCTATCTCCCAACACGCGACGACTCGGTCTCTTCTCCAACAGGATTGAAATCCAATCCCTGCACTATCGGAAGGAACCCTTCCACACGTGGGAGTCAACACTCCCACAAAACGGGTTGCACCCAACCCTTACAACACGGAACAAAAGTTCCTTTACAACAAAAGTAAATATAGAATGTACACGAGATACAAACTTCTTTTGGAGACTACGGTGTTCCTCTTCGTTCGACGACGTGTTCGTGAAGTCAACAAATAGTCTACAACCTTGGTCTCTCTTGGAGAGGATCTCCCCGGAACCGGCCGCGGCAATCCGAGCGGCGGCTTGGTTCGGGATCGGCGGCAACGAAGGTGCGCGGCAGCAGTACTTTGAGATCCAAACTTCGTAGCGAAGCTAGCTAGGTCTACCAACGGTCACACGAGGATCGGTCGTCTCGATTGATTCGGACGGGGAAGTTTTTCCCGGTCAACAAATCGAGAGACAAGGGATCTCTGGATAGACGCGTGAGACTCAAGCTTTGCTAAGCTTCTGTCGCCGGAGATCGGGAAGAAAATCGATCAGCAGCGGCGACCAACTTGCCCGAGCGTGACGGCGGCGGCGGAGAGGAATCGCGATTTTAGGGTTACGTCCCGGCTCGGTTTCTGATTTTTGTCTTTTTTTTACTGTTCAAAATACCCGAATATATATACTGTAGATAACTCCAATATGACCGTTTGTGGGACCCACACGTATAACCCCGAAATCCGGTTCAAACTAGTCCAGCGGCATAATCCGGTCCAGCAGCATCCCGAGAAATCGCTAAGTGAAAATCTGCGAGAATCGCAGGTGATTCTCGACGAATCGGCGAGAATCACCAAGTGATTCTCGACGATTCGTCGAGAATCGCTAGTGATTCTCGCCGAATCACTTATTGATTCTCAGCGATTTTCACATGGTATTCATGAGCTGCTTAACCACTGGTTCGGCGAGAATCACTAGTGATTCTCGCCGAATCTTACTTGGCACCGTTTTGAGGTAGCCAGAAGGGGTCGGCGAGAATCACTAATGATTCTCGTCGATTCGGCGAGAATCACTAGTGATTCTCGTCGAATTTTCCTTGGAGGAATTTTCGTCTTCCACCCAGGAGCTGCTCCTTGACCCATCCATGCTCCTTGTCTACTCTTGCATATGAACGGCCCTGTACTTGAAAGTAAGTGCACTCAAATAGAGAGAGTACACGTAGGCCAACACACTGATCTGCTCAACGAGGGATTACGTCTTGCAGACCCGTGTATATTGACCTACTGCACCCTGACATTGGTGTGCACTTAGCATGGAGGAGCTGCAAGTACAACTTAAGATGTTTCATCAAATACATTGTGAATTCATCTTAGCTTGACAGGTGGCTTCCTCAAATCCAGGTAATTGTGGATACAATACCCAACAGAAGGACACGCTCGTGTCATCCGGCTGTGTTCCTGGCCGTGTCCTTCTCGGGTTGAAAACGGCCAAAAATCACCAGCTAGACGTGGCCTTGGACACGCCTGTGTCCTAGGCCGTGTACCCCTATACAGGCACCAAAAACCCTTTTTTCGCGACCGACTCGCACACAATATTCGGGGCGTTACAACATGGGCGTGTCCCTACCCGTGTTCCTGTCCGTCGAGCTGAACTCGACGAGGCATGTCGAGATCGGCGAGCTGTGTCGACATCATGCGACACGAGTAGCGACACGGGCGTGTCCCTACCCGTGTGTGTCGAGTTACACTCGACGAGGTGTGTCGAGACTGGCGAGCTGTGTCGAGACCATGTGACACGGGTAGCGACACGGGCGTGTCCCTACCCGTGTGTATCGAGTTACAATCGACGAGAGGTGTCGAGATCGACGAACTGCGCTTCGACTTCGACGAATTAACATGACATTTGTAGAGACACGGGCGTGTCCCCACCCGTGTCCTCCAGTCGACGATTTTGATCGAGAACGACGAAATGTTGAGATCGTCGAAATGCATCCCGAGAAGGACACGGCCAGGGAATAAGGCTGTGTCATGTGGACACAGGTTGGGACACGGGTTGGGACACGGGCGTGTCCCTACCAGTGTCAAATATTGAACCGACATGGAAACTGTCGTTGCCGCTTCACCAGGCAGGACACGGGTAAGGACACAGCCGTGTCCCTACCCGTGACACTTTTCATATATAAGGGAAGAGAGAACCCTAGCCGTTTTCATGCTCATTTCATTCCCTATTTCCTGTGAGAACTCCTGGTGAGAGAGAAAACTGCTAGAGCAAGTTCTACGGGAGAAAATCCGCCATCATCGTGAAGGAGAAGATACCGCCAAGGAGAATTACGAGATCCATGGCCACAAATGGCGAACCGCTGGAATCGATGTGAGTTTCCTACCCTATCCCTTGGTTCTAGATCTGTAGATATTTAGGCGAGACGTCGACTCAAAAGTGTCTTGACATGTGAGAAGATGCTTTCTCTAGGGTGAGGCCAATCCGGGGCTTGTGCTCTTGGTTAGTGGTGTCTTCAACCTCTCCGATCTTTTATGTGGAGATGGGGGATGTTTTCGTGAAGAGCAATGGCCTCTTGAGGTTGAATAAGGGAGGAGAAATTCTGGAATGATTTGGGAAGATCGCCTTGAGAAGGAAGATGAACCGATGCCGTTCATTCTACCTTAAGATGCGTGGAGAATCTGTATTCTGTGCGCAACGAACTTCGTGGACATATTTAAGCATGTATGTCTGGATCTGGGCTTTCGGGTAAACATGATAGTTGAAGCCCTTGAAAATATCTTTCCAACGAATGGTTGCACGACTTCAGGCAAAGTCTGCAGCCACAGGAAAGTCTAAATGAAAATGGTGTTCAACAAATCCTGCTTGCAGAAATTGTGTTCTGTACACAGCGGACTTCAAGTCCGATTTCAAATAGGATAATGTCAAATCTGGGTTGAAGTCTGAATACGGAAGTTGTAGACCACGGAAAGACCTTTCCATCGTGTGGTTACACGTCTTCACCGGATTCTTGTAGCTTCAGGAATCTCCTGTCGAAGTTGCTGTCCGAATTCAAACTACACCTAAATTCTGGGCTTATATAAGATGGATTTGGATTCGGTGGAATTAATATTGCAAGTTACTTAGCTTGGATGAACTCTTATGATTAATCATTTGTTGCATGATTGATGTAGCTTATTAAACCGATTTCATATATTCAAATTGTGAAGCAATCTTATTTAAACGATTTGAGTTGATAGGAATTGAAAGATTGATATTTGTGTGCATCATGTTTATAATATGTCATTATCATTTGGAAAGAGTGATAGATCTTTATATGCGCATCATGTTTATTTTACATTGTCATCATTTGTAAAGTCATATAGAGGGATAAATTATGGCCATGAGTAAGGTTGACTAATAGAATGAGTTTAGTAGTCCAATACTTAGAGCGTCGTCTCCCTACGGGTAGTATTATGAAGGGATGTAAGTGCGGTGTTGACCGTCACTTGTTTGGTTATGTTGAGATAAGGTGTGGATGGATGGTTGGGCTGTGTCCTCATGCTTACTTCTGAGGCCCCTTCCTCGTTATGTTGATGTGACATTTGCATGCGTTGTGAGTCGACACGCGGTGTCATAATCCTGGGTTACAGATAGTGTGGCAGGTCTACGGGCTTGTCGATCGTCACACCGACGGGAGTTGACAGTTATACTTTGGGCGGTTGGGTTGTGTCCTCGGTGTTCACATCCCGAGGCCCCTTCCGTGCCAAGTGAACGGTTGGGCTGTGTCCTCGGGCTTACTTCCGAGGGCCCTTTCGGGTCACACAAGGCCAGTTCAGGCTGTGTTCTTGGTGCACATCTACCCAAGACCCCGCTGGTCCATAGTATGCATGGGCTCCGCTGTTGTGTTCTTAGCGTTGAGGCGTACGGAGGCCTAGGTGAAGTACTGTGGATATCCTCCTAGTAGTAGAAGTGCCCGTTCTACTGTCACCGCCTGGCCACGGCGGCTGATGCCTGAGAGGTTAGCTACCTGCTCGAAAAGTGGGAACTATAGTCTGTGTCGACATAGCAATTGCATGGGTGTGATCATGGGTGAGTCATTGCATAGCATTCATAGCATTTCATAACATTGCACAACAAGATCCTCATCATATAAGTTTATATGGGCACTCTTATACGATGAGTTACCTTTATGTAACCCGATCCTTAACTTATAAGTTTGTATGGGCATTCTTATAAGTTAAGTTACTTTCCTGTTGTTACATATACATGTTAGCTTGCTGTAGCTCTTAAATATTTGCTAGATCATGTTGTTGATACTCTTACACTACTGCCACCTGCTTGTACTTCTTTTACTTGCATACCTATTATATATTGTACTCTTGTTCCTCTTCCCCGCCCGGTGCCGAGGAGTCGCCGAGGGAGCCTTATCTTGACCTCTTCCTTCCTTATTGCTGCTTTGTCTCTAATTTCCTCAATGTGCTCCAGGCTGAACTTCATCTCTTCATTGTGCAGCTCAAGCCAGTCCTCAGAACCTTGCCTTGCAAGCAGAACTCTAGGTGATGAAACTTCAAACTCAACTGGAATGAGGGCCTCTGAGCCATGAGAAAGTTTGAACGGAGTTTCACCAGTTGAGGATGAAGGTGTTGTTCTTAAGGACCAGAGGATCGATGGAAGTTGATCAGCCCAGCTGGCTTTTAGATTCTGCACTTTCTTCTTAAGTAAATTGAGGACCTGCTTGTTGGCTACTTCAACTTGGCCATTGCTTCTGGGATGATGGACTGATGCAAGCCACAGTTCTGTTTTGATCTGCTTGCAAAAATCGATCATCTCTGCATTGTTGAACTGTGGCCCGTTGTCGGTGATTATTGCCATTTGTATTCCATGCCGGCAAATAATATCTTCCCAAATGAAATTCTTGACGACCTGAGTTGTTGTGTTTGCCAATGCCTTTGCTTCAATCCACTTGCTGAAGTAATCAATCATCACTATGATAAAACATCGTTGTCCTCTTGCCATGGGAAAAGGACCAAATGAGATCCACACCCCAAACTGCAAAGGGCCAAGGAGTTGCAATTGACCTGAGTGACTGAGCAGCATGATGTTGAAGTGGAGCAAACTTCTGGCACTGAACACATTTTCTGGCATAAGCCTCAGAATATCTCTTCATGGTAGGCCAGAAATATCCCTTCCGCAGGATGCGTCTTTCTAGTGTTCTTGCTCCTGAGTGACTTCCACACTCACCAGAATAAACTTCTTGCAAAACAACTGGAGCTTCTTCTTCTGAAACACACCTTACCATAGCAGACAGGAAGGTTTTTCTGTAGAGGACTCCTGCCACCAAGTAATAGTGAGCTGCTTTTATTCTGAACTTTTTTTGATCCATAATTGAATGATGAAAGTTCCCTGTTGACAGATAAAGAATGATTGAATCCATCTAGGATGGACGCTGATCAACCTGCATCAACTCTTCTTCATCTACCGCCGTGCGGAAGAGTTCGAAAGTTGTTCCTCCTGATGGCAGTCCATACTTGGCAATAACATCTTCCTCCGTATTTTTTGTTCTGGGGATGTCCTCAATGGTAAAACTTTTGTATTTGCCGACATCTATTTTCACAAGAGCAAGATATCTCTTCAAGATTGACTCTCTGGTCTCAAAGTTACCAAGGACTTGTTACGCCATCACCAGAGAATCAGTCTTGATGTAAACATGATCAATTCCAAGTTCTCTTGATAGTCTCAAGCTTGCTAGCAAAGCTTCATAGTCGGCATGGTTATTTGTCACTGGAAAGTAGAACTTGATTGTCTACTCAAGTTTGATGCCGTTTGGGTTGATCAGAACCACTCCTGCTCCAGAAGAATTTCTGCCTGAGGCACCATCAACATAGATGGTCCAAGCCAAAGGAGACCTTTCTGCTTGATCAGAACTGGACTCTATTGTGTCAATCAATAAGTCTGCTAGAACTTGAGCTTTGATAGCTGTTCTGGGCACATAAGAAATTTCTAATTCACTCAATTATATTGCCCATTTGGCTAACCTGCCAGAATGCTCTGGTTTCCCCAACACACTTTTCAAAGGTTGATCAGTAACAACTTGAATTGAGTGTGCCTAAAAATAAGGACGGAGTCTGCGAGCAGACATAACTAGTGCCAAGGCTAACTTTTCCAAAATTGGATACCGTGTCTCTGGACTTTTCAGAATATGACTGACATAATAAACTGGGAACTGCTTCCTGCTCTCTTCTCGAAGAAGAACAGAGCTGACTGCCTCAGGGCCAACTCCTAAGTATAAAAAAAGCATCTCCCCTGATCGGGACTTTGGAGTAAAGGTGTTGAAGTCAGCTGCTTCTTTAACTGCTCAAAGGCCTGAGAACACTCTTCTGTCCACTCAAATTTGGATGCTCCTCGAAGAGTTTTAAAGAAAGAAGCACTCTCGTCTCCAACCCAAGAGAGGAACCTCCCAAGACCTGCTAACCTCCCCCTAACTGTTGAACTTCCTTGGGTGACCGGGGGGAGCCATATCAAGAATAGCTTTTACTTTGTCTGGACTGGGGGCAAGCCCTTCCGGAGTAAGGAGGTGACCGAGGGACTTCCCCTTACTCGCCCCAAAGGTACACTACGACGGGTTGAGCTTCACTTTATATCTACGCAGAGTAGCGAACGTCTCTGCTAGAACTTACAGGTGTAGTGAAAAAGGCTTTCTTTTTATCAAGAAATCATCTACGTAAACTTCTAGGTTCCTTCCATTCTGTTGCTTAAATACATGGTCCATCATGCGTTGGTAGGTTGCACCAGCATTTTTAAGCCCAAAGGCATCACAAGGTAACAGTAGCAACCATCATTGGTAATGAATGACGTATGAGGAACGTCAGGTTTATGCATTCTTATTTGGTGGTAACCAGAAAATGCATCTAAAAAACTCATAAAGGAGTACCCTACTGCAGAATCAACTAAAGAATCTATCCGAGGCAAGGGGTAACAATCTTTGGTGCACGCTTTATTTAGTTTTGTGAAATCTACACGCATGCGCCACTTCCCTCCTGGTTTTTAGCCATTACAACATTGGAAATCCAGGTTCGCGACCTCCTCTCTTATTTATTCAGCAAGCTTCGTTGCCACATCTCTTTTCTTCTGTTGCACAAGCTTGAAGCTGGGATCAACATTAAGTGTGGTGGCAAGCAATATATGGATCCATGCCTGGCATGTCCTCCGTTGACCAGGCGAAGACATCCAGGTTCTTTAGTAAATTGGAGATCAGCTCGGCCTTCTGATCCTCAGGCAACTCCGAGTTGATGGAGAGCTTCCTCTCTCCCCCTCAGCGATGGGGACTGCTTGCGTCACCTGGGGCAGGTTCCAGTGGGGCTACCCATGTGTAGTAGTTTATGAACTTGAAGAGGCTTCTGCAGCTGCTGCTGGAGAAATGGAAGGACTGGATTCACCATGTTGACAGTGCGAACGTAACATTCCCTTGCTCTCCTTGGTCACTCCTGACCCTACACATCCGTCCATCAGCAAATAAACTTGATACGCGAGGTGTTCAACGAAGACCCCCCCTTGATACCTACATTCAACAAGGGTTTGCCGAAGAAGTCGTGATAACTGCTGGGATCTACACCCCAATATGAATTGAACCTGCTTAGTTGCCCCTCCAAGCTTTACTAGTAGGGTGACACTTCCTTCGACTTCTTTTCTCTCACTAGAGAAGCCGTAGAGTGGACCTTCGATGGAAAGCAGAGGCTTTCCAGTCTTCAGGCCTCAAAGTTTGATTTAAACAGCAGGTTGACTGAGCTGCCATTGTCAATGAGAATCCTGTCAACCATAAAATCTCCTATAACCGCCTTAATCACGACTGCATCATCAAATGGATTGGCCGTTTGAGGCAAATCAGCTTGGCCAAAAGTGATGTCCTCCCCTGATCGAGTAGAGGAAGAGGAAGAACCAACCTCTGCTCGAGTGACCCTAGAAATTGAGGAATTACGAGTAGACTCGGTTCCTGTCCCACCATGAATGAAGAAGAGTCGGCCCAGGACTCCTTCATCATCCGCATCAAAGCATTCAACTGGAACTTTGATTGGCCCCAGACGGCCTTCATCTTCTACCTCCACACACTCCTGATAGGCTTCAACTACCTCCTTGCCCTTGGATGTAGATGGCTTCGAAGACGATTCCTTCTTGCTCAAATCAAACTTGCCCTCAGGAAGCAGTTTCTCTATTAGTAGACGAAGGGATTTGCAATCTTCGGTCAAGTGACCCTTCTCTTTGTGAAACTGTCAGAAATATGTGTTGTTCTTGGCCTCCACTATCTCTAAGGCCCTTATTTCCTCTCTTATGATTTCTTCTGCAAGATCTGGATGACATCGTCAAGATCCAGACCTATAATCTCCTCCACGGAGTTGGTATCACACTAGCTTGGAGCAGGCATGACTACTTGTTGAAGGATCGGAAGCGCTTGCAGCGGTACGACGAGAGTGGCGGCCAACGACAGTCTCTGATCTTGAAACTATTGATGGCGAGGAAGGGTTTCTTGTGGAGGAAATTCCGGCCCCTTGAGAAGGAACCTGGAAATCAGGGCGAGGAGGTTTGCTGTGATGGTGGTTGCTATGAGAAGAAGAGCCGGAATCATCCCTTACTTCAGCTTAGCTGTCAGGGATGAGACATAGGTGGGGTTGTCATTCTCGCCTTCAATGAAGGCATTAACATGGCTATCAACTCCTGGTATGTTGCTGGTGCCTTCGTTGTCGCTTTAAACTTTAAAGGGCCTTCTGAGGCCATGAATCAAGGAAACCTTGTAGTAATTAGAGTTCACGGTCCTTTTTAAAACTTCTAAAAGCGATCTACGAACCATGCAACGATTTGTTGTCTTGAGTGAAAGCAGGGCGAAGCAGAATTGAGATAAAACCACAAGTAACTAATTTTTGCAGAAACTCAGCACTGGAAAATCTAGGCCAGAAGCAAAGAAAATCTGCACAGCCAGGAAAAACACAAGGTTAACTCTAGTGGTTCCAAAACTGGCACTTCCATTTCTACCACCTACGGTAGGGAATCCACTGCGGATGAGTTGATCATGTGTACTGGGCACATAGGAGCGTTTGATATGGTGCTCAAAAACCAAAAAAGATTTTTTTGATCAGGTTTCTTGCCACCAATGAGCTTTT